>CM038682.1:105998955-106466345 GCA_021605205.1 Aegilops longissima | reverse complement strand
ATGGAATTGAAGAATCTCTTGATATGCTTGGTCCTCTTGTGAAATCTGGATTCCTTTGCCAAGGCAATTGCACCAAGATTGTCACGAAGATCTTCATTGGTCCCGATGCACTAGGTATAACACCTAGATCGGAAATGAACTCTTTCATCCAGACTCCTTCATTTGCTGCTTCGAAGCAGCTATGTACTCCGCTTCACACGTAGATCCCGCCACGACGCTTTGTTTAGAACTGCATCAACTGACAGCTCCACCGTTTAATAAAAATACGTATCCGGTTTGCGATTTAGAATCGTCCGGATCAGTGTCAAAGCTTGCATCGACGTAACCATTTACGACTAGCTCTTTGTCACCTCCATATCGAGAAACATATCCTTAGTCCTTTTCGGTATTTCGGGATGTTCTTGACCGCTGTCCGATGATCCACTCCGGATTACTTTGGTACCTTCCTGCCAAGCTTACAGCTAAGCATACGTCAGTCTGGTACACAGCATTGCATACATGATAGAGCCTATGGCTGAAGCATAGGAACATCTTTCATTTTCTCTATCTTCTGCTGTGGTCGGGCATTGAGTCGACTCAATCTTACACCTTGTAATACTGGTAAAAACCTTTCTTTGCACGATCCATTTTGAACTTCTTCAAAACTTTATCAAGGTATGTGCTTTGTGAAAGTCCAATTAAGCGCCTTGATCTATCTCTATAGATCTTGATGCCCAATATATAAGCAGCTTCACCGAGGTCTTTCATTGAAAAACTTTTATTCAAGTATCCTTTTATGCTATCCAGAAATTCTATATCATTTCCAATCAATAATATGTCGTCCACATATAATATTAGAAATGCTACTGAGCTCCCACTCACTTTCTTGTAAATCTGAGGCTTCTCCAAAAGTCTCAGATAAACCCATATGCTTTGATCACACTATCAAAGCGTTTATTCCAACTCCGAGAGGCTTGCACTGCACCATAAATTGATCGCTGGAGCTTGCACACCTTGTTAGTACCCTTTGGATCGACAAAACCTTCTGGTTGCATCATATACAACTCTTCTTCTAGAAATCCATTCAAGAATGCAGTTTTTACATCTATTTGCCAAATTTCATAATCATAAAATGCGGCAATTGCTAACATGATTCGGACAGACTTAAGCATCGCTACGGGTGAGAAAGTCTCATCGTAGTCAACCCCTTGAACTTGTCGAAAACCTTTCGCAACAAGTCGAGCTTTGTAGACAGTTATATTACCATCGGCGTCAGTCTTCTTCTTAAAGATCCATTTATTCTCAATGGCTTGCCGATCATTGGGCAAGTCAACCAAAGTCCATACTTTGTTCTCATACATGGATCCCATCTCAGATTTCATGGCTTCCAGCCATTTTGCGGAATCTGGGCTCACCATCGCTTCTTCATAGTTTGTAGGTTCGCCATGGTCAAGTAACATGACTTCGTAATAGGATTACCGTACCACTCGATGCGTATTTTACTCTGGTTGACCTCACGAAGTTCAGTAGTAACTTGATTTGAAGCTTCATGATCATCATCATTAGTTTCCTCACTAATTGGTGTAGTTGTCACAGAACCATTTCTTGTGATGAACTACTTTCCAATAAGGGAGCAGATCTGATTATCTCATCAAGTTCTACTTTCCTCCCACTCACTTCTTTCGAGAGAAACTCCTTCTCTAGAAAGGATCCGAATTTAGCAACGAAAATCTTGCCTTCAGATCTGTGATAGAAGGTGTACCCAACAGTCTCCTTTGGGTATCCTATGAAGACACATTTTCCGATTTGGGTTCGAGCTTATCTGGTTGAAGTTTCTTCACATAAGCATCGCAGCCCCAAACTTTAAGAAACGACAACTTTGGTTTCTTGCCAAACCACAGTTCATACGGTGTCGTCTCAACGGATTTAGATGGTGCCCTATTTAACGTGAATGCGGCCGTCTCTAAAGCATATCCCCAAAACGATAGCGGTAAATCAGAAGAGACATCATAGATCGCACCATATCAAGTAAAGTACGACACGACGTTCGGACACACCATTTCTCCGTGGTGTTCGGGTGGCGGAGTTGCTAAACTATTCCACATTGTTTCAAATGTAAACCAAACTCGTAACTCAAATATTCTCCTCCACGATCAGATCGTAGAAACTTTATTTTCTTGTTACGATGATTTTCCACTTCACTCCAAATTCTTTGAACTTTTCAAATGTTTCAGATTTGTGTTTCATTAAGTAGATATACCCATATCTACTCAAATCATCTGTGAAGGTGAGAAAATAACGATATCCGCCACGAGCTTCAACATTCTTGGACCACATACATCTGTATGTATGATTTCCAACAATCTGTTGCTCTCTCCATACAACCGGAGAACGGTGTTTTAGTCATCTTGCCCATGAGGCACGGTTCGCAAGTACCAAGTGATTCATAATCAAGTGATTCCAAAAGTCCATCTGTATGGAGTTTCTTCATGCGTTTACACCGATATGACCTAAACGGCATTGCCACAAATAAGTTGCACTATCATTATCAACTCTGCATCTTTTGGCTTCGACATTATGAATATGTGTATCACTACCGTCGAGATTCAACAAGAATAGACCATTCTTCAAGGGTGCATGACCATAAAAGATATTACTCATATAAATAGAACAACCATTATTCTCGATTTAAATGAATAACCGTCTCGCATCAAACAAGATCCAGATATAATGTTCATGCTCAACGCCGGCACCAAATAACAATTATTTAGGTCTAAAACTAATCCCGAAGGTAGATGTAGAGGTAGCGTGTCGACCGCGATCACATTGACTTTGGAACCATTTCCCACGCATCGTCACCTCGTCCTTTGCCGATTGCTCGTCTATTCCGTAGTCCCTGTTTGAGTTGCAAATATTAGCAATGAACCAGTATCAAATACCAGTGCTACTACGAGCTCTAGTAAGGTACACATCAATAACATGTATATCACATATACCTTTGTTCACCTTGCCATCCTTTTATCCGCCAAATACTTGGGGCAGTTCCGCTTCAAATGTCCGGTCGCTTGCAGTAAAAACACTCGATTTCAGGTTTAGGTCCAGACTTGGGTTTCTTCTCTTGATCAGCAACTTTCTTGCTGTTCTTTTGAAGTTTCCTTCTTCTTTCCTTTGCCCTTTTCTTGAAACTAGTGGTCTTGTTGACCATCAACACTTGATGCTCTTTCTTGATTTCTACCTCCATGCTTTTAGCATTGCGAAGAGCTCAGAATTGTTTTGGTCATCCTTGCATATTATAGTTCATCACGAAGCTCTTGTAGCTTGGTGGCGTGATTGGAGAATTCATCAATGACACTATCATCCGGAAGATTAACTCCCAGCTGAATTAAGTGATTATTATACCCGGACATTTTGAGTATGTGCTCACCGACGTAACTATTCTCCTCCATCTTGCAGCTATAGAACTTATTGGAGACTTCATATCTCTCAATCCGGGCATTTGCTTGAAATATTAACTTCAACTCCTGGAACATCTCATATGCTCCATGACGTTCAAAACGTCGTTGAAGACCCGGTTCTTGTGATGAACTACTTTCCAATAAGGGAGCAGATACAGTTATCTCATCAAGTTCTACTTTCCTCCCACTCACTTCTTTCGAGAGAAACTCCTTCTCTAGAAAGGATCCGAATTTAGCAACGAAAATCTTGCCTTCAGATCTGTGATAGAAGGTGTACCCAACAGTCTCCTTTGGGTATCCTATGAAGACACATTTTTCCGATTTGGGTTCGAGCTTATCTGGTTGAAGTTTCTTCACATAAGCATCGCAGCCCCAAACTTTAAGAAACGACAACTTTGGTTTCTTGCCAAACCACAGTTCATACGGTGTCGTCTCAACGGATTTAGATGGTGCCCTATTTAACGTGAATGCGGCCGTCTCTAAAGCATATCCCCAAAACGATAGCGGTAAATCAGTAAGAGACATCATAGATCGCACCATATCAAGTAAAGTACGACACGACGCTCGGACACACCATTTCTCTGTGGTGTTCCGGGTGGCGTGAGTTGCGAAACTATTCCACATTGTTTCAAATGTAAACCAAACTCGTAACTCAAATATTCTCCTCCACGATCAGATCGTAGAAACTTTATTTTCTTGTTACGATGATTTTCCACTTCACTCTGAAATTCTTTGAACTTTTCAAATGTTTCAGATTTGTGTTTCATTAAGTAGATATACCCATATCTACTCAAATCATCTGTGAAGGTGAGAAAATAACGATACCTTGGCAAGGCCTCAACATTCATTGGACCACAAACATCGGTATGTATGATTTCCAACAAATCAGTTGCTCGCTCCATAGTTCCGGAGAACGGCGTTTTGGTCATCTTGCCCATGAGGCACGGTTCGCAAGTACCAAGTGATTCATAATCAAGTGATTCCGAAGCCCATCAAGATGGAGTTTCTTCATGCGTTTTACACCGATATGACCTAAACGGCGATTGCCACAAATAAGTTGCACTATCATTATCAACTCTGCATCTCTTGGCTTCGACATTATGAATATGTGTATCACTCTTCGAGATTCAACAAGAATAGACCATTCTTCAAGGGTGCATGACCATAAAAGATATTACTCATATAAATAGAACAACCATTATTCTCTCGATTTAAATGAATAACCGTCTCGCATCAAACAAGATCCAGATATAATGTTCATGCTCAACGCTGGCACCAAATAACAATTATTTAGGTCTAAAACTAATCCCGAAGGTAGATGTAGAGGTAGCGTGCCGACCGCGATCACATTGACTTTGGAACCGTTTCCCACGCGCATCATCACCTCGTCCTTTGCCAGTGCTCGTCTATTCCGTAGTCCCTGTTTCGAGTTGCAAATATTAGCAACAGAACCAGTATCAAATACCCAGGTGCTACTACGAGCTCTAGTAAGGTACACATCAATAACATGTATATCACATATACCTTTGTTCACCTTGCCATCCTTCTTATCCGCCAAATACTTGGGGCAGTTCCGCTTCAAAGGTCCGATCCGCTTGCGGTAAAACACTCGATTTCAGGTTTAGGTCCAGACTTGGGTTTCTTCTCTTGATCAGCAACTTTATTGCTGTTCTTTTTGAAGTTTCCCTTCTTCTTCCCTTTGCCGTTTTTCTTGAAACTAGTGGTCTTGTTGACCATCAACACTTGATGCTCTTTCTTGATTTCTACCTCCGCTGCTTTTAGCATTGCGAAGAGCTCAGAATTTTCTTAGTCATTCCTTGCATATTATAGTTCATCACGAAGCTCTTGTAGCTTGGTGGCGATGATTGGAGAATTCTGTCAATGACACTATCATCCGGAAGAGTAACTCCCAGTTGAATCAAGTGATTATTATACCCGGACATTTTGAGTATATGTTCACCGATGTAACTATTCTCCTCCATCTTGCAGCTATAGAACTTATTGGAGACTTCATATCTCTCAATCCGGCATTTGCTTGAAATATTAACTTCAACTCCTGGAACATCTCATATGCTCCATGACGCTCAAAACGCCGTTGAAGACCCGGTTCTAAGCCGTAAAGCATGGCACATCTGAACTATTGAGTAGTCATCGCTTTGCTTTGCGTGACGCTCACAACTTCGCTCAGCTCCTGCAGCAGGCCTGTCACCCAGCGGTGCTTCCGGGATTTAATTTTTTACGTGCAGCAATGAGGATAATCCTCAAGTTATGACCCAGTCCGTGTAATTGCTACCATCATCTTTCAACTTTGCTTTCTCAAGGAACGCATTAAAATTCAACGGAACAACAGACGAGCCATCTATCTACAAGAAACATAGACAAGCAAAATACTATCGTGTACTAAGCTCATGATAAATTTAAGTTTAATTAATCATATTAAAACTCCCACTTAGACAGACATCTCTCAAGTTATCTAAGTGATTACGTGATCCAAATCAACTAAACCATGTCCGATCATCACGTGAGATGGAGTAGTTTCAATGGTGAACATCACTATGTTGATCATATCTACTATATGATTCACGCTCGACCTTTCGGTCTCCGTGTTCCGAGGCCATATCTGTTATATGCAAGGCTCGTCAAGTTTAACCTGAGTATTCCGCGTGCAACTGTTTTGCACCCGTTGTAGATGGACGAGAACTTATCACACCCGATCATCACGTGGTGTCCGGGTACTACGAACTTTGGCAACGGTGCATACTCGTGGAGAACACTTCTTGATAATTTTAGTGAGAGATCATCTTATAATGCTACCGTCAATCAAAGCAAGATAAGATGCATAAAGGATAAACATCACATGTAATCAATATAAGTGATATGATATGGTCATCATCATCTTGTGCTTGTGATTCCATCGCCAAGCACCGCCATGATCACCATCGCCACCGGCGCGACACCTTGATCTCCATCGTAGCATCGTTGTCGCCTCGCCAACTATTGCTTCTACGACTATCGCTATCGCTTAGTGATAAAGTAAAGCAATTACATGGCGCTTGCATTTCATACAATAAAGCGACAACCATATGGCTCTCGCCGATTGCGATAACTCGGTTACAAAACATGATCATCTCATACAACAAAATATAGCATCACGTCTTGACCACATCACATCACAACATGCCCTGCAAAAACAAGTTAGACGCCCTCTACTTTGTTGTTGCAAGTTTTACGTGGCTGCTACGGGCTGAGCAAGAACCGTTCTTACCTACGCATCAAAACCACAACGATAGTTTGTCAAGTTGGTGCTGTTTTAACCTTCGCAAGGACCGGGCGAGCTACACTCGGTTCAACTAAAGTGAGAGAGACAGACACCGCCGTCACCTTTAAGCAACTAGTGCTCGGAGCGGTGAAACCAGTCTCGCGAAGCGTCACGCGTAATGTTGGTCCGGCCGCTTCATCTCACAATACCGCTGAACCAAAGTATGACATGCTGGTAAGCAGTATGACTTATATCGCCCACAACTCACTTGTGTTCTACTCGTGCATATGACATCAACGCATAAAACCAGGCTCGGATGCCATGTTGGGGAACGAGTAATTTCAAAAATTTCCTACGAACACGCAAGACCATGGTGATGGCATAGCAACGAGAGGGAGAGTGTCCGCCCACGCACTGTCGAGACCGAAAGCGAAGCGTTATAACAACGCGGTTGATGTAGTCGACGCCTTCACGATCCGACCGATCCAAGCACCGAACGACGGCACCTCCGAGTTCTCGCACACGCTCAGCTCGATGACGATCCCGAACTCCGATCCAGCAAAGTGTCGGGATGAGTTCCGTCAAGACGACGGCGCAGGACGATGATGATGCTCCACGGACGCAGGGCTTCGCCTAAGCTCGCGACGATATGACTTCACGGCACAGGGCTTCGCTTAAGCTCCGCGACGATATGACCGAAGTGGAATATGGTGGAGGGGCACCGACACGGCTAAGGAACGATCCGTAGATCAACTTGTGTGTCATGGGGTGCCCCCCCCCGTATATAAAGGAGCAAAGGGGGTGCGGCCGCCCTTCCTCTTCTCCCTTGTGGCCCATTAAGGCCCATATACCCCCGGGGTTCCAGTAACCTCCGGTGTTCCGTAACTTCTGCTTTCATTCGAACCCTTCCAAGTCCAAACATAGGCTTCAATATATCAATCTTTATGTCTCGACCATTTCGAGACTCCTCGTCATGTCCGTGATCATATCCGGACTTCAACAACCTTGGTGCATCAATACTTATAAACTCATAATGAACTGTCATCGAAACGTTAAGCGTGCGGACCCTACGGGTTCGAGAACTATGTAGACATGACCTAGAACCATTCTCGGTCAATAACCAATAGCGGAACCTGGATGCCCATATTGGTTCCTACATATTCTACGAAGATCTTTATCGGTCAAACCGCATAACGACATACGTTGTTCCTTTGTCATCGGTATGTTACTTACCCGAGATTCGATCGTCGGTATCCAATACCTAGTTCAATCTCGTTACCAGAAGTCTCTTTACTCGTTCCGTAATACATCATCTCACAACTAACTCATTAGTTGTAATGCTTGCAAGGCTTAAGTGATGTGTATTACCGAGAAGGCCAGAGATACCTCTCCGACAATCGGAGTGACAAAACCTAATCTCAAATACGCCAACCCAACAAGTACCTTTGGAGACACCTGTAGTACTCCTTTATAATCACCCGATTACGTTGTGACGTTTGGTAGTACCAAAGTGTTCCTCCGTAAACGGAGTTGCATAATCTCATAGTTACAGGAACATGTATAGGTCATGAAGAAAGCATTAGCAACATACTAAACGATCAAGTGCTAAGCTAACGGAATGGGTCATGTCAATCACATCATTCTCCTAATGATGTGATCCCATTAATCAAATGACAACACATGTCTATGGTTAGGAAACATAACCATCTTCGATTAATGAGCTAGTCTTGTAGAGGCATACTAGTGACTATCTGTTCGTCTATGTATTCACACATGTATTATGTTTCCGGTTAATACAATTCTAGCATGAATAATAAACATTTATCATGATATAAGGAAATAAATAATAACTTTATTATTGCCTCTAGGGCATATTTCCTTCATAGGAGTGCCGGATTGCAAAACGGACAACGGGGAAAATGCTCGGATGCATGAGACGAACACGTATGCAAAATGATATGCACATGATGACATGATATGAAATGCAAAAGATGACATGGCAAAGAGAGACACGCAAGCACATGACATGGCAAAGACGGCGAATAACTGGCAGACACCTGGCGCATCGGATCCGGGGCGTTACAGGTCTATGCCCATCAGATCTAGGAGAAAGTACAAAAGGTAGCCCTGCCACCGCCGACGGCCACACGGCGGTAAACTGGTCCCACCACAAGAAATCTAACCATCTGAGCTACGCTCAGCTCTCCCTCTTTATTCCTTATACTTATAGTATGTCTCAATGTTAAGTGACACTTTCAAGCTCTAAATGGTAATGGTCGACAATGCATGCCATAGTCCACCTTATAAAATTATGCAAAATACAAGGTGTTTTTATTCTGTTGATACTCTCTCCATTTTAAAACACATTGCATATTAGCTTTGTCTTATAAAATTTATAAAACAGATAAAATATATTTTATAATGGATCTAATGATATTGTTATGGTACTGTAGATGTTGATGCATTTTCCCCATAAATTTGGTCAAAATTGA
The DNA here is from genome assembly GCA_021605205.1 of Aegilops longissima. Lineage (NCBI taxonomy): Eukaryota > Viridiplantae > Streptophyta > Magnoliopsida > Poales > Poaceae > Aegilops > Aegilops longissima. The sequence goes on along the minus strand of CM038682.1, from coordinate 106,457,160 downwards.
GAGGGACAATTTTCTCAATAATTAACTGCAAAAGAAATGTTTTAGTCAAAATCTACAAAATGGAATTGACAAACAAGCCTGTATGCAGTATATTATGAAATACTCTCTTCGTGTTAAATTAAATGCCGCTGACTTAGTACAACTTTGGTATAAAATAATACTAAGTACACTTATTTTAAAACGGAGGGAGTATGTGGAGTAATTTATACTTCTGATGAGAAAGTTCGAGCTTTAATCTCAGTATATGAACACGTAATGTATATAAAATTATAGGGAAATTAATTATATTGTGAAGGATTTTTCACAACAAATATAATGTACAATTTCTACCTAGCAAGTAGTAGTATATGTTGCCTTGCAGCAGTATCAATTAGTCACCACACCCTCCTCTTTCCGACGAGCTGCTGCACCTCCTCCCACAGCCCGCCCCCGATGCCGGTGAGCCCAAGAACGGCGGGGCTGCAGGCAGCGACACGCCACAGCCCAGCGCGCACCTCGTCGCGCAGCTGCTCCCTCTCCCACCCGCAGAACCCGTCGAAGAAGCGGAAGTCCCGCACGCCGGCGACCCCGCGCTTGACCAGCTCCGCCGCGCACCCGACGCTCTCCCGCGTGCCGTAGTGCACGCCCGGCATCACCTCCTCGAACAGCCCCGTTCGGCCCACCACGTCGTCGGCGGCACTGGCGCCCTCCCGCGGCCCCAGCAGGAAGAAGCACTCCTCCAGCGGCCCGCCGAAGAAGAGCGGGCGGCCGGAGAAGGTGCCTGCGATGTCCGCCTCCTCGGCGAAGAGGGACTGCGCCTCCTTGATGGACATGAGCGACGGCCGGTTCAGGATCACGCCGACGGGGCCGAGCACCCCGGCCGACAGCAGGAGGATCACGGTGCGCTCGAAGATGTGCGAGCCGTCCAGCTTCCCCGTCGCGATCAGGAGGCACCCCTTCTCGGGCTCCACCAGCGGGTGCGCCCACTTGTCCGCGATCTTCGCCGCCGGCGCCCACGACGCCCTGAGGGCCGGGTTGACGCTCTTCGCGTACTGCTCCTTGAGGACGAGCTGCGCCCTGAACGAGCGCCAGTCGACGGCGTTTCCGGACGGCGCCGCCCAGTCCTCGGGCTCAGACGACGACGACCGCCCGTTGTTGCTGCAGCCTGAAAGCAAGCGAAGAAACCAAAAGTGAGCAAGAACTCGACGTACTGCACGTACGGGCGGAGCTAGCGAGAGATCCACTCACAGGTGACGGACGACGAGCTGGCGCGCCTGTGGTTGAAGAGAAGGTGAAGCCTCGGCTTCGCGATGCCGGCCGGCGACGGGAGGGCCATGCTTCTGCTTTTCGAAGCTTTTTGCGCGATCACTACTGGTAGTGACAGGATGCGGGGGAGAGATCGCGGCTAAATAGGAGGATGGGATGGCCATGGCCGGAGCTTCTGCTCCACAGGTTTCCAGGGCCCCGATCCGAAGTGGATATAGCTGGCCTTTGCCAGTGCTCTTTCTCTGGTGACCTGGGCCAATGGCGCCGCGAGGAGTGGAGTGGCACGGCGTGGCCGACGCCGACGTGTGGGTGGTCCAGCCGCCGTCTGTGGCCACGGCTTGGCGCGGGAGGGCTGGGGATAAGAAGAGGACGGCAGCGGGGCGGCTAGCTACTTGCTGCGTGATGGGCGTGGTGCATGGGGTTGAGCTCAGCATCGACTAGTCGTCGACCTTGGGAGTATTCAGTATTGTTTTTGCCGAGCCTCGTGGGAGGGATGTGTGTGTGTGGCTGGCCAGCTCTGGACCAAGAGAACTAGATCGGCAAAAACAATGCAAGTAATTATGGTGCCAACATTATGGTTATGCAAGTAATTATCAAGTTAGTAGTAATTCAGGTTTATCATACTTACTCAAACAGAGGGTACCGGTGCCAACATTATGGTTATGCAAGTAATTATCAAGTTAGTAGTAATTCAGGTTTATCATACTTACTCAAACAGGATATAATAAAATAAAATTAAAAAGAAACATTCACATGTTATAGGCACTTGACAGGAAGTGCGCTTTGCCATGTTATAGCCATTAGAAGCAAGTGGTACATTCTTAATAAGAGAAGTAGCATGACATACGAAAAGAAAGACAATTTGAGTGTTATACGATCAACCAAAAAGGGTAAAATGTTAGTGCCTCTCAGTACATCGTCCAGATCCAGTGTCATGGTGCACACCATGGCTTCGCCATGAACCATATGAATGATGCCAGTTTCGCCATCGATATGATAATATGTACACGATTCACCAAATCCTCACCACCAGTCTGGGACTTTTAATCTCTTACACCTGTGAATCGCAAGATTGACTGCAGGGATTTTTCTTGTCAGTCTGGATGTTGGAGGAAACACAGCCGCCAATTACTTCTCCACATTACCCATATATATCCCCACCAAAAAATTGATGCAAGGACCGACATGACATGCTAGAAACCAGTAAGTGGCCCATGATAAAAGTGTTATCCACAGTCCACACCATAGTCAGTTTTGATGATGAGTCATAAGGAATAAGAGCATCCATCATGTCTATACATTATTCAGGCCTCATCCATGATGATCCAATAGAATTACACAACGAACTAAATATTTGCATCAGAAGAAACTGCATAAAATTCCAAATGATGGGCTTGGAGGTTGTAATAATTAAATGTGCATCCTTATTCTGATACAGGTGACCAAAATATATACTGAAATTCTTATAAGATACATATGACCAAAATTAAAAGATATCATAGCTACACATAATTCATTCCTCGTCCATAATCTCTCCAATCCATGCATCCTCCAAGTAATGAGAAGTAACCAAGTAGCTCGTGACACAGGTTGAGTTTGAAAAGAATCTCTCCAATCTTGCAGCATATATAATAGAAGTTCATATCATTATGAAATCAGAGAGAGAAAGTGAGAGACTAAAGTAACATACCTAAAAGATAGAAATATATTTTCATAGCAGCAACAACCCAAGCAATTAAAATTTGCCACTATAATAAGAAATCATAAGTAAAAGGAATTGTAGAACAGAAGAGGAGATACAGATGAAATGAATGTAACAAACACATGTAAGAAACTTGATAAGAAAGGGTGTGGTACTGGACACTGTTACCCCGGCCCACTCCTATGCAATCAGTGATGACTTATGACTCAGATCAAGTCATGTCCATCTATTTGAGGGTAAAATGCAAATAAAGGCAAAAAAATACAACCTTCATCCGGAAATACTTGTCGAAGAAATGGATGTATCTAGACGTATAATTAAAAGGAGCAAAAGAAGATGGAATACATTATGAATAAAATTGTACTATCTTTTCAGTTCATCTAAGTAAACCCCAAGAACCGAGTTTTAACTAATCCTGTAACAACAGGTATAGTTCAGGTGGAAAAGGCTTGAGCTTTAAGCATAATATGAATACCAATCTCAAAAGAAAGTACGGTAAGAAATAAGGGTCTCCGATATTCACTTGCAACTTACCTATAAACTACACATCTTTCCGACACTTGGGGCCCATAAAGCATCTTAGAGCAATCCTATATATCTCGAAAGATAATCATTCACCTGCACTGGCAAGTGAAAAGGCTTCATTAAGAAAATGTAACATCCATCATAAGTCCTAGACATAACAAACATATGGCTACTACTACTTAACTCATCAAGACCTGGAACTTTAGGAGCTGTACCATAAGGTGCTTTCGTTGCAATTGGAGTTTCAATCATAAAGTTACTACCAGTCATATTTTAGAGTGTAGATTCACTCATTTTTCTCTATATGTAGTCCATATTGGAGTCTCTAAAAAGATAGAGGGAGTATAACTGAACAAAGACTAAACCAAATTGCTCTTCCAACCCTTGTACAAAACAGGAAGCAAATTGAGGAGTGTTACCCACCAAAAAAAGTCTTCAGTACCCTTAAAAAGAATCTGTAGTAGTTGCACTATGGTATTTATAGTTTTGAAATACACAGCGATAAATTCTGAGAAATATGAAGATATGGAGAAATGATAAATTACAAGGAGTAAAACTGCACCAGACCAATCCTGTTAAGGAGGCAGACAGAGGAGTTGAGAAGAATGCATGGTCGCGCAGAGCAGCAAAAAACAACCAAATATGCTGTCGTGTTCTTATTTTGCTATTGGAGAGAACGATTTTGCAGTATGTGAAAATACAAATGCGTATACACATTTGGATTGCGAAGCTTACATTTGAGCGCGAGCAGCGTCGCATCCCAGCATATAAACAAAATATATATTATTACGAGAAAAGTTACCGAGAATGGATCAGTTTAATGCATAGAAGCGAAAAAATTGCCTTTATAGATAACATGGTTGTGTCCAATACATGACATATGCCCAGACACCACTAAATGAGTAGTGCAATTAGTTACACCAAATGCTCAGCAGCATTTTGGCACCAAAAATGAACCAACACGACAGGGCACACATAATATATATTTCAGAGGTAACAAATGGCACACATAATATAGATAACTGAACCATCATATGAATTTCTAAAAGTAAGATGCTTGTGATAGTAATGGTTCAGTTATGATAGACGATTCGGATGACATGTCTTCCAAATGCCGAGGTCACAGAAATTGTAACATGGAGAGAAACGATATGTACCGTCCATCTACGACATATGTCAATAGCAGTGTATCATATAACTTTGTCTGGACATCTCGCTCACTCGGGTGTTGTGACGAAGGACCTACTGATGGTGATCACGTGCTCGCCCCGTCTCGCCGATGTGGTAGGCCATGGCGAGCAAGCCTTGCCAGACTTGCTCGGGTGTTGTGATGTGAGGACCTGTCGATGGACATATGTTGTCAGCAAAAGAATTCAGTGTGTTTTATTTATAGTGAGAATATAATTCACGCATCGACCTTCTCATAGCTTATAAGTACAGCTCCACATGCCAGCCCAACAATCATCCTCGCCATAAATAAGTGGATCTCACCATTGCACTATGTCCGGCATCAAGGATCTATTTTTCTGAAACATCTCAATGTACACCTAGCATCAATTGTCCCAACAGTAGTGCTGCAAATAAATTGTGCCACTGTTAGAGCATGCCCCTATTTTTTACTCTAGCCAACAAATGAGAAAATATGGTAGTTCATCTTAGATTAAAGGAGATTTTATTTTGGTACATAACCATAATATGGTAGTTCGTGCCAGAGTCTAATTCAGTCACCCAATGAGAATTGATATTTATAGAGAACCACAATATTTCAATAATATAGTACTTTGACTAACAATGAAGATTACAGTCACAACCATACCATTCTGAAAACCCATATAGACTAAAATATTTTAGTAGTGCGAGCAACACAAGTGGCAAAAAATCTGGAATGAGATGGCTACATAGTACTCCAATTTTTTTGAGTAGTGAATAGAAAAGACCACAGTACATGAAGACAGAGAAGCATGGAAACACATTTGTAAATTGGCAAACAGATCTTAGAGGCATATCCTTAATATTATCAATCAAAAGGTACATGAAACTGAAACTTTACAAGAACATTTATATCCTAAGAGCTAGTTTCAGTTCCTATTAGATCTGAAACTAAACCAAACGTGAGATTCATGTCCAGAACAACAAGCAGACTAACCAGATGTTTTCCCTGGACCTGCATTTCAATCGTTAAGGGGTAGGTATGCCTTTTTCCTCTCCAGCAGATGGTGATGTGTCCCCCACCATTGCGAGCCTCCTTGTCGCTGGCCTGCATCGCTGCGAAGGAGTGGTGGCAGCGGTTGTGCCTCCTGTTGATTGCCGAGGAGCGGCGGCTGCCAAAGTCCAGCTGCGAGACGACAAACGAATCAGGAAAAGACACACAACAGACAGCTAGGAGATGACCCGACGAGAGCAGAGGAAAGACTACATGCAATTGTGAATAATTATTAAGGTTGTTCCAGATTCAACGAGACATGAAAAACTGGTACAGTAGTTTCTGGTTTTCAGAAGACCTTGGTTATTTTTAGCTTTACATTACCAAGGAAACCTACATGTACCTACTCTATGGGCAACCAATAATAATATATAGTGCTATCTATCCATTTCCATCTTTGTACAGAAACATCAGAACCATTGAATAAATACTGATGCCACATACAAAAAAGCATAGAAGATATAATAGACGATTGGAGCATTTTTCATGCTTGCCTTACCCTTGATGCCACAGAAGCAGTCTTAAGCCCGAGCATATCAACAAAGGACTCGCAAAGAAGGTGAGAACCTCACCATGGCAAAGCTATACCATTTCTTCCGCTTCATGGTGATGAACTGATGATTATGAGCTCCATACTCACCGCCGCTCCGCCTTGATAATCTCCATGTTATCCACAGCATGGCACCTCGCATCAAAGAAATAATTTTAGAACCTGTAAAACCATATTTGGAACTAAGGAGACCTAACATTTTGTAAGATCGGAGTCGTTGAGAGCAAGTTTACTATCATAGCGACTGAAACTATATGCACATGTGCAGGAAAACAGCGGTTGTCTCCTAAATTGGCTAAAGCTAAAGAGAATAATCCATACTTGTCCATGGACTCAACATGCCAGAACTAAATTGGCAAACACTTGATACACACCCTTATTGGGATCGCGCCTTGGCGCGAGGGTGCCAGTCCCAACGTTTTGTCAAGCAGGTATATCTCAGGGAAGGATATCGTTATGATCCAGCGTGATCCATAAAATCATGATTTACGAAATAGCAAAGGATAACTTGCATCAACTGCGTCTCGCCCGCTTATGCAATGGGCCTATCCATCCCGTTGGTGCCAAATCCAAATCTAAGCTCAATTACTCAGTAAATCATCACATATATCCTGGTGGAAGAAATGATATGGTATTTCATCACAAAGCATAAACACCCAATTCATAACATATAATCAAGGGACGGTGATCACCCACAACAAAAAGTTCATTACAGACCCTGTCCCAACTTCATGGCCCAGCATGTAAGATATCAATATAATAAAACATTTGGTACATCACAAATGATAAAGATATATCAAAAGCAAGGTAAGCATTGTATAATCTATCAACATCTTATTTAATCTGCAAGCTCATCACAAAAAAGAAATAGAAAAATAATTTGCTACCCATGATGGTAGCTAAGCACGGCTTCGATTTTTATCTCTAATTATTTTGATAAATTATTTTGGACTATGCAAAATAACTCTATAACTAAAACATCGTGACTTTGGACCAACCAGGCAAGCAAATAGGCAATTATGCCGAAAAGGCAAGAAAAAAGACTAAGAGAAATGAGGAAAGACACTTCGTACACAACGAAAAGGCACTTCTGTCAAAAAGGTAATAGAAAAGACAAAGAGAAATGGGGAAAATCATTTCTATACAACAAAAATGTACTTGTGCCAATGCCACAAGAAACCCGACACCTCATATATAAAAGAAAAGGCACTTATGCCAAAGGGTGTGTGGGTGCCATTGCGTGCCTAGCTACCACCATGCCTAGAAAATCGCCTCTCAAAAGAAGATCCACTAAAATGTAAACATCTAGTAAGTTGTCGGCGTGGCCACAAGGGACATACAAAGATCTTCGTAGCAGCATCTCTTTTGAAAGACCATCGTATGATTCATATCTCTCTTATCTCTCCCAGGTTGTTGCCCATGAATTTTTTTCTACTTACACATTTATATAAATGATCGAGGCACGCATCTGCAACCTCAAATTCAGAACACAAATTGAGAAAAAAAATGTGCAGCCACCTAAGAGAATAACCATGAAAGAACACATACATCTCACCAAACAAAGAACTGGTTGTGAACTTGAGGCCAAGACATAAAACTACAACATAAGAGACACTAAGATCACCTGCGTCAGCTTGTCGCTCCTCGCCGATGGTGTTATTACTTCAAGTAAATGACGAGAGTGGTCATGGCCTTCTTTCCTTCAGTTTCACATTACTATCTCATGGTGTTTGCACTCTGGGAGCTTGAAGGGCTGGCAGAAGAATATCGTTAGAAGCTATTTTGAAGGGCTGGCAGAAGAATATTGTTAGAAGTTATTTTCAGGAGTAAAACATAAGGATAGTAAAATGAAATGATTTTCTATGACATATGGCCAAAACACCCTACAGAAAAATTCATCATGCATTTTGCATTTATTCAGCTAATATGATCCATAAACAAACTTTGCCCCTCCTTCTCTCCTCCACAATACCCACTAATAAGCACAAACAAATGAAAAGAACAAGAACACCAAGCACCCATGTGCAGATGAGAACAAAATCACAACCCTAGTACCTAGTAGGATGCAGCCAAGGAAGGAAAAAAGCACCCAACATCAAACAAATAAGGCAGAAAAGAAAACCACGAAAATCCGACAAGAGGATAACACTCTGTCTCCACCAATAAAAGAAACAACAAAGGAACACACATTTGCTAGCGTGCACACCCGCACGAACGACACGCACGATATACCAAGCTCAGCAGCAAATACATATCGGGTGCACCGGCACAAAAGCATGTCGCAGCATGCCATCCATTTATTACCGCATTACAATATCAGTATGAACTTGAAACCCCAACACAACTGAATCTACTTTAGCCCTCATCTCTCACCAGATTCATATAGTACAACCCCAATACAACTGAATATATTTTAGCCTTCATCCCTCACAAGATCCATTTATTCATCCAAAAATACAAATCAAATGGGGCACAACTGAAGTAGCAAAGCATCTTCTAACTATCACATGACAAAAATAACTCCAAGACAATTGAATCTATTATACCCCTCGGCTCTCATCTGATCTATATAGCAGAACTGCAAGACAGTTGATGCCTTCATCTCTCACAAGATCCATCTATACATCCAAAAAATATGAATCTATCTAATTATCATATGACCCAGCTGTGAGGCCTGAACCCCTCCTCAATAATAAAGACATACTTTATAAAAAAATATAGCTAGATCCAATGCTCACCTAGACAACATGGTACCAATAAAACAAGAGAGATCCAAAACTAAATTACAGTCAATTACTTGCTTGGTCACATCGCTGTGGTATTCATCCAATTTAGTATTAGATCATTTAATAGATTCATCAGGTGAGTATTCATACTAAATAAAAATCAATACCACAACTAAATTACCGTCAATAGATCTGAAAAAGGGCGCTCTACTGGACCATGAGACTCTCGCAACACTAGAACTACAGCTACTACAGACAACCATGGAGCATTTTTATACACGGCCCAAAGAATAGTAAGATTCACTCACATGAGCCCTAGATCGACACTACAGAAGTACGGAATTAATAAGAGACCGATGGCTCATGTTTACCTTTCTCATTGGTGGCACCGTGGACTGGATTTTCCCTGTTGTTGTCGCCGACGCGGAAGAGAAGATCTTCCTCTGTGGGCTCTTGGTCCAGTGCATCAAATACAAAACAATGCAGTATGCAGCCAGATCCTCAAAGTAGCGAACAATTTGATAGTAAAAGAAGTGCATCAAATAACTTAACCCATGAGCATCTAGCCAAATAAGCATTATCCAGTAGAACTTAGCATCAAGTTCAGAAAGGTAGTTCTATAAATCAGGATTAGGAATACATTCCACAGCTCGAAAAAATATTCATAATACACCTTAGGGAAGAAGGACCATACAAAATTATAGCAAGGCCTTTATACAAAAGACCAACGATAATCTGGTAGCAGTACACATAAGCGTGCAATGCCCCATTGCTCCTCACAGCGAACAAATACAGAAAGCTTACTGGCATGACTCGTTAACAATAAAATAATATCAGAAATCCTCCTTTGAACTCCTCATGAAGAACCAATAGCATTGCCAAACCATCGTTTATCCTAGAATAACAAAGTGCAACTTACTCTTAACCAGATTAAATCAAGGACCAACAACAAACAATAAAACATCAAAAACAATTTATATGCAATGAAGGTACGAGAGAGAACAAATCTTGACATAATACGGCTATTAAGAAATAGTATAATGGGGCGAGTTAGGAGCCACCACAGTGATTTGGCGTTCTCCACCATCGGATCACTGTTATAAATGTTCAGGATCATTGCTCGGTCATCCCACTTCCCCATAGGCGTTAATTAAACGAGTACACCATTCTGATCCACTTGAGTAACCGTATCACGGGCCGCTCCTCCGCGGAACGAGCTCGGCTTCACGTGGGTAATCGGGCCGTAGAGGTTGAAGGCCCATGAGGACCACCCGATTCTTTCTTTCCCAGCCTGATTCTTTCCTTCGTCAGTTTGTCCAATCGCTAGCTCTATATATCCCGAGTTTTTTTTTGAACAGAGAAAGGCACCCAAAGGTACCAATATATTCAGCTCACAGAACATTTTACAGTCAAGATTACACCATCTGCTAGAATAAAGAGAAAGAAGAACTGCAGATGTAAAGAAAGAGGAGCTGAATAAAGACATATGAGAGAGCAAGGAACAAGATCCTTGTCAAGAACAAGATGTCCTAAGAAACAAAGGAAGAGTAGGGAAAATAAAATTCCAGCTTTGACAGCAATCTCTTCCTTTCCAACAACCGAGCATAGACCATCGATCATGTTGAGATGAGGAGCTTCCCAGAGCTATCAACTTTCTCCTAAAAGCAATACACCTTATGAAGCTGAATTCTGCAAAATTAAAATCAACAAGAGAGGCAGCTACAGGACATGATTCAGTTGACATGAGAGTGATAAGAGCAATTGAGTGTAGGTCCTCCACCATTTGAAAAACTTGATGAGCTAAATTGTGAGCCACCCCATTCAAATTCCTAGAAATATGAAAACTTGGGAATTAAGATTAGAAGTTGAATTTACAAAAGAAGCCACTTTTCTAATATTCCAATGAGTGGAAGAGTGAGCAATATTCTGGCAGCAGCAACAAAGTGGCAAGAGAAAGAGAATCGCTTAAAAAGTAGGAGCTTGAATGTTAAGGCAAGCCGCCAATTGAGCTGCACAAGCAAGAGCAATTGCTTCAGCTTGAAGAGGAGTGTCCGTCAAGGGCCCAAGCTTGAACCTGAATATTTATTTCCTATTAGAAGAAGGAAGACAAAAGTAAACTCCCACACTGTATGTAATTGACCTTGCTGAAATCCTCGAACTCTAGAAGTTCAAAGCAGCATCGAAAACACTTTAGCACCATTAATTAGAAGGTCTGATTTGAGAGTATTGCCTTGCTTAGGAAGAGGAGAATTATCAGGTTGAGAAGCCTGCAAAGACTGAATATTAGTAGAAGGCAGAATCTCCTCTTGGAGAATATTATTCAAACTAGTAGCAGCAATTTTAATTTGGTAGGGAAGAGAAAATTTCCTCTCAAAGAGGAAATCATTTCTAGCCTTCCAAATGCACCACATAAAATTGAAAATATTTTGCAAAGATGCATAAGGATGGCCCATAGAAGCAAAGTGAATCAGAAGGGAATGCATTGAAGAGTGACCTTGCACAAGGATGTCAGATCTAAGAAACCAAGGAGCAGAGAACCAGGCCACTCTAGCAAAGTCACAAAGAAAGAAAAGGTGAAACTCATCTTCTTGCTGAGCACATCTACAACAATTCTGCGAAATGTGAATAGAAAAATGGCCTGCTCTCATTCCTGTGGGCAAAGCTTTGCTAAGCATCCTCCAAGCAAAAGTTTTAACATTGGGCAATAAATCTTTCTGCTTCCAAATAGTTTTAAGAAAAGCTTTCAAATCCAAAGGAACATCCAGAGGAGCAGTTCTAGGATTAGTATGAATGTCTTGTAAGCAAAGTTTATAAGCAGCTTTGGAAGAGCAAATACCATTGGGAGCCAAAGGCCAACAAAGAATATCAGCATTATCATCATCAAGAATATCAATGTTGATAATCTGAGTAGCCAAAGGTTGCTGAAAAAGAGAGAAAATGAGCTGACGGTTCCATTGCCTTTGTCCAGGCTGCCAAAGATCCCTAACCAAGGAGGGATAAATAAAGCCTGATGGTTGAGGAATGAGAAAATCATGAATAGAGTTCCAAAGATTGCACCAAGGCATGCTCCAAATAGAAACATTACCTTGGGTGAGTTGATAGAAGGCATGCTCTTTAAGTTTAGGAAGCATTTTTAAAATGGAAGACCAAAAGGCAGATTTAGGTGGATTATTAGTAGCTTTCCAAATAGAAGTGGTAGAAAAATATTTTGCTTGAAGAACACAATATAATTGGGAGGAGGGGTTTTTAGCCAACCTCCAAGCCGCATCAAGAATAAGACTCTCATTGATGGCTTTTAGATTTTTGATTCCAAGACCACCTTCAGACTTGGAGTTGGTAATATCCTTCCATGCTCTGAGACAAAGACTCCTCTTAGAATCTGTTTCTCTAATCCCTGTCCACCCAAAATTCCTAATGATAGAAGTGAGCTTGGCAATAAATTTTTTTGAAAACAAAATGTTTGCCATATAGTAAACAGGGATAGCAGAAAAGACAGAATGAATAAGTTCAAGACGGGCAGCATGAGATAGCATGTTAGCTTTGTAAGAGGGGAGCTTATTTAAATTTATCCAAAACAAAGTTATAAGTAGCACCCCTATTCTTAGCAGGCAGAATTAGAGGATGACCAAGATGAGTGAAATTAGCATCAAGATCAGCAACAGGAAAGACTTGCTTAATATCATTAATAATATTCTGAGAAACATGATTGCTAAAGAGAATGGCAGATTTATTCCAGTTAGGAGTTTGACCAGAAAGAGCACAAAAGTGTTGAATAAGACTAGCCATCGTCTGAGCTTCCTGATAAGTAGCCTGCCCACACACCAGAAGATCATCTGCAAATAGAAGGGAATGGACAGAGGGGCAGTTTGGTCCAAGAGAAATTCCCTGCAATTGGTTGGCCTGCAAAGCTTCATTAAGCAAGATGGAAAGTTCATTAATTGCAAGAACAAACAAGTAAGGAGACATGGGACAGCCTTGTCGTATTCCTCTGAAGCTCTTAAATTTAGGAGAGGGCTGGCCATTAATGAGAACAGAGAATGAGGGAGATGAGATGCATGCATGAACCAAATTAACAAAATGACCATGCAACCCTTTACGAGCCAGAGCAGAAACAATGAAATTCCATTCCAAACGATCAAAAGCTTTGGCAAGGTCAATCTTAAGCATAAAGGCATCATGTTTCCAGGATTTAAGAGAAAACGAGTGAATAATTTCCTGAGCAATGATAATGTTGTCACTAATACGTCTACCCTCAATAAATGCTTGTTGAGCTTGGTCAATGTAATCAGGAAGATGATGCTTAAGTCTATTCGCAAGAGTTTCTCACCTTCTCAAAGCTACGCCGCCGCCGCCCTAAAAAATAAAATGCTGCGCCGCCGCCGTCGTCATGTGTCCCGGCGGCGAGATTATATTGCCGCTGTACTTCGACATCGGCGCCCTGTATTGTTCCTCCGCAACCCCCATGGTGGGTCTCTTCTTTCCCATTTGTTCCCTGCTGCGTTCCTTCATGGCGGCTGCGGTGGCTGCACGTGCCACCGGCGTCCATCCTTGGGCGTCCTCCACCGGCGGCCGCCTCCATGCCCTTGCAGCTGTAACACCAAGTCATATCCGCGCCCTTTCCCATTATGTACGACGCCTTCAGCACATGCAAAGAATAAACCGTCTCCGGCTCCTAATTATCTCCTCATATATAGGTCGACCGTCTCCCTCCTGTTACCACTATCTCCTGTTCATCCTCACAGCAGCGACGGAATTTTGCATGAAATTGTCCAAGTGACGAACGATTTTATTCTGTTTGTGCAAGGTTGTGCCTATTTTGGACCATCTCGGAATTGATTTTCGAAATGAGTAAGTGCTGCTGATGTGGTCATCCGTACAGTTTTTATCATGATCATGCTAATGTTAGATTTGTGCTACTATTAGAAATATTTCGTTGTTTTATCCTTTACTCTGATAGATGTGATCTCACGTGAAGAGTGCTCTTTGTTTACACTTTTTGACTAAACCAAGGTTTGTTTCCTTTGCTATTTTTTTTCAAGTTTCTACGTATTACTCCTGAAAGTGCTGATGCTCTCAGTTTATTGCTGCAAGTGTTTTGTCCCATTTTTTAGAGTCTATGTGCAGACTTAATTCCTGAAAGTAGATGTTCTTTTTGCCGGGCACAAATTACATTTACGTGGAGTACAAGCTTAGTTCCCATGTCTCACCATTCTTCTCCTTTTCAAGATTTAGGACTTAATTTGGTTAAGAAAGCTTGACTGAAGTGCTGTGTACTAAGTATTTATGGCTTGATCTGCCGTTTTTAAGCTTCTGAGACGTAAGTCCTATTTTTGACAAGTAGTTCAGGTCTTCAGGATATTGCTGAAGATGAAGCCGTTTGCTCGATAATGAGGGCCATGTAGATGCCTGCATTACTTAGCACTGTGATGTTGCTTTTTGTTTGGAGCTAAGAATGTCATTAAAGTTTACTTGCTGACGGACTCAGATCCAAATGTCTACATTCCTCAGATTCATTAACTCAACATTGTTTTCCAGTGGAGCTAATTTGTTTACTTGCTGACGGACTCACATCCAAACGTCCACATTCTGCGTAACATAATGCAACTTAATTGTCCAATCTGTGCCGCAGTTGAGATTATGATTTGTCATGGTCTTAGTGTATCACCGGGATTCACCGTTACCAACCACCGCTTATGATAGGTTTGTCTATTTAACTATATAAATGTTAAAGCTTAGAACTGCTATCTTGGAAACATACATACGTGGACTAATCCAAGTTATTTAATTTTTCTCAGTTGATTGTACTCTTTGAGTTTTTTTTCTAAATAGTTTAATTATTTGTTGTCGAGGGCGGGCGCGGCAAAGCGCGCCTTCATGTTCTAGTAAACACTGGAGCATAAATAAGCAAACCCCTTTAAATACAAATAAAAAGGGTTCAGGGTTCATTGCATAGTGGGCTCAGATTTGCCTTTCCTCGATCACATAACCTACGCCCATCATCTCTTATCACCAGATCAATCTGTTTATATAGTGGATCTGCCCTGGTTACCACTCGACAAGAATGACCACCCAAGGACAGAACAATAAGTATCACAAGATCAAAAAGGATTCTAGAGACAAGAGGGAGGATCCAACTTGATACCCATAGGTGCCTCGATTGCTCAAAGGCACACTTATTTCAGCCACGGTTAATCATCATTGCCCTAGCAAGAATGAATTTCAACCGGTGGGGCACGTGAATTATAGGTGGTGGCACGAGATATTTCACCGCGGGAGTAACTATTCATTGGTACAAGAGCACGGGTTCGATCTGACAGTCAAGGGTCAAGGCCTTCCAAGTACGCGATCCGAAGGCCGAAAACGCATCAAGGAAACACAAATGAAAGACCAGATTCGTCTGAGCTCTGAGGAGGCCGGGGTTCTCCCATGGATCTTGTTTCCGAATCACCAGATCAATATGTTCTTACGAGGGTGAAACTGCCCTGGTTATCACTCATCAGAAATGACCATCCAAGGACAGAGCCACTAAAATAAGAACGTGATCAAAATGGCTCAAAGAAACGAGGGGGTCCAAATTAATACCCACAAGTGCCTCGATTGCTCGAGAGCATGCCTATATAAGCCATAACTGATCATCATAGCCCTGACCATGTCCCATACAGTAGCCGAAGCAGAGCAGGGGGAAGATGGGGCTCACCGAGGGAGGTTGTAGCCGAGACAGTAATCAGTGGGCGCCGGGGTTGCGCCTGAACGCCGTCCAGCCGGCGAGGAACCGCTTCCTACACCGCACATCCACGCCGCTGCATCAGAGTTGCGCCTTGCACCGTCCCACCGATGAGCACGAACACCACAAGCTCTGAAGCGGCAAAGGAGGCGAGGAGGTGATGTATAGCACATCTAGATCCAGGAGCACCACCCGGAGCTCTTGATGGCTGGCTAGCACAAGGGTGGGCCGGCGCGATCCCGCATCAACAACGTGAATTTGCGTAACTCCATCCATGTTCTTACCATGTTTTCTGCAAAACACACACATAACTCAATCATGTTAATAGAGCACAATCATAATCTTCTATCTCATATGAAGATTAAAAGGAACAACAATAAAGGACATATGAAACCAGTGGCTCAAATTTACACACATGATCAAGAAAATGGCAGAGTGGGTAGCATATATATGCAGCAATCCATCTCCATGCTCTTATCATGTTTTCTGCAATCCAGAGTGACGCCTACCGTCAGTAACATAACTTGCATAAAATCACACCTACGATTAGTAATACTGGACTAAACCTCACTATAAATTAGAGCACGTTGATAATTAGTATAAGAAACTCCTGCTTAATGTCGAACAATGATCTCCTCGACCACATCTCCGTCATTTTGTTTGGTCTGGCCATGGCGTAGATGCGTCCATGATGTACCTTTTCCATTTCCTCTTGAGTATTAATATTTTGCCAGACAGAGCCAAGGCCATGTTTCACAGCAAAGCGCTAATAGAAAAACAAATACAAAGAAGAATCTCTTCTTTGAAACCTAGCCAGACCTAAAGATCTTTCTTTGACAGCAAGGTACTAACAAAACAATAAAGACCAGAAAATCCCTTCTTTGGAATCTAGCTAGAACTAAGGCTCCTCCACAAGAAGAAACAAATCAAAGAAGAATATCCTCTTTGGAACCTAGCCAGACCTGAACATCTCTCTTTGACAGCAAGGTAACAGAAAAGCAATAAAGATCAAAAAAAATCTCTGAACGTGTAATCAAGTTAGACCTAAGGATCGTCCACAAGAAGAGACTAAAAAATCTACAAGGCTAACAAACGGCATTAATAAGAGCACAAGCAAGCACATGCCTGGATAACTGAGAATAGAAGAAGAAAACAGATCAACCTGCAGATTGGCGACCGAAGACGCAACAGGATGAACCGACCAGAGCCACGAGCACCCGCAGCGGACCAACGCCTGCAAAGGAAAAAAACCAAATTAAGTATGAGCTCCAGGCAACGAAAACTGGGACGCTCGAAAACAGATCCAAGACCTAACTTTATGTTGATGAAAATGATATGTGCAGCAGTTGTTCCTGAAACACATTTATCTGTTCATTTGGTAGGCTTTGGTCCAGAGCTGCACAAAGCGATGGCTCCTGAAAGCAAATTAAGCCTAATAAATGATTTGTGTAGCTCAGGACAAAGCGATGGATGCAACCACACATGACGACTGAGATGAACCTGCAAGGGACCCAGGACCTAACGTTGTGCGTGCGCCTACACGCATCATTATGAGGGAGTGAACCAAGCTTACCAAATCGAAACACATCACGATTGAGAGAGAGAGAGAGAGAGAAGACGAAGAAGAAGAATAGGGGCGGGAGAGGAGACCTTTATATGGTGCATCCATGGCAGCGGCTGTGTGGTCCGAGGTCGATGGTCGCGTCCAGCTCGACGGCGGCACGGATCCAGAAGCCCCCGCCATGGCCGTGGCCGTGGACCTTGATATGGTGCATCCATGGCGGCGGTGGTGTGGTCCGATGTCGACGGTCGCGTCCAGCTCGACGGCGGCGCGGATCCAGAAGCCCCCGCCGTGGCCGTGGCAGAACTGGTCGTGTGGTCCGATGTCGACGGTCGCATCCAGCTCGACGGCGGCGCGGATCCAGAAGCCCCCGCCGTGGTCGTGGCAGAACTGGTCGCCGCCTAGGGAGACGCCAGCGGCATGGGTAGGGAGAGGGAGAAGGCGAAGGTCGCCGGTGGGCTCTGCCGAGAACAACAGCGTGAGCAACGGCACGCTCCGCCTGGCCTCCTCCCGTCGATGACGGGATGGCGCGCTCTGCCGGGAACAGAAGCGTGGGCTTCCTCTCCTCCCAAGGGGATGTGGCCGCGCGAGCTCGACGGGGATGCGGCAGCGCGAGCGGCATGTCCTTGACGGCGACCGCGACGCTAGCAGAAGAGGCACCGCGCGGCCCCCATCTCTCTAGATGGGCGGCGTGAGGTCGGGATGGTGCCCCGAAGCGGCGGCGGCGGGCGGCGGCAGGCAGGAGGCGGGCGCGGGTAGGGTTTGGAGGGAGAGAGAGGTGAGGCGCGCTGCAAGGGAGGAGAGGCGCGAGCGAGGGGAAGCGAAGCGAGGAGGCGGCGGCTAGGTCATCTCCAGAGGAGCCACTGTGATTTATACCCCACCACGCGAAATGACCAAAATACCCCGGTGGGGGCACGGTATTTACATTTTGCTGTCATTACTATTCATTCCAGCAGTGTTTACCTCAGATCCGACGGCTCAGGTTCATCCAGATGTTGATCCGACGTTCAGAAACGCATCAAGGAAACCGATCCAACGGCTGAGAGTCACTGAGCTCTGAGGAGGCTCTGTGATGCCTTCTTCTCTTATTTCTGAATTTATTAAAACTATTGAAAGGAACCATAATAATAATAATATATTATTGTTGTTAAAATATATGAGAATGAATACAACAACGAAGAATGGCTGGCATTTATCAGCACGAACTGGATCGACAACGAATGATCAAGTAAGATGATCTGCCCACATGGTGTCTTTGATGAATATACGTATGGCGGAACACGTACCGGTATCACAACTCGATCCTGACTTAATTAGATACCGGGAAGAAAAACATACAATGTGATCATTCATTGCGGCATAATGTTCGCAATTGCACTCAAAGCTTCGCTTCGGAACGGTTCGCTCCTGGAACCGCTGCGCAGAGGCGATACAGGAGGCGATAGTTTGCTTTCCTCTACACCACCGGGCGCCGGCGACGCTGGGTCCTCGTCCGCCTCTGTCTGCAGTTCCAGCGGCGGGAGCGGGCGGGGACCCCGCCAGTTTCTCTCTGGTAGAGGTGTAGGATAGCCATAGTTTGTTCTCAGAGGTGCTGCTTTAATGGTGGAGACGGCGCCTTGTCCAAATAATTTGCTTCTGCTCTTTCGCCATCTCGGTAGCGTTCTAATGGGCGGTGTCGGGGAGCAGGTGGCTTGGTCTTCTTGCCGATCTTCAGATCCGGTAAGATTTGTGTTTGATGGTCGGTGCTCAACACTTTCTCCGGTGGCGTTGATGCCGACTGTTGTGCTTGTGTTTGGTGTCTTGCAATGGGGTGCGTGGATGGTAGAATGCAGTGGCATTCCACTTTTTCGATCTCATCGAATGAAGTTGACGGCGCTGGGATTTAGCAGACACGGGGAAGAACCCCGGCCGACGTGCCACAAAGTCTCGGCCTCGTCGCTTGAGGTGGTCTGGTTCATTGGCTCGAAAAGCATCCTCGTATGCAAAGGTGCTCCTCTAGATCTTGGTATGAAGGCAGTTCCCCTCTATCTTTGACGTTGCCTCAGCGGCGGTGGAGGACAATTGTGGGCGATGTTTTGGCGTGGCACAAGATTCTGCCGAAGTGAAATTCTAGTTTTACTTCTTTTGTAGTCTTTGATGCAATATTGCATGGCATCTATGTGTGTCTCCGTGTGATGACCACATATGTACTCTTTGTAATACGTTTGTCCAATGAAATATATGTGGTTATTTCAAAAAAAAATGTTCGCAATGAAATATATCCTTATACCATGGACTGAATGCACCCAGTTTTGCTCTTTACGACCAACATGACGATCTACAAGCGAAAGTGGTGTTCTAATCAGAGCTCACGTGAGCTCAAGTGAAGCATCTCTTTTGCATCATCAACCAAACTGACATAAAAGCAAAGTAAATTATTATCTACCAGACGGCATATGCATCGAGTCATCTGGAAAGAGAAATTTCATAAAATAGAAGTAAAGCAAATTAAAGATGATTCAAACCATATCATCCTTGAGATCACAAAGGTGAATTATCAAGAATGTGCAAATTTTATCACATCCACCAAGAACAAAAAGAAAACAGAGTTGGACACACTACTAACTCTGCAAATGAAAAAGTCGAAAACAACATTATAGAATTATTTTGAACAACTAATAAAAATTAAGGATTATAGAATTCAAATAATCCATCAAAGGTATTGAGTTATTTTCTTATCAATTTTGGAAGATGATGCAAACACCAATGTGCGCAAACACCAGTTAGTAAAAGAAGGATGGAAATAGTAACATCCATGTCCTGATGTGAAACGCAACACACCACAATAAAATAAAATAAACTGATTTTTATTGCGCCAAACATTGATAAATGTTTTGATTGGTTGCAAAGTTTGATGACATTCGTGGAAAACATGGCAAAAAAGTTGTTAGTTAGATTAGGCACAGTTGAGCTATAGAAGAAGAAAACAAAAGTGACGTGTGGTGCAATTATGCAAGTTACGCTTTGTTATGAAGCATTGAAGCAATATGATGACATTTATTCTGGTTTGTCAATGGTTCTGGTTGGTTATAGTTGTTGGAAATATGCCCTAGAGGCAATAATAAATTAGTTATTATTATATTTCCTTGTTCATGATAATCGTTTATTATCCATGCTATAATTGTATTGATAGGAAACTCAGATACATGTGTGGATACATAGACAACACCATGTCCCTGGCAAGCCTCTATTGGCTAGCTCGTTGATCAATAGATGGTTACGGTTTCCTAACCATGGACATTGGATGTCGTTGATAACGGGATCACATCATTAGCAGAATGATGTGATGGACAAGACCCAATCCTAAGCCTAGCACAAAGATCGTAGTTCGTATGCTAAAGCTTTTCTAATGTCAAGTATCATTTCCTTAGACCATGAGATTGTGCAACTCCCGGATACCGTAGGAATGCTTTGGGTGTACCAAACGTCACAACGTAACTAGGTGACTATAAAGGTGCACTACAGGTATCTCCGAAAGTGTCTGTTGGGTTGGCACGAATCGAGACTGGGATTTGTCACTCCGTGTCAACAGAGAGGTATCTCTGGGCCCACTCGGTAGGACATCATCATAATGTGCACAATCTGACCAAGGGGTTGATCACGGGATGATGTG
Organism: Aegilops longissima; assembly: GCA_021605205.1. Classification (NCBI taxonomy): domain Eukaryota; kingdom Viridiplantae; phylum Streptophyta; class Magnoliopsida; order Poales; family Poaceae; genus Aegilops; species Aegilops longissima. Next base: position 106,436,272 of record CM038682.1, on the reverse strand, counting down.
TTACGGAACGAGTAAAGAAACTTGCCGGTAACGAGATTGAATAAGGTATCGGGATACCGACGATCGAATCTCGGGCAAGTACAATACCGCTAGACAAAGGGAATTGTATACGGGATCGATTGAGTCCTTGACATCGTGGTTCATCCGATGAGATCATCGTGGAACATGTGGGAGCCAACATGGGTATCCAGATCCCGCTGTTGGTTATTGACCGAGAACGCCTCGGTCATGTCTACATGTCTCCCGAACCCGTAGGGTCTACACACTTAAGGTTCGATGGACGCTAGGGTTATAAAGGAAGTTTGTATGTGGTTACCGAATGTTGTTCGAGTCCGGGTGAGATCCCGGACGTCACGAGGAGTTCGGAATGGTCCGGAGGTAAAGATTTATATATGGAAAGTCCTGTTTTGGTCACCGAAAAGTTTCATGTTTTTCCCAGAACGCATCGGGACCACCGGAGGGTCCCGGGTCCACCAAGTGGGGCCACTAACCCGGAGGGCTGCATGGGCCAAGTGTGGGAGGAACCAGCCCTGTGGGCTGGTGCGCCCACAAGGGGCCCAAGCGCAAGGAAGAGTGGGAGGGGCAACCCTAGGGCGATGGGCCCTAAGGCCCATCTAGTGGGCGCCCCTCTCCTTCCCTCTTGGCCGCCTCCCAAGCCCCATCTAGGGCTGGCCGCACCCCTGGGGTGGAAACCCTAGATGGGGCGCAGCCCTCCCTCCCTATATATACTTGAGGTTTGGGGCTGCCCAACACACATGAGTTCTCTCCTCTTGGTGCAGCCCGCCTCCTCCTCCTCTCCCTTGGTGCTTGGCGAAGCCTCGGGATTGCCACGCCTCCATCACCACCATGCCGTTGTGCTACTGCTGGATGGAGTCTTCTCAACCTCTCCTCTCTCCTTGCTGGATCAAGGCGTGGGAGACGCCACCGGCTGTACGTGTGTTGAACGCGGAGGTGCCGTCTGCTCGGCACTAGGATCTCCGGTGATTTGGATCACGACGAGTACGACTCCTTCAACCCCGTTCTCATGAACGCTTCCGCTTAGCGATCTACAAGGGTATGTAGATGCACTCTCCATTCCTCTTGTTGCTAGAATCTCCATAGATTGATCTTGGTGATGCGTAGAAAATTTTGAATTTCTGCTACGTTCCCCAACAGTGGTATCAGAGCTAGGTCTATTGCGTAGATTCTTTGCACAAGTAGAACACAAATAGTTGTGGGCGTTGATTTTGTTCAATATGCTTGCCGTTACTAGTCCAATCTTGTTTCGACGGTATTGTGGGATGAAGCGCCGGACCGACCTTACACGCATTTTACGTGAGACAGTTCCACCGAATCGACATGCACTTGGTGCATAAGGTGGCTAGCGGTGCGATTTCTCCCACTTTAGTCGGAACGGATTCGATGAAAGGGTCCTTATGAAGGGTAAATAGAAATTGGCATATCACGTTGTGGTTTTATGAGGTAACAAACGTTTTGCTAGAAACCCATAGCAGCCACGTAAAACATGCAAACAACAATTAGAGGACGCCTAACTTGTTTTTGCGGGGTATGCTATGTGATGTGATATGGCCAAGAAGAATGTGATGAATGATATGTGATGTATGAGATTGATCATGTTCTTGTAATAGGAATCACGACTTGCATGTCGATGAGTATGACAACCGGCAGGAGCCATAGGAGTTGTCTTTATTTATTGTATGACCTGCGTGTCATTGAACAACGCCATGTAATTACTTTACTTTATTGCTAACCGTAGCCATAGTAGTAGAAGTAATAGTTGGCGAGACAACTTCATGAAGACACGATGATGGAGATCATGATGATGGAGATCATGGTGTCATGCCGGTGACGATGATGATCATGGAGCCCCGAAGATGGAGATCAATGGAGCTATATGATCTTGGCCATATCATGTCACTACTATATAATTGCATGTGATGTTTATTATGTTTATGCATCTTGTTTACTTAGAACGACGGTAGTAAATAAGATGATCCCTTATGACAATTTCAAGAAGTGTTCTCCCTAAGCGTGCACCGCTGCTAAAGTTCGTCGCTTCTAAGCACCACGTGATGATCGGGTGTGATGGATTCTTACGTTCACATACAACGGTGTTGACGAGCCTAGCATGTACGCACATGGCCTCGAACACACGCAATACACTTAGGGTTAACTTGACGAGCCTAGCATGTACGCATATGGCCTCGGAACACGAGACCGAAGGTCGAGCATGAGTCGATAGTAGATACGATCAACATGAAGATGTTCACCGATGATGACTAGTCCGTCTCACGTGATGATCGGACACGGCCTAGTTGACTCGGATCGTGTAATCACTTAGATGACCAGAGGGATGTCTATCTCGAGTGGGAGTTCATAAGATGAACTTAATTATCTTGAACATAGTCAAAAGACCTTTTGCAAATTATGTCATAAGCTCGCGCTTTAGTTCCACTGCTTAGATATGTTCCTAGAGAAAATATAGTTGAAAGTTGACAATGAGCGATTATGCGGACAGAGAAAGCTTATGTCCTTAATGCACCGCCAAGATGTTGAACCCCAAACGTCATTTGTGGATGTTGCGAACATCGGACATACACGCTTTTGATAACTACGTGATAGTTCAGTTAAACGGTTTAGAGTTGAGGCACCAAAGACGTTTTCAAACGTCATGAACATATGAGATGTTTCGAGGGCTGAAATTGGGATTTCAGGCTCGTGCTCACGCCAAGAGGTATGAGACCTCCGACGATTTTCTTAGCCTACAAACTAAGGGAGAAAAGCTCAATCGTTGAGCTTGTGCTCAGATTGTCCGAGTACAACAATCACTTGAATCGAGTGGGAGTTGATCTTCCGGATGAGATAGTGATGTTTCTCCAAAGTCATTGCCACCAAGCTGCTAGAGCTTCGTGATGAACTATAAAATATCGTGGATAGATATGATGATCCTTGAGGTATTCACGATGTTTGACACAATGAAAGTAGAAATCAAGAAGGAGCATCAATTGTTGATGGTTGGTGAAACCACTAGTTTCAAGAAGGAAAGGGCAAGAAGGATACTTCATGAAACGGCAAATCAGCTGCTGCTCTAGTGAAGAAACCCAAGGTTGAACCCAAACCCGAGACTAAGTGCTTCGTAATAAGGGGAACAGATAATCGGAGCAGAATTACCCTAGATACTTGGTAGATGAGAAGGCTGGCAAGGTCGATAGAAGTATATTGATATACATTATGTTAATGTGTACTTTACTAGTACTCCTAGTAGCACCAGGGTATTAAGATACCGGTTCGGTTGCTAAGTGTTAGTAACTCAAATAAAAGAGCTACGGAATAAACGGAGACTAGCTAAAGGTGAGTGACGATATGTGTTGGAAGTGTTTCCAAGTTTGATTTGATCAAACATCGCACGCCCTCTACCATCAAGATTAGTATTAAACCTGAATAATTGTCATTTGGTGATTGCGTTGAGCATAGACATGATTGGATTATGTCTATCGCAATACGGTTATTCATTTAAGGAGAATAATGGTTACTCTATTTATTTGAATAATACCTTCAATGGTCTTGCACCTAAAGGAATGGTTTATTGAATCTCGATCGTAGTGATACACATTTTCATGCCAAAAGTATAAGATAGTAATGATAGTACCACTTACTTGTGGCAATCGCCATGTAAGTCATATTGGTGTAAAACACATGAAGAAGCTCCATGTTGATGGATCTTTGGACTCACTCGTTTTTGAAAAGTTTGAGACATGCAAACCATGTCTATTGGTGTATACGCATAATGAAACTCCATGCAGATGGATCGTTTGGGCTCACTTGATTTTGAATCACTTGAGATATGCAAATCATACCACATGGGCAAGATGACCTGAAAAGCCTCGGTTTTCAAGAAGATGGAACAAGATAGCAACTTGTTGAAGTGACACATTTTGATGTGTGCAGTCCAATGAGTGCCGAGGCATGCAAATGAATATCGTTATGTTCTTACTTCACGGATGATTTAAGTAGATCTTGAGTGTATTTACTTGATGAAACACAAGTCTGAAATATTGAATGGTTCAAGTAATTTCAGAGTGAAGTTTAAGATCTTCGTGACAAGAGGATAGAATGTCTATGATATGATCATAGAGATGAATATCTGAGTTACGAGTTTTGGCACACAATTAAGACATTGTGGAAATTGTTTCACAATTAATACCACCGAACACCATAGTGTGATGGTGTGTCCGAACATCATAGTTGCACCCTATTGGATATGGTGCGTACTATGATGTCTCTTATCGAATTACCACTATCGCTCATGGGTTAGGCATTAGAGACAACCACACTCACTTAAATAGGGCACCACGTAATTCCGCTGAGATGACACCGTATGAACTATGGTTTAGAGAAACCTAAGCTGTCATTTCTTAAAGGTTTGGGGCTGCGACGCTTATGTGGAAAAGTTTCAGTTGATAAGCTCGAACCCAAAGCGGACAAAATGCATCTTCATAGGACACCCAAAACAGTTGGGTATACCTCCTAATTCAGATCCGAAGCAATAGGGATTGTTTCTTGAATCGGGTCCTTTCTCGAGGAAAAGTTCGTCTCGAAAAGTTGAGTGGGAGGATGGTGGAGACTTGATGAGGTTATTGAACCATCACTTCAACTAGTGTGTAGCAGGGCACAGGAAGTTGTTCCCGTGGCACCTACACCAATTGAAGTAGAAGCTTATGATAGTGATCATGAAGTTTTCGGATCAAGTCACTACCGAACCTCGTAGGACGACAAGGACGCGTACTGCTTCAGAGTGGTACGGTGATCCTGTCTTGAAGGTCATGTTGCTAGACAACAATAAACCTACGAGCTATGGGGAAGCGATGGTGGGCCCAAATTCCGAAAAATGGTTAGAAACCATGAAATCCGAGATAGGATCCATGTATCATAACAAAGCATGGACTTCGGTGGACTTGCCCGATGATTGGCAAGCCATTGCAATAAATGGATCTTTAAGAAGAAGACGGACGTGGACGGTAATGTCACCTTCTATGAAGCTCGACTTGTATGTAAGAGTTTTCACAAGATCAAGGAGTTGACTACGATGAGATTTTCTCATCCGTAGCGATGCTTAAGTCCGTCGGAATCATGTTAGCATAAGCTACATTTATGAAATCTGGCAGATGGATGTCAAAACGAATTTCCTTACCGGTCTTCGTAAGGAAAGGTTGTATGTGATACAATCGTAAAAGTTTTGTCAATCCTAAGGATGCTAAAGGTATGCTAGCTCCAGCAATCCTTCTAAGGACCGGAGTAAGCATCTCGAGTTGGAATATGCACTTTGATAGGATGATCAAAGATTTTGGGTTTATACAAAGTTTATGAGAAACTTGTATTTCCAAAGAAGTGAGTGGGAGCATTATAGAATTTCGATGAGTATATGTTGTTGACATATTGATGATCGAAATGATGTAGAATTTCGGAAAGCATATAGGGTTATTTGAAAGATGTTTTTCAATAGAAAACCTGGATTAAGCTACTTGAACATTGAGCATCGAGATCTATAAGGATAGATCAAAATGCTTAATAATACTTTCAAATGAGCACATACCTTGACATGATCTTGAAGGTGTTCAAGATGGATCACCAAAGAAGGAGTTCTTGCCTCGAGATGTAAGGTATGAAGTTAAGACTTAAAGCTCGACCACGCAGTATCAGAGAGAAAGGACGAAGGTCGCCCCTATGCTTCGTATATAGGCTCTATAGTATGCTATGTTGTGTACCGCGACCGAAGTGTGCCTTGCCATGAGTCACTAAGGGTACAAGAATGATCGAGGAATGGATCATTGGACAGCGGTCAAAATTTTCCTTGGAGTAAATAAGGACATGTTTCTCGATTATGGAGGTGATAAAGAGTTCGGCGTAAAGGGTTACGCCGATGCAAGCTTTAACACATATCCGAATGACTCGAGTAGCAAACCGGATACGATAGTGGAGCAACCATTTGGAATAAGGTTCAAGTGGAGCGTGGAAGCAGCATTTACAATATGACATAGAGAATTGTGAGTACACACGGATCTGAAAGGTTCGCACCGCTGACTAAAACCTCTCTCACAAGCAAAACATGATCAAACCTCGTAACTCATTGAGTCTTAATCACATGATGATGTGAACTAGTTTACGACACTAGTAAACTCTTTGGATGTTGGTCACATGGCGATGTGACCTATCAATGTTGATCACATGGCGATGTGAACTAGATTATTGACTCTAGTGCAAGTGGGAGACTGTTGGAAATATGCCCTAGAGGCAATAATAAATTAGTTATTATTATATTTCCTTGTTCATGATAATCGTTTATTATCCATGCTATAATTGTATTGATAGGAAACTCAGATACATGTGTGGATACATAGACAACACCATGTCCCCGCAAGCCTCTATTGGCTAGCTCGTTGATCAATAGATGGTTACGGTTTCCTAACCATGGACATTGGATGTCGTTGATAACGGATCACATCATTAGCGAATGATGTGATGGACAAGACCCAATCCTAAGCCTAGCACAAAGATCGTAGTTCAGTATGCTAAAGCTTTTCTAATGTCAAGTATCATTTCCTTAGACCATGAGATTGTGCAACTCCGGATACCGTAGGAATGCTTTGGTGTACCAAACGTCACAACGAATCTGGGTGACTATAAAGGTGCACTCTGGTATCTCCGAAAGTGTCTTGGGTTGGCACAAATCGAGACTGGATTTGTCACTCCGTGTCAACAGAGAGGTATCTCTGGGCCCACTCGGTAGGACATCATCATAATGTGCACAATGTGACCAAGGGGTTGATCACGGATGATGTGTTATGGAACGAGTAAAGAGACTTGCGATAACGAGATTGAACAAGGTATCGGGATACCGACGATCGAATCTCGGGCAAGTACAATACCGCTAGACAAAGGGAATTGTATACGGATCGATTGAGTCCTTGACATCGTGGTTCATCCGATGAGATCATCGTGGAACATGTGGGAGCCAACATGGGTATCCAGATCCCGCTGTTGGTTATTGACCGAGAACGCCCTGGTCATGTCTACATGTCTCCCGAACCCGTAGGGTCTACACACTTAAGGTTCGATGACGCTAGGGTTATAAAGGAAGTTTGTATGTGGTTACCGAATGTTGTTCGAGTCCCGGATGAGATCCCAGACGTCACGAGGAGTTCGGAATGGTCCGGAGGTAAAGATTTATATATGGAAGTCTGTTTTGGTCACCGGAAAAGTTTCGGTTTTTCCAGAACGCACGGGACCACCGGGAGGGTCCTGGGTCCACCAAGTGGGGCCACTAACCCCGGAGGGCTGCATGGGCCAAGTGTGGGAGGAACCAGCCCGGGTGGGCTGGTGCGCCCCACAAGGGGCCCAAGCGCAAGGGAGAGTGGGAGGGGCAACCCTAGGGCGATGGGCCCTAAGGCCCATCTAGTGGCGCCTCCCTCCCTCCCTCTTGGCCGCCTCCCAAGCCCCATCTAGGGCTGGCCGCACCCCTTGGGGTGGAAACCCTAGATGGGGCGCAGCCTCCCTCCCTATATATACTTGAGGTTTGGGGCTGCCCAACACACATGAGTTCTCTCCTCTTGGTGCAGCCCCGCCTCCTCCTCCTCCTCTCCCTTGGTGCTTGGCGAAGCCTGCGGGATTGCCACGCCTCCATCACCACCATGCCGTTGTGCTGCTGCTGGATGGAGTCTTCCTCAACCTCTCCCTATCTCCTTGCTGGATCAAGGCGTGAGACGCCACCGGCTGTACGTGTGTTGAACGCGGAGGTGCCGTCCGTTCGGCACTAGGATCTCCGGTGATTTGGATCACGACGAGTACGACTCCTTCAACCCCGTTCTCATGAACGCTTCCGCTTAGCGATCTACAAGGGTATGTAGATGCACTCTCCTTTCCTCTTGTTGCTAGAATCTCCATAGATTGATCTTGGTGATGCGTAGAAAATTTTGAATTTCTGCTACGTTCCCCAACAATAGTGTACTAAGACCTCTTTCAATGCACAAGTATTGTGCTAAAACCACACATAGAGGGAGTAAGATAGGTGATAACATCACACATATCTAGATAAAATAGATGATGTGGCAAGTAATTAACAAAGAAAGAGAGGCATGTGGTAACATAGCTAGTTAGTACTCATAGTATGAGTAACATCACACATACCAAGACAAGATGAGTCTATAACCTAATAAATAAAGTGTTACATTACATCGCACATGTGTTACTCCCCATTATAGAGGTAGTAACATAGACTAGTAACATATGCATGTTACTACTACTCTAAGTTACTCCCACCATGACACCACACATCTAAGCGCATTTAAAGAGTTTAGAAATTAAATTCCCTGATGCATAAATGTTTAATTTGTTGTAGCTAAGCTTCCTTCATTTAATGATTTAGCTACTAAACTCTTCCATGCATTGGCGAGCTTTCTTCATTTAAGTGTTTTGACTACGTTCACGCGCTTGGCATTGTATCTTTCAAGGGTCGTCAAAGTGCTCTCTCCCCTCTTAATTTTTTTGTGGGAACTCTCTCCTTCTTAATTGCTCTGCGATGCCATTTTTTCACATATGTGGCATGCTTAGCACCTATACACCGTGAAGCGTTGTGAAGGGCATAATAGTTTAGGTTTGGGAGGTTTAGAATGTAATCAATGCAAGAATGCATTTTTTTTCATATTTAAGTAAACTCAATAATACCATTGTATGTCGATCTCTGATCTCTCTTACGGTTATATTGTTACAATTTTTGCACATCACAAAAAATTGTGTCTGTCGTGCTAGGAGTTTTTATTAGACTGGTGTTTGTCCTATTTATATAGAAGAAAAAAAGTGCTTTTGTTAAAAAAATTGGCTCTACTTTCTCCGTCCCATAATATAAGAGTGTTTTTGACATGCAGTGCAACTGCATGTCAAAAACGCTCTTATATTATGGGACATAGGGAGTATTTAGTATTTACCAAATTTTATATAGATGAGAGGGTTCATTTCCTGTTGACATATAAATGCATAGCCCATCTTTCACCATCAACTCGAGCTTTTAGGTGAACTGATTAGGTGGGTAAACTTGCAACCAAGAGGTTCAGGGTTCAAAACCCAGTAAGCGCAATAAATAATCACGGTTCACCTCCGCTTCCGCCCTCCACATCATAAACTCCAAAGAAGCAAGATGAGAAGGTTCAAGAGCCGGCTGGCGCAATTTAAAAATAAAAAATTGCACCTCTCTTTCGGTTCATGTTTAGTCCGAGGGAGCCACACAGGAGGGGGGTGTTGACGTATAAAATGTTGCAGCTCTCTTTCGGTTCATGTTTGAACTTTGGGTAAACTGGCTGGTACAGGTAGTTCTACACTCACAAGCAATGTGTGTTTCGTTTCTAGATGAATAGAAAAAAATGATTTACGAAATTGACATTGTCCTGCTCTGCAAGGACGTGAGAAGCCTTGCTGACTAGGCGTGTAGGTTTGAGTCATTTTGCATGTGACCGCTTTTAGCACGTGCAAGGTTTGAGTCGTTCACTCATTCTACACAGCAACCTAAAAGAACATAGGACCGGCCAACATTCACTATGATTTGTGATTAGTACCCTCTAAATATCTACTCCCAGAGGTCATGCAATATTCGAACCAAATGATTTTAATATAATGTGTGATTGCCTTTAGAAAAAACACACGAGCTTCCTGAAATGATTAGTACCCTCTAAATATCTACTCCCAGAGGTCATGCAATATTTGAACCAAATGATTTTAATATAATCTGTGATTGCTTTTAGAAAAAAAACACGAGCTTCCTGAAACGGTTAGTGTAAATAGAGTTTTCCTAAACATAGTTCTAATGTCACGACCTGGGTAACTCGGGGATGCTAGGTTGGAGCAGAGGTAGTAGTCATGGGGTTTATGAACCGTTGTAGATATTTTTTTTTCGAAACGAAGGCAGAAAATTGCCTCATCGATTAATTAAGAAGAAGAGAATTGTTCGGTTAATTAACGGAAAACCGGACAAAAACCGATACAAACCAACCACATGTGGACTAAGGCTATATTGCAAAGACCAGCCCAACAAAAGTAACTCGGCCGAAGACCACTGGCACCACCAAATCTACGAAGACAAGTCGGACCATAAGGACAACCCAAGAAACTGATGAACATCCATCAAGCAGCTGCGAACACCTTTCCTGTGGCATCACTCTTCTTTCATTTGCACCTGAGAGCCTCTTCCACAATCACCTTGCCTGATCTAGGACTAGCCCTCTCAAACGTATGAGCAAGCTGTGAAGTTCTATCTAAAAGAGAATCTCATCAACCTTGTCACGCACAGAAACCTGCTCAACAGTCACATGCGAGTGGGTGACCGCAACATCAGAACCTCCATGCTTCACAAAGGCAAGCGGCTGGGTGGGCTCCAAGCGATCAGGCGCCAAAATACCGACCGCCTCAACATTATCAGCCATAGGCACAACCGACACGATGTACTCGGGCGTCTCGAGTTGCTCACAAGACAGAGCCTCAGAGTTAGAAGCCAACACACCTATCTCACCAACCTCGCCACTCAAAGATGCCACATGTTCAAAGGTCATAGATGAGAGAGTGACAGAACCAACTAAGCATCCATTGTCCACAAAGGCGGGCGGCTGGTAAGACTCTGACAATGGTGGTGAGGGCGTCATGGCCATCGCCAAGGTCTCCAATGAGCCCAACTCCATCGGTAGCACCGTAAATGATTCCCCACAAAGCTCCTGCAACTCAGGCATAATCTGCAGAACTAGAGCCACGACCTCGGAGATGACCACATTCCCACGAACAGACGGCGTCGCATGCACAACACGAGGAGAAAAATCCCCAAAGAAGCATTCAGTCTCCCCATCAATGGAACCAACTTGGAGCTCTGACAACAAAGGCGCAACCTACGAAACATGAAGCTTGGCAAGAGCGTCGCAAAGCTCAGTGCGGAGCAGATCAACCTCCTGAAGGAGCTCTGTGCGCAACAGGGCAATCCGAGGCTCCAAAGCAGAGGCCAAAAAGGCGCTGACATCGAGATCCTTGCAACACCCAGATTGGGACCTTGGCGGCCCCGACACACGCAGCGACGAGTGACCCACGACATCAGCCCAACTCCTGGTCAGCGAAGGACAAGGCTAGACGCATGGGGAGCGGTTGCGCTGGAGAGGAGCGCGAGTGACCGGAGAGCGACCGCGAGCAACCGGAGAGCAAGCACGACAAAACCTCTCCCGATGACCAGGGCGACGACAGCAAATGCATCTGAATGGCTCACGGCATGCACTAACTTGGTGGCCACGCTCGAGGCATCGGAAGCACCTTCCTCGAGCCCAACGCTTAAAGGCGATGCTACGCTCGAGACCTTCACTCAATGGCTCGGGGTGAGTGCCCGGGCCGGAACGGCGCCCCCGACCCACATGCTCCCAGCCGGCCTCAACTTCAGGAGCCGCAACAGAGGTACCGTTCCATGCCGACATTCAAGATGGACCAAGCAGAGGAGACTCCAACTTCTCTGGCGTCTGCTCGTCATCGCACCCAGCGCCAGTTCCTCGAGCTTCGCCAATATCTTGGAGGGGCGCAGCCGACTGACCGAGGAACGGGCCCTCAAGCGTCACCTCCACCCCATTGCAGGCGCCCTGTGCGCAGCAACGATCGAGGGGATAGAGGAGAGTGAAAGATGAGGTAGGGAAATATATCCAACTTGGTTGATTGTATTGATCGACTAGAGATTGACAAAAAATATCATTTTAGAGGTTACTGTCCCACAGAACTACCATTTTTTAAAAACCAACCGAAAACTATCAAAATTTTCTAATTTTATGACTAAAATCTACCACTTTCAAAAAATGACCAGTTTAGTCGATTAAACACGTTTATGACATGCGGGACCCACCTGTCAAGGCTAACATGGCTGCAAAGTCAACTACATTTATTTTGACTGTTAAGTTAACCGTTATTCCAAGTTGACCTACTCAATTTCAATGAAGTGAAAAATGAATAACTCAGGGAGGAATTCTGAAATGAGTAAAATGCATCAGCTGAAAGCTCATTTTTGATCACTATACATAAAAATACGGTCATTATATACGACTTTTGATGATTATACGGTCACTGGCTCGCTATATAGCTCCGTGTTGCACTTTGTTGACTAGTCAAAATAGTCCACGTGGCCAATAGTGTAATCCGGTTACAACATGTTGTCTCTCTAACTATGCAGGTCCTACCTGGCAGTGAGAAAGAAATAATTAAAAGAAACTAAAATGCGTGCTGTATCGAGCAAAGGATCACAAGCTGTAGCCAAACAACACACTATCCAATTCAACAAACACAACTTTGTATTAAAATATCCCAAATGATAACGCCCACATGTGTGGCATGTTTGCACACCTTGATACACGTTGATTCTGTTTCACACGAAATCTAAAGAAATCTGTTAGAATCTGAGTGACACGTGGGCATCATCGTGTGTGGGGGCGTTGGAGAGTTCGCCCACACGCCATGCAGTTTGCTAGCTGCGTTGTGTGGGTGAACTAGTTTCTGCCAACACAGCCAACACCTAGTCCCACGCGCGTGTGGGCGAACTGTTTTTCGCCCACACGACACTCGTACGTTGTTGGATGGCAACTGTAGCTGCGCGTACGTGGCAACTATGATTCGTTGCTAGACGACAACTGCAGCTGCGCGTACGTGGCAACCAGATAAACACATATGACAACTGTGATTAACCATACATGGCAACTACGGTTGGACCACACGTGGCAACTAGGTAAACACACATGGCTACTATTGTTTGACCATATGTGGCAAGTAGTTAATCACACACGGCAACTATGGTTTGATTACTCGCGGCAACTATCAAAAATTAGACATGGCAACTATAGTTAACCAAAATAGAGAGAGTTGTCATGCTTTTACAGTTACATTTGCCATCGCGGATAACTACATCTGCCATCCCGGATGGCAACTAAATCGTCATCCCGTGGGTACCTAACGTAGCTGCGCCAGGACGTGTGGGCATATTTGCTTCATGCCACGCGTGAGGGGTGGGGATGAGTAGTACTTGTTGGACGTGTGGCACGAAGTAGCTGCGCCCACACGTGTGGGCAATTCTAATGTTCGCCCACACACAGCCCGTGTGGGTTGCCTCCTGCTCATGCCACACACGGTGTGTGGGCGGATGTCTAGTATGCCACACGTGTGGACATTGATCCATGCGTGTGGATAAAATGCAAACGCCCACACGTGTGGGTCCCGATAGCGCTCACACGTGTGGGGTTAAGGGGACTGGCCACACGTTTCATGTGGTATCTAAGAGAACCAGTCCACACGTCTACGTGTGGGCAAAACAAGTAATGCCCACATGTCCGGTCTTTTGCCTCGCGGTCCCTCCCATACGTCTACGTGTGGGCAAAATAGATAACGCCCACACGCCCGTACGTCCGGCCTCCTACCTTACGGTCCCGCACGCCCCGCGTGACAGTCACCACGCGTTCCCGCAGTTGCCATGGTCCGGACCCTCTTCCATGTTCGTTTAACTGCAGTTGCCATGGTTGCTCAACTGCAATTGCCATCTCAGGTCAAGTGCCAGATGCCATTTTTGGACAACTGCAGCTGTTGCCATGTATGGTCTGGCCTACTACAGTTACCATGATTTGGAAATTTTAGGAGTTGCAACCTACTAACATTAGGCAATTGCCATGTAGCACAAAAAAGACATGGCAAATAACATGTTCGGGTAAAGAGAGTTGCCATCTGCTTATAAGCACACTAGGGTAATTGCCATGTACCCTGTAAAACACATGGCAACTGACAGCTTTGGGTGTGCGAGAGGAGACGTGCGTGTGGGCGAACTGATAAACGCCCACACACCAGCCCATCTGCGTGCGTGAAAACCGGTGTGTGGGCGAACTGCTAAACACCCACAGGCCAGCCTCTCCGCGTGGTGAAACGTACGTGTGGACGACCGGATGAATGCTCACACACAAGCCCAGTCCTACATGGTATAAAAAATCTGGCAAAACATGTCAATATTCGTGCAAACACAAACGGACGTTGATCCATACGTATGGACGAGATGCAAACGCCCTAACGTGTGGGCATTATCTTTTCCATAAAATATAGAGCACTATTTCTATTAAATAAACACGTACTTATGCACACAATGTATAGATGCGCGTACTTGCACTCACAGTTGCACACGCACCACAGACACTTGCACGCACGCACACATTATTAGTGGTTGCAAGCGCGCTAAGGCCGAGCAATGGAAGGTGGCCGAGTGCTCATGGTTCTCCTCCTGGGGCTCCTAGTCGGCCTCGCTGGCTCGAGCCCTCCGTCGGAGCCTGTGGTATGTGCCTATGGCTATGGCACGCCGGACTGCTCTGTCTCCAGCGCATATGGCCTTTTCCCCGACCGCACGCCGGACCGTATAATCACCAGAATTCGTATATAGTGATCGTATACATCGTATTTTTAAGTATAATGACTAAAGTGAGCTTTTGGCTCAAGTTCAGTAACCGCGGATGCATTTTACTCTTCTAAAATCATTACACGAAGAAACAAAACACAAGTGCCACTCGTTCATAGATGGAAACATCATAGAGAAGCTAATGCCTGATGACATGGATTTTGTCAGTCGCAGGGTTCTTCATCAAGAACATTAACTCCTTGACGCCATCACGAGTAGCACCACCAGAAGCACCATGCAATAGTTGAGATTGAGTTTCAGATTAGTTAAGTCTTGTTCCAGCTCCAGATGGGCTTTGAGTTTTTATAGTAAGAGGGCTCTGAAGAGAGCAACCTCACCTCCCAGCGGTTCTTTGAGTAGTTTCATCCAATCTCCTAGGTAATTCGCTATCAGACTCCATACCTGCTTAATAGAGACCCAGTAGTATCTATTAAAAATTAAATAATTCTACATTTTCACAACCTCCACTAGATTGACTCCAGTCAGATGAAGGTGTTTCATATTCGACTCAGAAAGGCGATTCAGGTGATGGTGCACCCTCGGTTCAGGATTTGGTGGCTTCCAGCATTTTTCATTGTTGTTCGTCTCGACGACGACGACGGTTAGCGATTGGTGTTGGTTTAGTTTGCGGTAAGGCCCCCCAGGGAACGGATTGTATTTTCTTTTTCTTCAGGGGTCTTTTTGCATTTGTGTTGGGATGTCTATTATCTCTCGTGGGTTCTCGACAGTGTTGCGTCTGTGCTATATTTGTAACCGACTCTTGTTAAAGGTATATGCAATTATCTTTAAAAAGCCATTGTTTAGCAAGAACTTCAAAATCCACTATGTCAAGTGTCAACATTGAAGATCTTCTTAACACCCCCCCTCGCGTCCAAACCAATCTAGCTACAATGCATTCAAAGAAGAGATGATAAACTGATAACGCAATGAACACACCCTAAATGTTTGGGCTCAAATATATCACCCTTCGATCATCTTTAGCTCCATCAAGAGGGAGGCAAAATAATGGGTCATGACGGGCGCAAAAAATGGGGTAACATCAGTGTAATAAAGAATGTGTGTGCTAAACTCTGTTCCCCTCTTAATTAATGGATGGGGCAAAGCTTATACCTTTTGTTCCGAAAAAATGATAAATATCTCCAACACATCATGAATATAACAATGATGAACACTCGCATGCGACTTGATTAACTCCAACATACTCGAGGAGTATCATGGACATGACAAGGGCAACACTGCCAATATGTATCTCTCTGCAACACAGGGTTGACTCCAACATACCAGGGAAAATTTTCAACGTGAATTGGAGCCCAATTCGAACAGAATTCAAACTTTTGTCAACGTTTGAAAACAAATTTTGGAACTATACATTGAACACCAATGCAATGTCCTCGCAAAAAGAAAAAAGAAAAAAAAAAGAACACCAACGCAATGTAATATTCACCTGCCATCCCAACTCCAAGGTCAAGCGATTTGTCCCCAAACGTAGTTTGATCGCACGACGGGCGTCTTCCTCATCACTCGCTGAATGGTGGGATGCTCTGCTCGTTCCTGAAGTAGTCGGTAGGATCCGCTATGACCTTGGTCATGGCGAGCCTCTGGAAGTTACCGCCGTAGTACTTCTCGCCCCAAACCCTACCGGCCTGGTAGCTGGTCACGTTGCCCACAACGACATTCTGGCCAAGGTCGAGGTCCCTGTAGTTCACGTACGCACCCCTGGGGTTGTTGCTCACGTGCGGCTCCATGAACGCGTACATGTCTTTGAGCCACCTCGTCTGCGCCGACCCGTCCGTGGCGGCGGACCAGAAGTTCATGTACTGGATGTTGTACAGCACGCCGCCGCGGTGCGGGAACGGCGTCGCCGTCTCCGGGAGGCTGCTCATCTTGGCGCCGTAGGGGTCCATGATCATTAGCCCGTCCTCCGGCTTGGCGAACCGGGCGAAGATCTCCGCCCACACGTCCTCGGCGATGGCCTGCCGGACGTAGTCGGAGGTGGCCTTGCTGAAGGGGGTGCTGGAGATGGTCCGGTTCAGGATGTCCTCCACGGCGGCGGTGGGGCCCAGGTAGATGTAGGGCACGGACTGGATCCATGTCATCTCCGTGCAGTGCGTCCGGTTCACGCCGAGCTCCGGGAAGCGGCTCCCCATCAGCGGCAGGAGCGCGTCGCACGTGCCCAGGTACATGGACTGGAAGCGAGCCACCTGTTTGTGGAGGCGCACCGTGATGAAAATGTCCTCGGGGAGAGCCGGAGCGACCTGCTGCCATCTGGTGAGCATGCGCACCGCGCCCTCGTCGGCGGACTTTAGGACGGTGAACAGCGTCACCGTCGGCGGGACAGGCACGAGCTTCACCTTCCACGACAGCACGATGCCGAAGCTCCCGCCGCCGCCGCCCCCGCGGATGGCCCAGAACACGTCCGGCCCCATGACCTGCTTGTCCACGAGCTCCCCGTTGGCGTCGACGAGCGTGGCGTCCAGGACGTTGTCGGCGGCGAGGCCGTACTTGCGCAGCAGCATGCCGAACCCGCCGCCGCTGAGGTGCCCGCCCACGCCGATCGTCGGGCACAGGCCGGCCGGGAACGCCAGCTGCTTGCTCTCCTGCGAGATGGCGTAGAACAGCTCCCCGAGCGTCGCGCCGGAGTCCACCCACGCGGTGGCGGCCTCCCGGTCGACGCGCACGGAGCGGAGGTTGGCCAGGTCGACGACGGCGAACGCCTCGCGGCGCTCGGACCGGTACGAGAGGCCCTCGTAGTCGTGCCCGCCGCTGCGCACGCGGACGCGCACGTCGTGCCGGCGGCCGCACACCACGGCGGCCTGGACGTGGGAGGCGTTCGTCGGCGTGAGGATGCAGAGCGGCCTCACCGTGCCAGGCGTGGAGAACTTGGCGTTCCGGATGGAGGACGCCAGGACCGACGTGAACGAAGGCGAGCCCTGCGTGTACAGGAGCTGCTTGGGTATGGCCGCCGACAGGCATTGGAGGAAGCCGTCGGAGGAAGCCACGGAAGGGACGACGGACGCGTAGCAGGACAGGAGGCCGAAGAGGAGCCCCAGCGCCACGCTACGACGCGACGCCATGACCATGGTGTTGCGACGATGCAGTGCTAGCTGTTGCAACCTCGCTATATTTGCATGGTGTCCGGCTCCACCTTCCACCTATAATTGGCCTTCGCTATCGGTCTTCAGCTGACAGCCATGCAGAAATAGTACAGCCATGGCCAATTGGCCATGATTGATCCGGGACTGGGAGGATCAGGATAGGGGCTGATGTGGTGATAATCGACTGGCATCGCAAAGTGTAATGTAATCTAGTGGAGTAGTCGATCAGGCGATCTGAGCTGTGGAGCCTAGCTCTCACTCTTGACCAGATGCGATGACTTCTTGTCCTCGTGAGAGAAAAATCATGTGACTAGCTTGTCGTCCATTCTTCTTGATCAGGATAGGATGAAACTACAAGAAAAAATTGAAATGTACTCTTCTTTCACAATTATAAAGTGAAACATTAGTGACGTGTTTGGTTGCCTGCATACAACCCAACCAGCCCCACGTGATGCAAAAATGGCTCGTTTCGTTGCATGTATTCTTTGTTTGGTCTGCATAGCACAAAGCCCCCAGCCAGACCCGCCAGGAACGGTCGAATCGTTCGTTTCCCCCCAACCAAGCTCGGCGATGCAGGGGAAGGGAAGGCGGCACCGAGCTCATGCAACCACGAAGATGGCACAACCTCGTGCGAGTCTCTAAAAATTTGGCAGGACGAATTGGGACCACCTCCCGTTGAATCGATCTCCCAATATAGTCACCCTCATCTCACCGCACAAACTCCCGCCACAATTCCCCCCTTTTGAGCTCACCGTCCCGCGCAGATCGTCACCAACGAGCAGATAAGAGGCGCTTCTTCTCCATCTTGTTCCATGCCTCCTTCCTGCTGCTCCGATGGTTGTAAGTTCGATCACTCCCTCCTCTCTACTCGTTCTAACTAGATTTTGTGAGCATGTGATATGAGTAGACATGTGAGCATGGTGTAGCATCGTAGACTGTTGATATGTGAGAATGTGATGTTGTGGTAGCTAGCGGTGATGAATTGGTAGGATTTGATGATCTTCATGTTGTTTCCATGTCGGCAAGGATGATACTATGGTAGATATGGTACTAGGTGTTGCATGCTAGGTGTTACTTGTGATGGATTGGTAGCATTGCAAGTATGTAGAGGTGTGGTACTGTGTTGAACTCCATGGTATGCTATGAGATTGAAGAACAGTCATGGATGGTGTGTTCAACTCAACGATCATCATGTATTATGATTAACTCGACGATCAACATGTATTATGAGATTGAAGAACAGTCATGGATGGTGTGTTCAACTCGATGATGTACTGTGTCTAACATGCCAATCACAAGTAACCACATCATGTTTCTTTCTTAGGACCACCCCAAGGCCGCAGAGTTCCTCAACACACTCATCCAGAACTACCCGCAGATGTAACACATCTTCTTCTTTGTCTGGCAACCGGCAAGCATGCCGTGGGCTCTAGTGAGCCGCTCAGTTTGTCTATGCCTGACTATCTAGGCACATAGAAGTCAGAGACCATCGTCGTTAATGGTCCTGATAAGGGTGGTCATCACATCCCCGTGCTTGACAAGAAGAGGAAGAGGGGCAGCTTGATAGGACAATGAGCCGAGCGTCTTCATTCGCGCGACTAACGCCGTCAAGGAGGTGGCAACTGCCATTAGGGAGAGCAAGTCGATCGTTGTCCACCCTAACCTTGGAGCCCCCTTCATCATATTAAGATTAAAAAAGAAGACATCCAACCTACTGTTCATAAGATCATTAAGGGTGCAACAGGGTGGAGGGGTAGGCTTCTTTCTTTTGGTAAAATACTAGTGCTAGTTCAAGCCCTTGCTAGCATCCCTTCCTTTTTATGGGAGTTATTAAATTCCCTAAGTGGGGCATTAAGCTTATTAACTCTCAATTAGCCCACTTTTTTTGGATGATTATGAAGGTCATAAAAAATATCATCTGGTTGTTTAGGGCTCTTTAACTTTGAAAAGGGAACATGGTGGTTTTGGTATTACTAATATTGCTGATATGAATCTCAGCTTGTTGGCCTCTTGGGTTAGTAGATATCAGAGGGATTAAGATAAAACTTGGAAAAACATTGTTGATGTTAAATAAAATACTCAGAACCCTGACATTTTTGCATGTTCCCCTGTCGGAGCATCCCCTTTCTGGAAAGGAATTCTTTGGGCTACTAATGCTGCTAAATTTGTTTTTTTCCTGGAATATAGGCAATGGAAGAAAACCCAAGTTTCGCGAAGACCATTGTTTGGTTTGCCTCCCTTGCTATGCAATATTGGGATTTGTATTCTTTAGTTAATGAGCATAATATTACCATTGACAGAGTCTAGGATGGTGTTAATCTCAAAAATACCTTTAGAAGATGCTTCTCTGAAGAACTTCTTAATATCTGGTTAGAGCTTGTTGGGATTGCTAAAACCATTCAGTTTTCTGCTGACGAGGATACCCTAGTGTGGAATCTCAATTCCAAGAGGGGTGTATACTTTTATATTATTTTACAAATTTGTTAATTTCAAAGGTAATACCCCTGATGTTTGGTGTCTTAAAATTCCTCCATGAACCATATATTCCCGTGGTTGCTAGCTAATAACAAGTTGCGCACTAGAGATAATCTGAACAAACCACAACACGTCCCTGATCTTACTTGTGTATTTTATTCAAAAACTGAAACTTGCTTTCATTTATTCTTTGGTTTTCGTTGTTTCAGTTGAATTATGGAGAATTATTACTAGACTTACTGGCTTTAGATGGGACATTAATATGATGTCCATATCTAACTGTTGGTCTATGAGTGATAGTTTTGCTGCTACAAATAACATTTGGGCTATCGGGAAAACTCAAAATGATATTTGTTTCAATCGTGCTATCTGGTATAGTATGCAGGCTATGTGGCGCAAAACTGCTTCGCTGCTCTCTCTATGGGAGGTTCTGTCCTCCGGCCCTATCAAAGATCGTTTGGAAGAGGTGACGTAAAAATTGGAACAATTTGCGAGAGATCCACCTCTGCTGATGTGGCCAGACCCATGTTGACGCGGTCTAGCTACTTTAGAGTTCTCCTTATGCCTGCTTTGTCTTATGTATGAAGTCTGAAGCCTGATGCGCTGTGTTGCTGCTCCGCTGCGCTTGCTCCCCATTTTGCTAGTTTTCTTGTTGCTAGTGGTGTTGGTTTTTTGCTTTTAGCTGCCCTTATGCCCTCTATATTCCGTTAGACCTTTTATTTTCTCTACTTAGTAGAGGGGGTTTCTGTTTTCCTCCGCGTGCTGAATTGGTGTCTATAATGATTGAATTTGGTTTCATAGTCAATGCAATGAAGCGGGGTGGGTGCCCTTTTCCTCTAAAAAAATGACACAGATCAAGGAGCACAACAATGGCCTATATTGCAAACGACAAACATGATATGTCCTATATTGCAAACCGGCGGGTCGTACTGAACTGCTAATCATACGGCTTGTAGCGCACGAATCTAATAGCTCGAATGCGGCGGATTTTTTTCTTGCATTAGCCAACCGACGCGTAGGGTCATCCAAATGGCACGCGCCCCAATTTCTTGGAACCTTGAAGGCGGTAGTGGCACACATTGCTTTTTCAGAACGGTAAGCTCAACATTGCCTATGTTTCAAACGGCAAGCTCAACATTGCCTATGTTGCAAACCGGCGGGGCACGCTGAACGACCGATCATATGGCTTGTAGCACATAAGTCCAACGTCTCGGCAGACTTTCTCGTCGCGTCAGCCGACCATCATCCTAATGGCATGCCTCTCACTTTCTTGGAACCTTGAAGATGACAGTGGCACACATTTGCTTTTTCAGAACTATTGCCCATGTTCTTGGGACACCCCACGTCGCTGGAAGATCCACCATGCATGGGGCAAATCACAACAATGGGCAACACTTTTGCCTGAGTTAGAAAATAAAAAAAACGGAGACTTAGGTTTAGGAAAAGAAAACAAAACAAAATCTCCATATTCAAATGACACATCAACACTAAATTAAACGAGCGGATCAACATTTGAGTGGATGGTTAGAAAGACAGTGGTATTCCCTGTCTATCAAGATTCAAGAATTTAGACTTAACACTGATGGTTCTATTTTTCTGGATTTATTTGAGGTCTTATGGCGGTAGGAGGGGACATTCCCATCACATTGACTGCGAAGGTATCTGCGGCATGATGTGCAGGCTCAGTCTCCAGACACACAGTGATGTTAAAGAAAGCCCGAGACCCACAGTCCTGCCAATTTTTCTATGCCAGTCCGTTAAACTTTTTTTTAAAAAAAATTGAGGGGATTTTTCAAAATTTATCATACTCTCTAGATGACGAGGACAGGCCGTGCCTACCGGGCTCTAGCCCTAGAAATGAAGAGAGTAGTACTAAATATCAGAAGAGCCCGTTAAACTTTTTAAAATTTGTAACTCCTACCTCCTACTAGCTCTCTAGATGATGATGAGGACAGGCCGTGCCGACCGGGCTCTAGACCTAGAGCCAGTCCAAGTCAGTGACACGCCCGGCCCTGACTGCCGCCCTCCGCGGATTCTGTTTCCAAACCACGCAACGCAACAATAATATCTCGACCCACCCCCACCCCACGCTCTCGCCTCTCTACGCGTTTTCTTTCCGTTGCCCCCTCCCTCCCTCCCCCTCTCCACCCGTCGGCTCGGGCGGAACCAAATAGGCACGCACGGCTAGGGTTTATCCAGCCGCCCGCCGCCCGCCGCCGCCCCCCCGCCCCGCCCGACCGCTCCCCGCGGCCGCCCGTCCAGGGCTTACCCTCCCACCCCCCACCGAGGCGCCCGGGCGATGGACGCGGCGGCGCTCGACGACGTGATCCGCCGGCTCCTGGAGGCGCGCGGCGGCCGGACCGTTCGCCCCGCGCAGCTCTCCGACGCGGAGATCCGCCGCCTCTGCGCCGCCGCCAAGGACGTCTTCCTCAGCCAGCCGAACCTCCTCGAGCTCGAGGCCCCCATCAAAGTCTGCGGTAAGGCGCCCCCTTCCTGCCTAACCGTCCCCTCCCCCCTCGTGCGCGCCTCGCTTCTGCTGTCTGTCGATGGCTTTGCGCTCCGTCCGTAGGCCGCCTCGTGCCGTGCCATGTGCGGCTGCTTCGTGCGTCGCGGGCCGCGCCTCTGGATGCTTTCGAATTCGGCCTGCCCGTGATGGCCCTTCTGTGCTAAGTTCAGGCGTCCCCGTGGTCTGAAGCCGCTGCCTTTTAGTTTTGCCTGGTGGTGTAGGAATTCCTGCTATCTTCTGGTGAAAGGAAGTTCTATTGGGTTCGCTGTTCTAGTATAGCATCTTGGATTGAACAGATGTGCTCTCTGGGGAGTCTCAGCGAACTGTCTGTACGATTCATCTTCCTCTCATGTTTTTCGCGTTGACCTGCTGATGAATTCGTCGGTCTTGAGAGAAGCGTGCCAGAGCTTCTGGAGTTTGGTTCTGAATGTCAAACCTCAAATCGCTTTCTGGTCTAAGTTTCTTTATATATAAAAAACAGTGCTAACTGTTAAAGCTCTTCGTGGCGACATGTTCTTTTAGACTTTTACCAATACAATACTACTATATTAGCACTGTTTGAGGGATAGGCTGTTCATACTATTAGAGAAGTGAACAGATTAAGCTATGGCTTTCCCCAACAACAGAAAATAAACACGGCAGTTGAGCAACGTGTATCCCTTCACTTGAAAGCCCATGAAACTTTCTGTAGCAGCATTGCAGCACACTTTATCTAATCTTGACAAGTTGACCTGTTGTGAGTCCTAGGAATTGTTCCTACGGATTCTGGGTTTTTAAATGGGGAGAGTGAGATCCTGTTCATTCATTTTTCCTCAGCCAGTATGCACGGAACGTACTTGAATGCCTCAGAATGCATGTTTTACCCCATAATCTCAGTTGCAGTGTGATACTTGTCAGCCACACACACATGGATCCATTCCAGATTATGAAACTGCTGCTGCAGTGGGGGTGGTACTGGAGTCCACAGATTCCAAGCTGGAGCAGATAATCTGTTTGCACCAAATTGCAAAATCCAGATTGTGTTCGTTTATTTCGGGAATTTGCAGCTGAGCTGAACGTAGTTTTGTTAAGTGGGCATAGTTTCTTGTAACATTTCGAATTGGCTTCCTCTAATATGTGATTGGTATTTAATTATTTATATGCCCAGCTGAAGGTATAGCTTTATAATGTAAACAGTACCATGAAAAGACTAATTTCCCACGTTGTGCACTGTGTTACTGTGTTGAGTGCATGTTATATTAGCAGGTATATATTATACCACAGTTTTTTTTTCACGAATAGACTCCTGATTTACCTCAGGATTAATATTGTAAACTCTGTTCCCAAATCTGCCGTCTGAATTTACAACAATATGATGATTTAAAAGTACATTTGGCATTTAACTGATATGCTATTTACTCACTGACAGGGGACATCCATGGCCAATATTCTGATCTTCTTCGATTATTTGAGTATGGTGGTTTCCCGCCGGAGGCGAACTATTTGTTTCTGGGTGACTATGTTGATCGTGGCAAACAGAGTATTGAAACGATATGCCTTCTCCTTGCTTACAAGATTAAGTACCCGGAGAACTTTTTTCTCCTTAGGGGAAACCATGAATGTGCCTCTATCAACAGAATCTATGGATTCTTTGATGAATGCAAGAGGAGGTTCAATGTTCGTCTCTGGAAGGTTTTCACTGACTGTTTTAACTGCCTTCCTGTGGCTGCACTTATTGATGACAAGATCCTGTGCATGCATGGGGGTTTATCACCTGATTTAAAGAACATGGACCAGATACGTAACATTGCCCGTCCTGTGGATATTCCGGACCATGGTCTCCTCTGTGATCTGCTATGGTCAGACCCTGATAAAGATGTTGATGGCTGGGGTGAGAATGACAGGGGCGTGTCATATACTTTCGGAGCTGATAAGGTTGCAGAGTTCCTTGAGAAACATGATCTAGATTTGGTCTGCAGGGCTCACCAGGTATGCCTTCATTGTTCATTCTCATCTTGAAGTTTCTAGCAAGTAGCACAATTTGATTTACCATAGGTATTGTTCATCATTTGGTACTGAGTACATATTTGGCATCTCAATTGACAACAAATAAATGTTGTATAAAGAATTGTTCAACTTACATGCAACAACCTAGTATGCTCCATATAATTTAAAATCCCTTTGAGACACCTTGATTGTTCAAATTTGTCGTCTCCTGTAAAGACGCCATAACCCCCCCTCTCCCCCACCCAATTTAAACATGCGTTTTGTGGACAATGAAGTGCACCAGTTAATTTTTGTATTGATATTGCAAAATACATTTCTTATTAGTTGCAAGAGAACTTGTTTACATATTGTTGATGATGTGCGTGCATTGAATTTATCATTTGATATTGGACACCGCAAGTCATTATCTTCCATTTAGTGTGTTGAGGCCATGGGTCATAAACTTGGTTAAGACTATGCAATGTATAGTAGTCTTCTTCATGCAATTTTGTACTTAATTCAGTTTACAAATGCTGATATTCTAACCACTTTCTACAATAAGTACATTGAGTTAGCTTGGTTTACTACAAGTTATATAACTCTAGGTTAGCTATTCTCAGTGGATCTTCGCATAGCAAAGTTGCCTCAGTTTACCATTCACTTTCTTACACTGAATCTTCTATGCACAGGTGGTGGAGGATGGATATGAATTCTTTGCAAAGCGTCAGCTCGTAACCATATTCTCTGCACCCAACTATTGTGGCGAGTTCGACAATGCTGGTGCCATGATGAGCATAGATGATTCACTAACATGCTCATTCCAGATCCTTAAACCTTCTGATAAGAAAGGGAAAGCTGGAACCGGCAACTCAAAACCTGGAACACCGCCCAGGAAGATAAAGATTAATATTATTTAGGCAGACCCTTCCGGTGCGAAATGAGTTATTGTGATGGAGCACACCCCCCAAAACTTGTTATGAAGGTGCGCCGAACAACGTGTTGAAAATGTCAACCTGCATGCTGTTGTTTTTTCATGGTCTGATGCAGATCTGTCCTGCCATTCTGGAAAAGATCAGAGCAGGAAACATAACTGGGAATTTTGTGTGGATTTCTTATTCCTTTTATTAACTCTGCTATGCGTGGCAAAATGTTTAAGCACGGAAGGCGTCAGGAACTTCATCCTGTGGTGGAGATTGCCAATGCTGAATGTAGATTCTGTTATGTTATGTACGCTGTTTTATCTGTAAAGCTTGTCTCTGCAAATGACTTGCTAGCTTTAGTGAATGTGTTTTGCTGATGCTGATGGTAGAGAATGACTGGTATTTGATAGCACCAAGTTTGCCGAGGGTTGCGGTAGGGTTAGGTGCTTTGTCATTTCTATTTAAACATGTGGTTGAGGTTTCTCTTTACTCTTGCGATGTTGATGTTTATGGGTCATTGGGTATTTCGGAGATTTATAAACCCTTTTCCCCAATGAACTCCTGATACCCAGCAAGTTTCTTCCAAGATAATGATTTATCATTTGCACTGTGCCCATTGAGATTCTAGTCTTCAGCTCTTCCCATTGAATCAGTTTGTTACCTTGCAGTCTTCAGCTGCAACCACTAATTGTTTCGCTATATGTCGTTTGAGCTCGAAAGTCCTATTCTGATCCGAGCTCAAATCCATCCTGTGAACATTAAAATAAAAAAAAGTAAACAAATTCAAACAATTCTGAGTTTTTTTGCGGCAAACTTTAACAAATGTTTTGTATGCTTGCAAAATTTGAGCATGAATTTACATTCGTGGAAATCATGGCAAAAAAACAAAATCAGTACTCTAAAAAAATGTTTTCAAAACTACTACCCGTTCCCGTAACGTCATATTTTTTTTTGACACTATGCTAGTGTCAAGAAATGTTTTACATTATGCGATGGGGGAGTAGCATTTTTGGAGCATCAATTTTGCTATTTTTTGCCATGGCTTTCACAAATGTCATTTTGTACTGAAATTTGGCGAGCATACAAAACATTTGTCGAAGTTTACAAAAAAAAATCAGATTTTTTTTGTTTTTTTACCATTTTTTTGATTTTATGTTCACCATGGTGCATTTGACTTCGGGAGCAGATACTCCACATCCGTTTGAGTTGCACTTAATATTGGAAGGAACTCAAACTATGATATGTGTGCATCCAAACCTGCCTAACCAAATCAAGCTTTGTTGATTCAGTCATTATCAACTTCCCTATCTTAATATGTTTCTAACCAACTTATCTCTAGTTTGGTTACTGTTTTCCACAACAGATTATACATCAAACACAACATAATGCAGGCTAGCAACAACAATCTGAACCCAACTGTTCCTAGCCATGTCCCTCTTTGTTCCACCCCTCTTCTTGTTTAGTAGTATATGTCATTTCTTTTAGTTTCTCGACTATCGATAAACTGAACACTTTCTTTTTTAGTGCTCTTGGACGTAGATATGTGTGGTGGCTTTCCACTTTCCGATATATTTTTTCTTAGTGAATCGTTGAATATAATGAGAAACATAGGAATGGGGTAGTAACTTGCTTACATGCCAACCTATATGCCTACATACATTTTACCTAAGTTCATAGCAGCGCAACACACAAGGCGTTTTACTCGTGAAAGGACACTAGTAAGCTGTGAGCGCAATCATTTTATAAGGGGATTAAATATTTTACTTTGTAAGTGTAAGCACCACTCGAAAGGAAGGTGAACCCCTTCATGGTCAAAGAAAACCTTTAACGTGGCAACTAACGAATACATCACTGTAGCTTAAAAAAATATAGTACTTCTGATTCTCATTTAGAATTCTTTTAAGGCTCAGTAGACTTCTGAATAGCCATAATTTTAGTTTAGTGAAAAGTAACTTCCACCAGATTTTATTGAAAAGTACAACCCCGGTTTATTGAAAAGTGTAACATCCACTTGATATCTAAAAATATTAACTTTCTCTCCACTAGTATTAAAAGAGCAAACATGAATTCTTCTAAATCGACTATACACGAGAAAACCAGAACCCTCTCATCAAATCAACTTCATATCCTACTGCCCATATTACGTCAATGGTATGCCACTCAGATCAACGTCTCTGATTAAATGTTCTGCCACCGTGGTTTGCCAATCATCCTAACACTCGTGTCCTTGATCCGCTCCTGCAACTCCTGATTTCCGATCGATTCCAACCGAATCATGCCTCCTCGACCCTTCTTTCTCTAGGCACTCGAACAAGAAGAACGGATCCGCAAGAACCTTGCGCCGCCGCTCCTCCCTTCTCCCGTCCGGTGCACTTCCCCTTTGATTTGTTTCTTTCTCCTTCCCCTTCCACAAGGCAGAGACGAATAGCGCACACGTGTGGGTCGCTTCACTTCTAGTGCATGCATGAGTGCTGCGCTTGGTGCGGGGGAGATGGCGAGTCGAGGGGAGCGCGGCAATGGCCGGGCAAACCCCGATGCTGCTCAGGCAGAGCATGGTGGTCGCGGTGATGGGCCATATTACGGAGGCCGCGGTGGTGGACCAGGCGGCGACAATCCCAATGATGGTGCTGGTCGTGGACGCGGATAATACCAAGGACAGGGAAGCGGTGACGGTGTCGGTGGTGGCAGCCGTGGCCGTGGTTACTACCAAGGAGATGGCGTTGGCCGTGGGTACAACCAAAGAGGTGGTGATCAAAGCAGTGGCCGTACGTACTACCAAGGAGGCCGCAAGAGCCTGTACACTGTCGGCGAGCTGTTGTTCAACACCAAGGAGCTTGAGGTCAACTTACCTAACTACAAGCCAGGTCCATCTGGGCAAAGGTAAACTCAGTTTGTCAGTGAGTGTGCCCCACGACATGACAAGATGAGGTGATCAGGTTCCCCATGACATGTATATTTGCAGGAGGGAGAGGAAGTTCAAGGTGACTATCAAGCACGCCACCCTGGTCAGCCTACAACAATTCCAGATGCTCATGGACGGGATCTCCACGGACATACCGGCGTAGCCGCTGCACGTGCTCGACATTGTGTTGCGCGACATCATACTCAACAAATGGAACAACATGGGGTAACAACAGCTCTTTGCCCTTTGCGTCGTTAGTCGTTATCGATCATTTTGCATGCTTTTTTTATTTGTTGGGGGCTTGTTGTCACTATGCGCCTCAGGTTTGTCCCGGTAGACCAGTCTTTCTTCTCATAGACCATCAAGGAACCCATCAAGTTAGGCCAGGGTATCGAAGGATGGAACGGGTTCTACCAGAGCATCAGACCTACCCAGAGTAGATTGTCCGTCAACGTAGGTCTGTGACATGTATTCCTTGCATTCTCTTTCCACTTACCCGCAACATGTTACGCCATGATTCATGAATGATGGGGAAAAATTCTGACTTGCCAATTAATGTATTCTGAACTTTGGATTGCAAATATGTCATCAACTGATTTCATCACGAAGGTTATTAATAGGAGAGATCTCATTCACGGCATTGATGAACTTGATTATTTTAAGATATGCATATTTTTCGTATCTACCAGTTCTCTCTCATCGTGGGCCAAGCAACTCTCTCTCATAGATAATAATATCATACTCTTAGCACCGATTTTCACTTCGTGTAGCAGCTTGTTCTTATTTTGTCTCCTCAAACACTTCATCGATGAGAACCAAGTTTTGATCAATGAAATATTCTAAAAGTAAGAGCAACTCTATTAATTTACGTACCTTGTCTTCGGCCACCATGTTTTCTTCGAAGGGTGAAGGCGGATTCTCTAAACCTAAAATAAGGGCGAAGGATACATACAATATGCCGGGTCTAAAGTTAAGTAGTGCAGACATAGAAAATCAGAGTAAATCTTAGAGAGTCTCCATAATATAGACTTCTCAGTTTCTTAATCGGTGTCTATCATACTAAGATACTGGTGCAACTTAAGGTGCTGGTGCTCTACCCCACTCTAAGAAGTATGGCTGTGATTTGCCAATACCCAAATGGGTAGTTACTGCTCGCTACGCTTCTTAATTCAGACTTATTTGAACACACAACCTTCCTATAACTTCCTCACCTGAATCCAACAAAAGAAGGAAGATGTATAGCCTCCCTCAAACAAAAGAAGGAAGTAAGGGAGTATACCGGTAGGCAATCACCACAACTGAAAAGTGCTCAGCTCAAAGAAAGAAGGTAGTGGGAGCTTCGAAGTCATGTCCCTCTTTGTTACACACCTCTTCTTGGTGAGTATGTGTTATTCTTTTAGTTTCTCGACTATCGATAAGCTGAACACTTTCTTTTTTAGTGCTCTTGGACGTAGATATGTGTGGTGGCTTTCCACTTTCCGATATATTTTTCCCTAAGTGGATCGTTGAATATAATGAGAAACATAGGAATGGGGTATATTTGCATAGATATTTTCTTTGTTAAATATTTATATTTGAAAAATTTGTTCAGTTGTACGGTTTGGAAGGTAGTAACTGGGAAATTAAATGGACTTGCTTACATGCCAGCCTATACGCCTGCATACATTTTAGCCAAGTTCATAGAAGCGCATCTCACAAGGCATTTTACTCGTGAAGTGACACTAGTGAGCTGTGAGCACAGTCATTTTATAAGGGGATTAAATATTTTACATTGTAAATGTAAGCACCACTCGAAAGGAAGGTGAACCCCTTCACGGTTAAAGAAAACCTTTTAGGTGGCGACTAATGAATATATCACTGTAGCTTAAAAAAATATAGTATTATTGATTCTCTTTTAGAATTTTTTAAGGCTCAGTAGACTTCTGAAAAGCCATAATTTCAGTTTAGAGAAAAGTGTAACTTCCACTAGATTTTATGGAAAAGTACAACCCCAGTTTATTGAAAAGTGTAACATCCACTTGATCTAAAAACATTAACTTTATCGCCACTGGTATTAAAAGAGCAAACACAAATTCCTATAAATCAACACAACAAGCTGTACACAAGATAAACAGAACCCTCCGATCAAAGAAACTTAAGCATATCCTACTACTCATATGACGTCAATGGTATGCCACTCAGATCAACGCCTCTAATCAAATGTTCTATCGACCAGACGCCGTGGTTTGCCAATCATCCTAACGCTCCGCGTCCTCGATCCCCTCCCACAACTCCCTGATGTTCAATTCCATCCGAATCATGCATCCCCGACTCTTCTTTCTCTATGCACCAGATCAAGAAGAACGGATCCGCAACAACCTTGCGTCGCCACTCCTCTTTTCTCCCGTCTCGTGTGCTTCCCCTTTGAGCTGTTACTTTCTCCTTCCCCTTCCACAAGGGAGAGACGGCTAGCACACACGTGTTGGTCACTTCACTTCTAGTAACTGCGTGAGTGCTGCGCTTTGTGATGGGGAGATGGCAAGCTGAGGGGAGCGCGACGTTGGCCGGGCAAACCCTGAAGCTGCTCATGTGGAGTATGATGGCCATGGTGACGGGCCGTATTACGGAGGCCGCAGTGGTGGACCAGGCAGCGGCAATCCTGATGTTGGTGCTGGCCATGGGCGCGAATACTACTAATGCCAGGGTAGCGGTGGCGGTGACCGTGTCCGTGGTTACTACCAAGGAGATGGTGTTGACCGTGGGTACTAGCAAGGAGGCGATGATGGCAGCCGTGGCCGTACGTACTAACAAGGAGGCCGCAAGAGCCTGTACACTATCGGCGAGCTGCCGTTCAACACCAAGGAGTTTGAGGTCACCTTACCAGACTACAAGTCAGGTCTATCTAAGCAAAGGTAAACTCAGTTTGTCAGTCAGTTTGCCCCACGACATGACAACACGAGGTGATTAGGTTCCCCATGACATGTATGTTTGTAGGAGGGAGGGGAAGTTCAAGGTGACCATCAAGCACGCCACCCTGGTTAGCCTGCATCAATTGCAGATGCTCATGGAGATATCCACGGACATACCAGCGTAGCCGCTGCACGTGCTCGACATTGTGTTGCGTGACATCGTGCTCTACGAATGGAATAACATGGGGTAACAAAAGCTCTCCGCCCTTTGCGTCATTAGTCGTTATCAATCATTTTGCATGCTTTTCTTATTTGTTTGGGGCTTGTTGTTACTTTGCACCTCAGGTTTGTCCCGGTAGTCCGGTCTTTCTTATCACAGACCATCAAGGAACCCATCAAGTTAGGCCAGGGTATCAAAGGATGGAACATGTTCTACCAGAGCATCATAACTACCTAGAGTAGATTCTCCCTCAGCATATGTCTGTGACATGTATTCGTTGCATTCCTTTCCACTTACCTACAACATGTTACGCCAGGATGCACAAATGATGGGGAAATATTCTTACTTGCCAATTAATGTATTCTAAACTTTGGATTGCAGACATGTCATCGACTGGTTTCATCACGGAGGTTCTTAATAGGAGAGATCTCATTCAAGGCATTGAAAATCTTTATTATCTTAAGATATGCATATTTTTCGTATCTACCGGTTCTCTGTCATTATGGGCCAAGCAACTCTCTCTCATAGATAATAATTTGCTGCTCTTAGCACCGGTTTTCACTTTGTGTAGCAGTTCTTCTTATTTTGTCTCCTCAAACACTTCATCCATGAGAACCAAGTTTTGATCAATGATATATTCTAAAAGTAAGAGCAACCACTACTGCAGGATGCTGCTAACGCAACACTACGATTAGAGATCCTTTGATGAAACTGTGTGTGATGCATTAATCACAAACGGGGATGTAAAAAAACCGTCAAAAAAGGTGCAAAACGTTTGCGATGGAGGATGTATCAAACACGGTTTAGATTTTAGTTGCGTGTGCGATGCAGGGCACACGGTTAACCTGTTCGAACTGTTTGTGATGAGGCATAACAACAGAAACGGGCAACCATATCAATGTGTGTGCGATATACGACATACAGGTCGCTCCGATGAACCGTTTGCTATTAGGGAGTGCAACATAAATGGTTAGCCAGATCAAGGTGTGTGTGATATAGGGCATACGGTTCACTCGGACGAATTGTTTTCGATTAGTGAACGCAACAGAAACGGTTCAACTTAAAAAGATGTGTGTGATACGTGGCAAACAGCCGACTCGGATGAACTGTTTGCGATGAGAATTTACAACACAGACGATTAATACAGTTAGTTCGTGTGCGATTCTGTGTGTACAAAAAACTATGAAAAATGCAAACTAGTTGCTTGCGGTGGCTAGGAGTATCGCACACAATGCGTCTGCGAGTACTCGTGTGCGATGATTAGTAACTTACACATGCATTTTCTTATGTTAACACTTGTGTGATAAATAACACGTGGCACCGGATATGGTATTCGGGTTGTGTGTGTGCTCCACTTAGTCTTCCCGCGCTCCAGCAAATGCTTCCCGCGCTCCACATGGGTGAATTGTAAAATCCACGCCTATTCCCTCACCGGTTTCCAGCCCCAGCTAACGGCTTGCTGCATATAAGTTATATGATCTAGGAGGCAACGATCAGTTTGCCATCCACTATGCAAAAGATCCAGAGCTGCTCGGCGGCATGATCGACGACCCACCCGAAGAACCGCCGTCACCCGTGCTCATCGAGAGCCTTATGCCCCACAAGGCGGCAACGCACCTGCTCACCTGTTTCCTACACCCAGGCGGCAACGCACCGCCGCGACACTCTGCGAAGATCTAGTCCTCACCCATCTACCATTAATTATTCCAAGCATGCCAGGCAACGACCAAAGCTTCAACGTCGACGCCTACCTGCGTTACATCTTTGGCGAGGAGAACGAGCCGGAGCAGGTCGGGGAGCAAGAGCTTCATTGCCCGATGCAGGCACCATGTCCCATCGGTAGCGATATCGGTGTCACAGTCCTTGGGGAGCACAATCGACATATTGTAGAGGGGGTGTGATGAGCAGTTTGCCATCCACCGTGCGAAAGATCCAGAGCTGCTCGGCGGCATGATCGACGACCCTCCCAAAGAACCGCCATCACCAGTGCTCATCGAGAGCCTGATGCCCCACAAGGAATGGGCAGAGGACCTCTGCGATGCAGTCAAGACAAAGGCATCCTACGGCTTCATCATTGCTCGCGGCGACCGTGTCAACCTCGATCCCGATGATGTGGTGGCCAGGCTCGAGCACATCCTTGACGGAGTTGACGTCCCCGACGAAGTAGAACATCGCCAACGTGATATCTTGAGGATGCAGGTGATCGACGGAATTTGCTACCAGGCCAGAGACATGGAAATGGAGCGGTTCTGCGGAGTTGTCATGCACGCGATTGCACGCTGTGAAGCTCTTCTGGAAGAGGCCCAGCAGCCCCAAGAGCCTCCCAGCGCCAGCAGCTCCTTAGGCGGAGGCGGGTCGGGACACTCGGAGTGAACGGCCACAAGGGTGCTATGCTGATCATGGAGTCCGAGAAGACCATTGTCGGAAGGCCACCAGCTTAGTCTTTTAGCTTATATTTTATTATAATTATATGCATATGTAGGTCGTGAATGTTCTGGGCCTTGCCGCATTTGGCATTTTAAATTATCTTGAATATGTAAGACAATCATTAAGAATTATTAACCGTTGCCATTGTAACTTTTCCTCAACGGCGAGCAGAGCGCGCGCAGGGACGCCAGAGCGAAGCGCGCCGCGGCCGCCTCAACGGCGAGCAACCACGTGGTAACCCTTCTGCCATCAATAAATTTTGACCTTGTTTCTCGTCACATTGCTGATTACAATGCAATAAGTAATTGCAAATCTGTTCACACCTATCAAATTAATATGTGTTCAGACTTAGCACCGGGCTATAAAAACTACCCACTCGAAAATTACTTCATAGTTCCTCTCCTCATCACCCACAAAACTGGTTTTTTCTGTCAAGTCGTTCCGCCATGACCGGTAGGTGGAGTTTAGGGTGGACATATGACCAGGCAGCAAAGACCAAGGCCGCGGAAGCACTAGAGAGGTCCCGCCACGAAGCCGCAGCCGCAGCAGAGATGTCCCGGCGCGCTGCGGAGCCCTCGAACGAGCTCTCACGGGCACGCGAGGGCTCTCACAAGCACATTCGCGGCGTCGGCCATCGCGATGAGCCGACGTTCCTGAAGTCCTTTGTCAACGACGATGACATTCTCGCTGGCGTCACTACGCAGCAGGAGCTAGTCAACGGCTTGATGAAGCTGCTCAAGATCAGCGATGCCTCGGTTGACAAGGTGACCGGCCTCGTCGAGCAACTCATGGGTGACAATGCGAAGCTCCTCAAGTTGGTCGCCGAGAAGGAGGAGGAGGCCGCCGGTTGGAAGATGCTGCATGAGCAGAGCAGTGCCTCGGAGATGACGCTGAAACCGGTCATCGAGGAACTGATGGGTGGCTTGAGGAAGCTCCAGATCGAGCATGAGTAGGAGGTGGAGGAATCCGTGGCTGCTTTCAAGCAAAGTCATGAGTAATTGAAGAAGGAGCTGGAGGATTTCGCCGCCCGGCGATCCATCGACGAGTAGAGAAAGTAGCGACCCAGATCGTTGTCTGCAATTTCCTTCTTCTCTTGCCCCCGTGTCTTCCGGGCTTTGCCGCATGTGGTATTTTAAATTATCCGGAATATGTAAGACAATTATTATCTGCGCCATTGTAAATTTGTCATCGTATTATCCGTTGCCATTTTATTTGTGGTCATATTATCCGTTGCCCTATGTGGCAATTTAAATTAGGGCGGAATACAAGTTGAAAACACGAACAAAGCAAATGCTGCCATGGGATCACAAGCAAACACCCTCTGTCCAGGTGCTTTAATTAACCCATCAATGAAGAAGTTGTGAGCGAGGCAGGCGGCGGCTGGTGCATGGAGGTCAAAGAGCTTGCTTCCCGGTGAGCATGGGCGGCCTTGCTGCTCGCACGTGTCCCGTCGAGACTGCGAGGTGGACAGGATGCACGTGTCCCGTCGAGCCTGCGTGGCGGACTGCTCGCACGCGTCCCGTCGAGCCTGCACGGCAGACTTCTCGCGCTCGTCCCGTCTAAACAAACAACTGCACGCACGCCACCGAGTATGGTTAAATTTCGACATGGTTAATATAATACAACCGTTTGCGATATTGATGTGTCAGTTTTTTATTTCAAAAAGGACTTCGTTGGCTACTAATGTGTGCGCCTCTTCTCAAACTAGACGATTTTTTTTACCACGGCATATATGTGCCATGTTATGAAACCATGCCAAGTTTCATGTTTTTTGGGTGACTTTTTGATTTACTGGGATTTAAAAACCGAGATTCTCAATGTTTCAGGACGACGACAAGTTTGTAATTCATTCCCATTCCTTAAACGAGACCTAAACATGCACCCAATGACACATGTACGATTTCCCACCCATTTTGCTTCACTAGAGCATGTGATTGTAGTTCAAATTTGAATTATGGACTACATTAAATGCATATAAAACTTAGTAATTAGTAATATATATATATAATGGCCAAACAAAATCTGAACAGTTTCAAATTTCAGCCCGACACTACTGTTATTCTATGTTGCCTGTAGAAAACAAAGTTCAAGGCGAGAAGAGGCAGTGATTATCGTTTCTCCCACAAGAAGGGCATGTTTCCCTACCGGAACCACGAGGGTTGCGACAGGCTCCGCTTTGTAAAAGGATTGTAATATAGCTTCACCCAAATTGGACAATTATATGTACCATGCAGTGACACCATGCCAAGTTTCATGATTTCCTGGTGAGTTTTGGATTTACAGAGATTTAAAAACCGAGATTCACAATGTTTGTGGCCAAGCCAGGACGGCGAGACAGTTTAATTCGTTCCCATTCGTTCCATGGGACCTAAACATGCACCCCAAGGAAACATGCATGTACGTTTTTTCTAGCCATTTTGGTGCGCTGGAGCATGTATTTGGAGTTAGGATTTGAATTATGGACATTAAATGCCTAGAAAACTCAATTAGTGAATAAAAAAGGTCAAACGAACCCTGAATAATTTCAAAGTTCAGCGCGAATCTCCAGTTGTTCCGTGTCATGTGTAGAAGAAAATACGAAGCTAGAAGAGAGAGTGATTATCGTTTGGCCCACAAGGGGACACGTTTCCCTATCGAAACCACGAGGATTCTTGCGACAGGCTTCAGTTGTAAGAGGTTTGTAATAAAGCTTGGCCCAAATTGGCAATGTTTTTACCACGACATATATGTGCCATGACGTGACACCATGCCACCTTTGATGACTTTCTGGTGAGTTTAGGATTTATGGGGACTTAAAAACCGAGATTCGAAATGTTTGAGGACGAGCCAAGACACCGGTACGGTTGTAATTCGTTCCCATTCCTGGCATGAGACCTAAACATGCACCCAACGACACATGTATAATTTTTCTAGCCATTTTGGTGAACTGGAGCATGTATTTGTAGTTCAGATTTGAATTATGGACATTAAATGCCTAGAAAACTCACTTAGTATATAAAAAGGCCAAACGAACCCTGAATAAGTTTAAATTTCAGCACGGATATCATGTCGTTCCATGTTGCCCGTGGAAGAAAATACAAGGCGAAAAGAGGCAGTGATTACATTTCGCCCACAAGGGGAACACGTTTCCCTATCGGAACCACGGGGCTTCTTTGAGAGAAGCTCTAGTTTTTGTAAGAGGTTTGTAATAAAGCTTGGCCCAAATTGGACAATGTTTTTATCATGACATAAATGTGCCATGATGTGACTCCATGCCACCTTTGATGACTTTTTGGTGAGTTTAGGATTTATGGGGACTTAAAAACTGAGATTCGAAATGTTTGAGGACGAGCCATGACACTGGTACGGTTGTAATTCATTCCCATTCCTGGCATGGGACCTAAACATGCACCCAAGGACACATGTATAATTTTTTTAGCCATTTTGGTGAAGTGGAGCATGTATTTGTAGTTCAGATTTGAATTATGGACACTAAATGCCTAGGAAACTCAATTAGTGTATAAAAAGGCCAAACGAACCCTGAATAAGTTCAAATTTCAGCATGGATATCCTGTCATTCCATGTTGCCCGTAGAAGAAAATACAAGGCAAAAAGAGGCAGTGATTACGTTTCGCCCACAAGGGGGACACGTTTCCCTATCGAAACCATGAGGCTTCTTTGAGAGAAGCTCCGGTTTATAAGAGGCTTGTAATAAAACTTGTGCCACAATGGACGAAAAAAATTCCTCGACATATAAGTTCCATGTCATGACACCATGGCAGGTTTCACGATTTTCGGCTTAGTTTTGGATTTACGGGGATTTAAAAACCGAGATTCTTCTTACAAAATGTTTTCAAATAGCACACGGTTCACTCGCGAAAGCCGATATTCAATGAAAACTTCGTGGAAACCATATTTTAAAGTTTCATAAAAATCTGAAAAAATGTGGGATGTTAAGAAGGTGATGTTCTATTGCGACACAAAATTTTCAAGTTGAAAAACATTACGAGATGTGAGCTATGAAAAAGATAAATTCAGCCCTCAATTGTGACATTACTATTCGACACTATTCAACGCTGATTTCGTCTTTTTCATAGATCACATCTCGTAATGTGTTTCAACTTGAAATTTTGTGTGGCAATAAAACATCATCCTCTTAACATCCCGCATTTTTTTCTAATTTTTTTGAAACTTCAAAACATATTTTTCTCGTGGTTTTCACCGGTTTCCACCGAATGTTGGTTTCTGTATGATATTCCCCCCCCCCCCCCGTGCTGCGCGCGCGATCTGAGTCGTGCGTTTTGACTGGCCAGAACCCAAACCCCAGGATCGTACGTGTGCACCATTCGATGCTCCTAGATCGAACGGCAACCCTGAGCCCTTTCCACAGCAAATGCAGTACATGGGTAAGCACTGTGCGCATGCGTCGTGTAGCTCACGCTTCCTTCTCTACTAGGTTTTCATTCAAAACAGGCTACCGTTTCTCGCCACTCCTCTCATCGGTTTCCCGCCTCTTCTCCCAGATATGCATGATGTAGATGTTCGTTTAATTCTTATAGTTCATCTCATCCAAAATCAATTAGTTTTATAAAAATATCTATTTTAAGATTCATGGAATTGTGCATTGTAAACGTAAAAAAAGTGACAATTCATTTAGAAAAAAAGTTTGGGCAATTAAGATATGGAACATTCTAGAGAACAAAGAAGTGCTTGTGTTTTGAAGTTTGTGCATTATGCCTAAGTTCAACCATGGAGTCTTCTAGATTGTACAAGTGGCAGAATCTAATGGAATGTAGATGATATCCAATGGCCAGTAGTGGTCGGATTTTCCATCTCTATACCGTCGGATTGGCTTCATCCAACGAGCAACTTTCAAAGTTATTCACACACTATATAGGTGTATAGATGTATAGATATATATAGACGTGTCCCATGCTAGACGAAATAAAGTTTGAGCGCATGCGTGGGACGACCCCCCCTCCGCCGCCGCCTCGAAGTTGGGAAACTGACATCGTACGTATTGAACCAGGCTTGGAGTCGGGAGATACGACTCCAACGTATCTATAATTTTTTATTGTTCCATGCTATATTACTATGTGTTTTGAATGATTATGGGCTTTATTATACACTTTTATATTACTTTGGGACTAACCTATTAACCGGAGGCCCAACCCATATTGTTGTTTTATTGCTTGTTTCAGTATTTCGAGGAAAAGGAATATCAAACGGAGTCCAAATGGAATGAAACCTTCGGCAGCGTTATTTTTGGGACGAATATCATCCTGGAGACTTGGAGTTCATGTCAGAAGATCCTCGAAGAGGCCAGGAGATAGGGGGCGCGCCCCCCTACTGGGCACGCCCCCCTGTCTCGTGGGCCCGTCGAGCACCCCCCGACCGACTTCTTTCGCCTATAT
This sequence comes from Aegilops longissima, assembly GCA_021605205.1. Taxonomy (NCBI): domain Eukaryota; kingdom Viridiplantae; phylum Streptophyta; class Magnoliopsida; order Poales; family Poaceae; genus Aegilops; species Aegilops longissima. The sequence goes on along the minus strand of CM038682.1, from coordinate 106,396,999 downwards.
AGTCCCACGTACCCTAAAAACATCCACGGAGAAGATAGATCGGGAGTTCCACCGCCGCAAGCCTATGTAGCCACCAAAAACTCTCGGGAGCCTGATACGTCTCCAACGTATCTATAATTTTTGATTGCTCCATGCTACTTTATCTATTGTTTTGGACTATAATTTGCTTTATTTTCCACTTTTATATTACTTTTGGGACTAACCTATTAACCGGAGGCCCAGCCCAGAATTGCTGTTTTTTGCCTATTTCAGTGTTTCGAAGAAACGTAATATCATACGGAGTCCAAACGGAATGAAACCTTCGGGAACGTGATTTTCTCACCGAACGTGATCTAGGAGACTTGGACCCTACTCCAAGAAGTGCGAGAGGCGGTCACGAGGGTGGTGGGGCGCGCCCTCCCCCCTGGGCGCGCCCCCTGCCTCGTGGCCCCCCTGACGCTCCACCGACGTACTCCTTCCTCCTATATATACCTACGTACCCCCAACAGATCGAGGACGGAGCCAAAAACCTAATTCCACCGCCAGAACTTCCTGTATCCACGAGATCCCATCTTGGGGCCTGTTAGAGTTCACGAGGGGGCATCCACCACGGAGGGCTTCTACATCAACACCATAGCCCCTCCGATGAAGTGTGAGTAGTTTACTTCAGACCTTCGGGTCCATAGTTAGTAGCTAGATGGCTTCTTCTCTCCTTTTGGATCTCAATACAATGTTCTCCCCCTCTCTCGTGGAGATCTATTCGATGTAATCTTCTTTTTGCGGTGTGTTTGTTGAGACCGATGAATTGTTGGTTTATGATCCAGCTTATCTATGGAAAATATTTGATTCTTCTCTGAATTCTTTTATGTATGATTGAGTTATCTTTGCAAGTCTCTTCGAATTATCCGTTTGGTTTGGCCAACTAGATTGGTTGTTCTTGCAATGAGAGAAGTGCTTAGCTTTGGGTTCAATCTTGCGGTGACCTTACCCAAAGGATGTAAAGGGTTGCAAGGCACGTATTGTATTGTTGCCATCGAGGATAACAAGATGGGGTATTTATCATATTGCATGAATTTATTCCTCTACATCATGTCATCTTGCTTAAGGCGTTACTCTGTTTTTAACTTAATACTCTAGATGCATGCTGGATAGCGGTCGATGAGTGGAGTAATAGTAGTAGATGCAGAATCGTTTCGGTCTACTTGTCTCAGACGTGATGCCTATATACATGATCATTGCCTGGATAACCTCATAACTATGCTCAATTCTGTCAATTGCTCAACAGTAATTTGTTCACCCACCGTAGAATACTTATGCTCTTGAGAGAAGCCACTAGTGAAACCTATGGCCCCCGGGTCTATTCTCATCATATCAATCTCCATCACTTTATTTACTTGCTTTGCTTTTACTTTTCACTTTGCATCTTTATACCAAAAATACCAAAAAAATTATCTCTATCAGATCTCACTCTCGTAAGTGACAGTGAAGGGATTGACAACCCCTAATCGTGTTGGTTGCGAGTAGCTATCGTTTTGTGCAGGTACGAGGGACTTGCGCGTGGTCTCCTACTGGATTGATACCTTGGTTCTCAAAAACTGAGGGAAATACTTACGCTACTTTGCTGCATCATCCTCTCCTCTTCGGGGAAATCCAATGCAGTGCTCAAGAGGTAGCAAGAAGAATTTCTGGCGCCGTTGCCGGGGAGGCTTACGCAAAAGTCAACATACCAAGTACCCATCACAATCCCTATCTCTCGCATTACATTATTTGCCATTTGCCTCTCGTTTTCCTCTCCCCCACTTCACCTTTGCCGTTTTATTTGCCCTCTCTTTCCCAATCTCCTCCTCTTTTTCCCTTTGCCTTTTGTTTGCTCGTGTGTTAGTTTGCTTGCTTGCCGTCATGACTAGTCTCATATCTTCTCCGCTATCTCCCGAGAATGAAGTTCTAAATTTTAAGCAAAGGGAGGGAGAAAATCTAAAAGATGCTTGGTATAGAATTTGCAATGCTCAAAATAGATCTACCAGGAAGCAATCTACTTCAGTTCTTCTTCGTAATTTTTATGTAGGTGCTAATCCTTGGTATAGATATATCCTTGATACCATTACCGGAGGGAATTTCTTCGGTAGCCATACTTTTGATTCTTATGATGCTTTAATAGATTTATTTGGCTCACCTCCTCTTTTGGTTAATGGAACTATGTTAACTTTGGAGCATGTTATGCAAAGGCTTGAAATGATTGAAAACAAAGTTGCTACCATTGATCCATTGAAAATCTAGATAAAAAGATTCATAATCAAATTACTCAATATGGATCTAAGGTAGGAATGACTTTGAAAAATATTAAGGAGAAGGAACCCATGGTTAATGAAAAAATAAATCTAGACTCTACTCGAATTGATAAACTTGAGGGTATCATTACCAACTTGGGAACCGCCTTTTCTTCCGTAAAGAATACTCCTAGTCCTCCTACTAAAAATGCCAAGCTTATGTATGTTCCTATAAATAAGGGTGAATCATCTAGTAAGGAAAATGCGGATCTTAAATCTATAAGTGTTCATCCCGATCTTTTTACTATCATTAAGGAACCATTTGCTACAAATGAATTTTTTGATCTTGTGCCTAAAAGTTTGATAATTACTAGAAAGAAAGAAAATTCTAAAGGATTTAGATGCCTCATTGAAGAATTGCCTACCAAAGATGGCAATACCTAGATCTATCCTTGTTTTTATGCCTAGCTAGGGGCGTTAAACGATAGCGCTTGTTGGGAGGCAACCCAATTTTATTTTATGTTTTTTGTTTTTGCTCCTGTTTAGGAATAAATAATCCATCTAGCCTCTGTTTAAATGTGGTTTTATCTTTTAATTAGTGTTTGTGCCAAGTTGAACCTATTGGATCTTCTTGGATGATAGTTATTTGATCTTGCTGTAATTTCCAGAATCTTTGTGCTCAGTGCCTGAATTGTTAAAAATCACCAGAACGTTATAAAATACAGATTCCAATTGCTGCTGATCAATAAACAAATTGTCCAGGTCTTCTAATTTTGGTAGAATTTTTTGGGTTCCAGAAGTTTGCGTTAGTTGCAGATTACTACAGACTGTTCTGTTTTTGACAGATTCTGTTTTGCGTGTGTTGTTTGCTTATTTTGATGAATCTATGGCTAGTAAAATAATTTATGAACCATAGAGAAGTTGGAATACATTAGGTTTAACACCAATACAAATAAATAATGAGTTCATTACAGTACTTTAAAGTAGTCTTTTGTTTTCTTTCTCTAACGGAGCTCACGAGATTTCTATTGAGTTTTGTGTTGTGAAGTTTTGAAGTTTTGGGTGAATTCTTTTGATGGATTATGGAACAAGGAGGGGCAAGAACCTAAGCTTGGGGATGCCCATGGCACCCCCAAGATAATCCAAGGACACCAAAAAGTCAAATCTTGGGGATGCCCCGGAAGGCATCCCTCTTTAAATCCACTTCCATCGGTAATTTACTTGGAGCTATATTTTTATTCACCAACATGATATGTGTTTTGCTTGGAGCGTCTTGTATTATTTGAGTCTTTGCTTGTTAGTTTACCACAGTCATCCTTGCTGTACACACCTTTTGAGAGAGCCATACATGATTTGGAATTTGTTAGAATACTCTATGTGCTTCACTTATATCTTTTGAGCTTGATAGTTTGCTCATAGTGCTTCACTTATATCTTTTTGAGCGTGATAATTTTTGCTCTAGTGCTTCACTTAGATCTTTTAGAGCACGGTGGTGGATTTGTTTTAAAGAAACTTGATCTCTCATGCTTCACTTAGATTATTTTGAGAGTCGTTAATAGCATGGTAATTTGCTTAATGTTAATATACTTGGTGTTCAAGATATGTGAAACTTTCTTTTGAGTGCGTTGAATACTAAAATAAGTTTGATGCTTGATAATTGTTTTGAGATATGGAGGTGATAATATCAAAGTCATGCTGGTTGAGTAGTTATGAATTTGAGAAATGCTTGTGTTGAAGTTAGTAAATCCCGTAGCATGCACGTATGGTTAAAGTTTTGTAACAAATTTGAAGCATGAAGTGTACTTGGCTTGTGCATCCTTATGAGTGGCGATCGGGGACGAGCGATGGTCTTTTCCTACCGATCTATCCCCCTAGGAGCATGCGCGTAGTACTTGATTTTTGATGACTTCTAAATTTTTGCAATAAGTATATGAGTTCATTTGACTAATGTTGAGTCCATGGATTATACGCACTCTTACCTTTCCGCCATTGCTAGCCTCTTCGGTACCGTGCATTGCCCTTTCTCACATTGAGAGTTGGCGCAAACTTCGCCGGTGCATCCAAACCCTGTGATACGATACGCTCTATCACACATAAACCTCCCTATATCTTCCTCAAAACAGCCACCGTACCTACCTATTATGGCATTTCCATAGCCATTCCGAGATATATTGCCATGCAACTTTCCACCGTTCCGTTCATCATTATTATGACATACATTACTTTTGTCATATTGCCATTGCATGATCATGTAGTTGACATCGTATTTGTGGCAAAGCCACCATGCATTATTTTTCATACATGTCACTCTTGATTCATTGCACCATCCCGGTACACCGCCGGAGGCATTCATATAGAGTCATATCTTGTTCTAGTCTCGAGTTGTAATCCTCATGTTGTAATCAATAGAAGTGTGATGATCATCATTATTAGAGCATTGCCCAAATAAAAAAAAGAGAAAGGCCAAAATAAAAAAAGAGAAAGGCCAAAAAAAAAAAGGAAAGGCCCAAAAAAAAGAAAAAGAAAAGGGCAATGCTACTATCTCTTTTTCCACACTTGTGCTTCAAAGTAGCACCATGTTCTTCATGTAATGAGTCTCATATTTTGTGCTTCAAAGTAGCACCTCGTTCTTCATGTAGTGAGTCTCATAAGTTGTATTTTTCATACTAGTGGGGATTTTTCATTATAGAACTTGGCTTGTATATTCCTACGATGGGCTTCCTCAAATGCCCTAGGTCTTCATGAGCAAGCAAGTTGGATGCACACCCACTAGTTTTCTTTTGTTGAGCATTCATAGCTCTAGTGCATCCGTTGCATGGCAATCCCTACTCCTCATGTTGACATCAATTGATGGGCATCTCCATAGCCCGTTGATTATCCTCGTCAATGTGAGACTTTCTCCTTTTTTGTCTTCTCCACACAATCCCCATCATCATATTCTATTCCACCCATAGTGCTATATCCATGGCTCACGCTCATGTGTTGCGTGAAGGTTGAAAAAGTTTGAGGTTATTTAAGTATGAAACAATTGCTTGGCTTGTCATCGGGGGTATAGAAGTCGGGAACATCTTTGTGTGACGAAAATGAAGCATAGCCTAACTATATGATTTTGTAGGGATGAACTTTCTTTGGCCATGTTATTTTGAGATGACATAATTATTTTGATTAGTATGCTTGAAGTATTATTATTTTTATGTCAATATGAACTTTTGTCTTGAATCTTTCGGATCTGAATATTCATATCACAATTAAGAAGATTTACATTGAAATTATGCCAAAGTATCACTCCGCATCAAAAGTTCTCTTTTTATCATTTACCTACTCGAGGACGAGCAGGAATTAAGCTTGGGGATGCCTGATGGCTGATACGTCTCCAACGTATCTATAAGTTTTGATTGCTCCATGCTTCTTTATCTATTGTTTTGGACTATAATGGGCTTTATTTTCCACTTTTATATTACTTTTGGGACTAACCTATTAACCGGAGGCCCAGCCCAGGATTGCTGTTTTTTTGCCTATTTCAGTGTTTTGAAGAAACGGAATATCAAACGGAGTCCAAACGAAATGAAACCTTCGGGAACGTGATTTTCTCACCGAACATGATCCAGGAGACTTGGACCCTACTCCAAGAAGTGCCGGAGGCGGTCACGAGGGTGGGGTGTGCGCCCCCTGCCTCGTGGGCCCCCTGACGCTCCACCGACGTACTCCTTCCTCCTATATATACCTACGTACCCCCAACAGATCGAGGACGGAGCCAAAAACCTAATTCCACCGCCGTAACTTCCTGTATCCACGAGATCCCATCTTGGGGCCTGTTCCGGAGCTCCGCCGGAGGGGGCATCCACCACGGAGGGCTTCTACATCAACACGATAGCCCCTACGATGAAGTGTGAGTAGTTTACTTCAGACCTTCGGGTCCATAGTTAGTAGCTAGATGGCTTCTTCTCTCTTTTTGGATCTCAATACAATGTTCTCCCCCTCTCTCGTGGAGATCTATTCGATGTAATCTTCTTTTTGCGGTGTGTTTGTTGAGACCGATGAATTGTGGGTTTATGATCCAGCTTATCTATGGAAAATATTTGATTCTTCTCTGAATTCTTTTATGTATGATTGAGTTATCTTTGCAAGTCTCTTGAATTATCCGTTTGGTTTGGCCAACTAGATTGGTAGTTCTTGCAATGGGAGAAGTGCTTAGCTTTGGGTTCAATCTTGCGGTGACCTTACCCATGTGATGTAAAGGGTTGCAAGGCACGTATTGTATTGTTGCCATCGAGGATAACAAGATGGGGTATTTATCATATTGCATGAATTTATTCCTCTACATCATGTCATCTTGCTTAAGGCGTTACTCTGTTTTTAACTTAATACTCTAGATGCATGCTGGATAGCGGTCGATGAGTGGAGTAATAGTAGTAGATGCATAATCGTTTCGGTCTACTTGTCTCGGACGTGATGCCTATATACATGATCATTGCCTAGATAACCTCATAACTATGCTCAATTTTGTCAATTGCTCAACAGTAATTTGTTCACCCACCGTAGAATACTTATGCTCTTGAGAGAAGCCACTAGTGAAACCTATGGCCCCCGGGTCTATTCTCATCATATCAATCTCCATCACTTTATTTACTTGCTTTGCTTTTACTTTTCACTTTGCATCTTTATACCAAAAATACCAAAAATATTATCTCTATCAGATCTCACTCTCGTAAGTGACCGTGAAGGGATTGACAACCCCTAATCGCGTTGGTTGCGAGTAGCTATCGTTTTGTGCAGGTACGAGGGACTTGCACGTGGTCTCCTACTGGATTGATACCTTGGTTCTCAAAAACTGAGGGAAATACTTATGCTACTTTGCTGCATCATCCTCTCCTCTTCGGGGAAATCCAACGCAGTGCTCAAGAGGTAGCAGAGCCCGTTCCGGCACCCTGCTAGAGGGGGAATCCATCACCGGTGGCCATCATCCCGGCGCTCTCCATGATGAGGAGGGAGGAGTTCACCCTCGGGGCTGAGGGTATGTACCAGTAGCTATGTGTTTGATCTCTCTCTCTCTCTCGTGTTCTCTCTCGTGTTCCCTCTATGGCACGATCTTGATGTATCCCGAGCTTTGCTATTGTAGTTGAATCTTATGATGTTTCTCCCCCTCTACTCTCTTGTGATGAATTGAGTTTCCCCTTTGAAGTTATCTTATCGGATTGAGTCTTTTATGAGAACAGTTGATGTATGTCCTGCCGTGTTTATCTGTGGTGACATTGGGATATCATGTGCCTCTTGATGTATGTTTTGGTGACCAACTTGCGGGTTCCATGAACCTATGCATAGGGGTTGGCACATGTTCTTGACTCTCCGGTAGAAACTTTGGGGCACTCTTTGAAGTACTTTGTGTTGGTTGGATGAATCTGAGATTGTGTGATGCATATCGTATAATCATGCCCATGGATACTTGAGGTGACAATGGAGTATCTAGGTGACATTAGGGTTTTGGTTGATTTGTGTCTTAAGGTGTTATTCTGGTACGAACTCTTTAATAGATCGATCCGAAAGAATAACTTTGAGGTGGTTTCGTACCCTACCATAATCTCTACGTTTGTTCTCCGCTATTAGTGGCTTTGGAGTGACTCTTTGTTGCATGTTGAGGGATTGTTATATGATCTATCTATGTTATTATTGTTGAGAGAACTTGCACTAGTGAAAGTATGAACCCTAGGCCTTGTTTCCTATCATTGCAATACCATTTACACTCACTTTTACCAATTGTTACCTTGCTGTTTTTATTATTTCAGATTACAAAAACCTCTTTCCACCATCCATATTGCACTTGTATCACCGTCTCTTCGCCGAACTAGTGCTCCTATACAATTTACCATTGTATTGGGTGTGTTGGGGACACAAGAGACTTTTTGTTATTTGGTTGCAGGGTTGCTTGAGAGAGACCATCTTCATCCTACGCCTCCTACGGATTGATAAACCTTAGGTCATCCACTTGAGGGAAATTTGCTACTGTCCTACAAGCCTGTGCACTTGCAGGCCCAACAACGTCTACAAGAAGAAGGTTGCGTAGTAGACATTAAGCTGTTTCTGGCGCCGTTGTCGGGGAGGTGAGTGCTTGAAGGTATATCTTTAGATCTTGCAATCGAATATTTTTGTTTCTTGTTTTATCACTAGTTTAGTTTATAAAAGAAAACTACAAAAAAATGGAATTGAGTTTATCTCATACGCTTCATCTTTTTAATGTCTTTCGTGAGTATGAAGAAAAGGAAAATTGTGCTCAAGTGCTAGAAGAAGAATTACATAGAATGATTGGCATGAAATATGTGAATGATGAGCATGATTGCAATGTTGTTAGTATGAATTCCTTGAATATCCATGATGTTGATGATATGCAAAGCCACAAGCTTGGGGAAGCTATGTTTGATAAATATGATATTTTTTGTCCCCCAAGTTTTGATGAGAATATTTATTATGATGAAAGCATGCCTCCTATTTATGATGATTATATTTATGAAAGTGGATTTGGAGAGGTCACGACTTTATTTAGTGATGAATTCCCTATTTCGAAAGAGGTTCCAATTGATTATGAGAACAAAGTTGCTATCTATGATGATTATTGTGATGACTTGTATGCTATTAATAATAATGAAAGCCATGAAACTTGTCATCATGATTTTAGTTTTCAATTGGATTATGCTTCACATGATAGTTATTTTGTTGAGTTTGCTCCCACTACTATTCCGAGTGAGAAGAATTTTGCTTATGTGGGGAGTAGTAAAATTTCTATACAAGTAGATCATGAAAAGAATGCTTTAGGTGCTGGTTATATTGTTGAATTCATTCATGATGCTATTGATAATTATTATGAGGGAGAAACATATGCTTGTAGGAATTGCAATAATATCAAGTTTCCTCTCTATGTGCTTAAAATCTTGAAGTTAAGCTTGTTTTACCTTCCTATGCAAGTTGATTCTTGTTCCCATAAGTTGTTTGCTCACAAAATCCCTATGCATAGGAAGTGGGTTAGACTTAAATGTGCTAGTCATATTCCTCATGATGCTCTCTTTATGTTTCAATTCTTATCTTTTATGTGAGCATCATTGAAATCATGATTCCTAGCTAGGGGCGTTAAACGATAGCGCTTGTTGGGAGGCAACCCAATTTTATTTTAGTTTCTTGCTTTTTGGTTCTGTTTAAGAATAAATAATCCATCTAGCTTCTGTTTAGATGTGTTTTCATGTTTTAAGTAGTATTTGTGCCAAGTAGAACCTTTGGGAAGACTTGGGTGAAGTCTTTATGATCATGCTGTAAAAAACAGAAACTTTAGCGCTCACGAGATTAGTAGAACTTTTTACTGGAGAGTTCTATTTAGTTGATTATTTTTTCAGATGGTTACTAGATATATTCCTCAGGTCCACCAATTTATTTTAGAATTTTTGGAGTTCCAGAAGTTTGCGTTAGTTACAGATTACTGCAGACTGTTCTGTTTTTGACAGATTCTGTTTTTCGTGTGTTGTTTGCTTATTTTGATGAATCTATGGCTAGTAAAAGAGTTTATAAACCATAGAGAAGTTGGAATACAGTAGGTTTAACACCAATATAAATAAAGAATGAGTTCATTACAGTACCATGAAGTGGTGTTTTGTTTTCTTTCGCTAACGGAGCTCACGAGTTTTCTGTTAAGTTTTGTGTTGTGAAGTTTTCAAGTTTTGGGTAAAGATTCGATGGACTATGGAACAAGGAGTGGCAAGAGCCTAAGCTTGGGGATGACCAAGGCACCCCAAGGAAATATTCAAGGACAACTAAGAGCCTAAGCTTGGGGATGCCCCGGATGGCATCCCCTCCTTCGTCTTTGTTCATCGGTAACTTTACTTGGAGCTATATTTTTATTCACCACATGATATGTGTGTTTCTTGGAGCGTCATGTCATTTTCTTTAGCTTTGCTTGCTGTTTGAATAAAATACCAAGATCTGAAATTATTAAATGGGAGAGTCTTCACATAGTTGTATAATTATTCGACTACTCATTGATCTTCACTTATATCTTTCGGAGTAGTTTGTCATTTGCTCTACTACTTCACTTATATCTTTTAGAGCACGGCAGTGGTTTTATTTTGTAGAAATTAATGAACTCTCATGCTTCACTTATATTATTTTGAGAGTCTTAAACAGCATGGTAATTTGAACGAAAACTTTCATAGGAGGTGAAATGGATGCTATGATCAATTTGATACTTGATAATTGTTTTGAGATATGGAGGTAGTGATATTAAAGTCATGCTAGTTGGGTGATTATGAATTCAAAGAATGCTTGTGTTGAAATTGGCAAGTCCCGTAGCATGCACGTATGGTTAAAGTTGTGTAACAAATTTGAAACATGAAGTGTACCTGGCTTGTGCATCCTTATGAGTGGCGGTCGGGGACGAGCGATGGTCTTTTCCTACCAATCTATCCCCCTAGGAGCATGCGCGTAGTACTTGATTTTTGATGACTTCTAAATTTTTGCAATAATTATATGAGTTCTTTTGACTAATGTTGAGTCCATGGATTATACGCACTTTTACCTTTCCGCCTTTGCTAGCCTCTTGATGCCGTGCATTGCCCTTTCTCACCTTGAGAGTTGGTGCAAACTTGGCGGTGCATCCAAACCCCGTGATACGATACACTCTATCACACATAAACCTCCCTATATCTTCCTCAAAACATCCACCATACCTACCTATTATGGCATTTCCATAGCCATTCCGAGATATATTGCCATGCAACTTTCCACCGTTCCGTTCATCATCATCATGACATTCTTTACTTTTGTCATATTGCCATTGCATGATCATGTAGTTGACATCGTATTTGTGGCAAAGCCACCATGCATTATTTTTCATACATGTCACTCTTGATTCATTGCACCATTCCGATACACCGTCGGAGGCATTCATATAGAGTCATATCTTGTTCTAGTTTCGAGTTGTAATCCTTATGTTGTAATCAATAGAAGTGTGATGATCATCATTATTAGAGCATTGCCCAAAAAAAGGCCAAAAAGAAAAAAAAGAAAGGCAAAAAAAAAATAAAAAAAATAAAAAGGGCAATGTTACTATCTCTTTTTCCACACTTGTGCTTCAAAGTAGCACCTTGTTCTTCATGTAGTGAGTCTCATATATTGTGCTTGAAAGTAGCACCATGTTTTTTATAGTGAGTCTCATAAGTTATCTTTTTCATACTAGTGGGAATTTTTCATTATAGAACTTGGCTTGTATATTCCTACGATGGGCTTCCTCAAATGCCCTAGGTCTTCGTGAGAAAGCAAGTTGGATGCACACCCACTAGTTTTCTTTTGTTGAGCATTTATTTATAGCTCTAGTGCATCCGTTGCATGGCAATCCCTACTCCTCATGTTGACATCAATTGATGGGCATCTCCATAGCCCGTTGATTATCCTCGTCAATGTGAGACTTTCTCCTTTTTTGTCTTCTCCACACAATCCCCATCATCATATTCTATTCCACCCATAGTGCTATATCAATGGCTCACGCTCATGTATTGTGTGAAGGTTGAAAAAGTTTGAGATTATTTAAGTATGAAACAATTGCTTGGCTTGTCATCGGGGGTATAGAAGTTGGGAACATCTTTGTGTGACGAAAATGAAGCATAGCCTAACTATTTGATTATGTAGGGATGGACTTTCTTTTGCCATGTTATTTTGAGAAGACATGATTACTTTGATTAGTATGCTTGAAGTGTTACTATTTCTTATGTCAATATGAACTTTTATTTTGTATTCATTTGGATCTGAACATTCATGCCACAATAAAGAAAATTACTTTGAGAATCATGCTAGGTAGCATTCCACATCAAAAATTCTTTTTTTTATCATTTAGCTACTCGAGGACGAGCAGGAATTATGCTTGGGGATGCTTGATACGCCTCCAACGTATCTATAATTTTTTATTGTTCCATGCTATATTACTATGTGTTTTGAATGATTATGGGCTTTATTATACACTTTTATATTACTTTTGGGACTAACATATTAACCGGAGGCCCAGCCCATATTTCTGTTTTATTGCCTGTTTCAGTATTTCGAGGAAAAGGAATATCAAACAGAGTCCAAACGGAATGAAACCTTCGACAGCGTTATTTTTGGGAAGAATATCATCCTGGAGACTTGGAGTTCACGTCAGAAGATCCTCCAGGAGGCCAGGAGATAGCGGGGGCGCGCCCCCCCCTACTGGGCGCGCCCCCTGTCTCGTGGGCCCCTCGAGCACCCCCCGACCGACTTCTTTTGCCTATATAGTCCCACGTACCCTAAAAACATCCACGGAGAAGATAGATCGGCGAGTTCTGCCGCCGCAAGCCTCTGTAGTCACCAAAAACCACTCGGGAGCCCATTCCGGCACCCTGCCAGAGGGGGAATCCATCACCGGTGGCCATCTTCATCATCCCGGCGCTCTCCATGACGAGGAGGGAGTAGTTCACCCTCGGTGCTGAGGGTATGTACGAGTAGCTATGTGTTTGATCTCTCTCTCTCTCGTGTTCTCTCTCGTGTTCCCTCTATGGCACGATCTTGATGTATCCCGAGCTTTGCTATTGTAGTTGGATCTTATGATGTTTCTCCCCCTCTACTCTCTTGTGATGAATTGAGTTTCCCCTTTAAAGTTATCTTATCGGGTTGAGTCTTTTATGAGAACACTTGATGTATGTCTTGCCGTGTGTAACATCCCAAAACTCTAAATTTTGGAATGTTATAATAAATAGATAGATTTGATTGATTGTCTGATTATTGTGTGATTGATTGACTGAAAGTGAGTGAATTTGAAACTTTTGAAAGTTAAATGAGAGAGAATAAAAGGACTTTCCCAAACTTTCACTTTTGCTTTTATGCTCTCCGAGAATTCAAACTCTTTTCAACACAACACCCTGGAGAGAAGATGACATGACTTCTTCCATTTATTTAAATGACAAAGGATATTTGAAAATATTTGAGTTTCATTTGGAAATATTTCAATTCATAAACTTCATGCAACTCAATGATTTTCAAGAGAGAAGATAAAATGACTTCTTCAAAACATATGAAATATGAGTTGGGGGTTTCAAAGAATTAAATTCAAAGTTCTTTTGAAATTATTTTCAATTTGGAGTTATTTGGGTTTTATTCAAATTATTTTCCTCCAAAAATAAAATATTTGGAAAATAGGGTAAAATGATTCCCTACATCAAAAATTGAGAGAAATAAATTTGAATTAAGTTTGGTATTTTAAAAATGATTTTTGTTGGATTTTACTAGAGCTGAAGCACTCTTTGTTTTATTTGAATTTGTGCGTATTTTATTTGATTCTAGAAAAATGTTCAGCTTGTAGGAAATCTTTTTCTCAAATTTTTGATATATAATATGACTATATAAAGTTTTAGTTTTATTTTCGTTTTTCAGTTTATCGCTTTCTGTTAAAAAAACAAATAATAAAAACTGCGCGCGCGCCTGAAACTAACTGTCGCCCACGTGCGCATCATAGTACCAGCGGGCGCCCCATCATTTTTTTTCTTTTACTAAATGGGCCAGGCCCAGCCGACCCTATTCCTCCCCATATATTTTTTCCATAGTTTTTTCTTTTCAGTTGCTCAAAAAAAATTTGCAGTGTGCGCGGCCGCCGCGAACCGGCTAAAGCCTTTTGGCCCATGGCGCACCTCCTCTCTCTGTTTCGTATATTTTCGTATACGTTTAGTTCCACATTACCTAGCCTTTGACCGTTAAACCTCTTTTTCACCTATAAATATAGACCCATAGCCTCCAAAAAAATCATCCGATTCGGTTTAAATCAATATTTTGGTTTGACTAGATAAAAATATTTTTCTCCTCTCCAACGCGACTTTTGGAAATCGTCTCCTTTCTCTAAAGTCATCTTTCTCCACCTTATAAAGATATCTTTCTTTATACTTCCGTACTTTATTATTTCTAGACTAATATAATAGAATAATTAGACTACCAATTAGTCTCTGTATTTATACATTAGATCTTAGCCATAGATATTTTTCTTCCGTAAAACAGCTTGGTCCTGATTTTTCAAATAGCCATAACTTTTCACTCGTTTATTCAAATTAGATGAAACCAACGCCTATAGCTTCGTCTTGTTTTCACCTATCCAGTGAACCTGTCACATCAACTTTTTGAAATTTTCAAATTTCAATTTTTTTTCAGATTTATATTCAAACTTCTTTTGATCATAACTTGAGTTTTATAACTCCGATTTAGTTGATTCTTTTTGCAAATTAAAGCTCTTGACCTAAACTTTCTGATAAGGCCAAATTCACATAATTTTGGTACTGTTAGAAATTGTTTTATGTTACAAGAGTTATTTGCTTGGTATTGATGTTTTCCGAATCGTCTTCTTCGTTCTTTCCGATCTTTTGAGTGATTGCTTATGTGTGGTTACTATTGCTTGTTTACGATAGATTGACCGCAGTGTGACGAGTAGAGCTATCGAGAGTTTTGAGTGCGAATAATCTTCATCAACTTTGCAGGCAAGTTCACACTTTGATCATACCTCTTTACTACCCAGTTTTTATGCATTAGATCAATCCTGAAACATTGCATGATTAGGATCTAATTAAATTGTGGGTTTTGGGAAGTAGATTGAGGTAGTACCTATTACCTGTTTTATTATCAAACCCTTGGGAGTTACTTTTACGTTTGCTTATTTTTCCATGCTATGCAATTGACGTGGATTTGGGTGAGTGATTTTTCCGTGATAGATGTGAGATTGTTAATTAATGGTTTATTTAAGGTGGCAACATTAATACACATCTGGGTGGATTGAGGTACCGGTTATTCCAGATTGCTGTCTAGGCACTGGGTAGACCAGATTACTGTTTTTTGGACCGCCACCCGTGCTCAAAGGGATCATAAGATTATTCATGCTAGAAACTTCCGTGTGCAGCCACATGCTATTATGGGCTCTAGCATAGTTGATCAAGTCGTGCGAACTCTTACAGTGGTAGACTAGAAGATGTAGGGGAAAGTAGGTGTACCTGTCTACCCATTGTAAGGTGCTAGCGCTTCTGAAAAAGACTATGCCTCGGTCATTCGTTTCTCAAACACCATGTAGTGCGAGAAAACCAACGGAGGAGATCGAGTCATGTGGGGAAAAGTGCGCAACCTCTGCAGAGTGTACAAACTAATCATGATTAGCCGTGTCCCCGGTTATGGACAATCTTGAGTATCTAGTTCTTGGATTATCCTGTTGATCTCATCATGTTACTTTAATTAATTTTGTTGGGTTTTAATGATGATGATTAATTGGGATTGAGAATGCTGTCAACCATTCTCAATGTTTAACAACCACCATAATAGTTAAATAAAATTTATTCCTTTGCAGTAGGGAAAATTGGCTTTTCGCAAAAACATTGTAACCATAGAGCCCCCACCAGCCAAATATGCATGTAGAGATAGCCATTATTCATTATTGCTCTACAGTGTGAATTTGCCAGTACATTCAATGTACTGACCCTTTATGGCTGCAACGTCTCATGTTGCAGGATCTTACGACGAGTAAGTGATACGTTAGGGTTACGATTTCTACACTCAACTTTGCCGTTGGTGTTGATGGGAATCCATAACTTTGTTACTTCCGCTATTTTGGATTGAGGTAATAGTATTTACGTTACTTTATACATGTGTTTTACCTCTGTTATAAATCCTCGAGTACTGTGTGTGTCAGCATACCGATCCAGGGATGACACTTAAGCACAGAGACTTGACCCATTCGGGTCAGGTCGCTACAAGATGGTATCAGAGCACATGTTGACTGTAGGACGTGACCCTAGAAACTGGCAAGCCCATAGGAAAGATTTTTCTCTAACAACTTTCTTTTCAAAAGAATCTTTTACCTCTCTTCTCTTCTGAGCTTATTCAAATATTTCCTTTTAGTGAGACTATATCCCTTTCCCCTTTTGACCACTCGAAGATTCAACTGATGAGACCACTCCAAGAAGTACAAGATATTGGACAACTAAGACCATTCGGAATGAAGAGGATTTTTCCGAGCATTATAATGATGGAAACTACAACGGTTGAAGACTCTGTAGAATTCCCAGATTTTGTGTGACCTAGTAAAGCTACCCTTATGGAACTTGGCAGACTATGGAAGTTGTCAATACCCGAGATCAAGGTGTATCGGAGAAAGACCGGAGCATGTTAAAAACTCAAAGTTTTGTCAAGGAAACCCTAAGGCAAGAGATATCAACTATGGAATGATAACTCATGGAAATGACAAGAGCAGAAACATGGCTATCCATGATGTTGTTAACCGCCTATGCTATTGTCACCATGCAGAGTTAAGCGTGCAGATGCATGGAAGAATTGGATGGTAGAAGGCTGAAGGAGCATCTGTCGTCAAGCATGCAGTTTTAACATAGCTGGTGCATCACCGGGATCCGAGTATTACATCAAGAAGTTTAGGTGGATCTGCAGGATGCCGATTTGACAAGGAAGCAGTTCGTGAAGAACCCAGGTCCTAGAAGATTAAAATAGCCAAGCAGGAGGAGCTAAACCTCGAGATACCGGAGATTTGTCAGGAACTGAAGGACAGTAGGATCATGGTCCATGTCGAGGTTGATGAAATCCAGAAGTTGGAACGTAACTCCAGGAATATTAAAGGATGTCATGAGAGACTTCGCGTCAACATAGATGATTTGGCAAAAGAACTTGAGAAGGACAAGTATGATCAGAAGGAGCCATCGGAGACATGACCAAGACTTGAAGAGTTTGATGACCTTGAAGATTTATTGACCTTTAGAAGACCAAATCCATGTATATACTTGCGTTTGATGCGACGATTGTGAGCTGTCATTTGTTTGATGTTTTTCCGACAGCCACAATAAAACCTGTCTTTTCAAAACTTTTGTTTGTATTGTGTGCATCCCTCTCTAGCTCTCTTATCCCACCCCAAAACCCTTGGACCCAATAGAGGATGAATGGAGATGAGCTCGTATTGTCTGGACCGATGAGTCAATTGGAGACAGACCGATGGATTCAGAACATGGAGGATCACATGGGGAATAACGCTATAGCCAGAAAGGATATGACCCAGCATGCTCTTGAGTGCTTTGAAAGAGGTGCCACTACCTAGTAGAGGATGTACCAAACCATCAATGGATGGCAAGGAGTAACCACCTGGAAGGAATTTAAGTGGACTTTGTTAAGATCTCGTCTTGTGTCCTAGAAGTTGAGGCCTTATGGAAAGGATATGAAGAAACCTTGTGCATACCAGCTTTGTGGAGAAATAGGACACACCCATAAAGAACACAAGGATGAATACCCTCATAAGTGGGGGATTACCAAAGGAGTTAGCCGAGGATCTCAGGGAACTTCGGTTGGAGATTGCTCCCAAAGGTTTTGTTGCAGCAATGGAAGTTCAGTCTACATTGCTGGGAAAGATCCATGAAGCTCAGAAGGATGACAAAGAGATTGCTGAGTTAAAAGAGAGGATGAGCGAAGGAAAGGCCAAAGGTTTTCGTAAGGATGAACACGACATCTTATGATTCGAGGATCGTGTGCCTAATAATGCAAAGATCAGGAAGTTAATACTTCAGGAGGCTCATGACTCACCATACTCGATTCGCCCTGGAAACACCAAAGATGTATTTGGATTTGAAGGAGTGTTTTTGGTGGACTGGTATGAAGAAGGATATTGCGGAGTATGTAGTCGTAGGTGATGTATGCCAGAAAGAGTAAGAGCAGAGCATCAGAAGCCAGCAGGATTACTACAGCCTATGGCGATACCCGAATGGAAGTGGGATAAGCTTTGCATGGACTTCATTATCGGATTTCCCAGAACCCGAACAGGATATGATTCTATCTGGGTAGTAGTTGATTTGCTTGACCAAAGTGGCTCACTTTATCCCAGTAAAAACCACCTATACAAGTGAGAAGTTGGCCAAGATATATTTGACCAGGATCGTATGTCTGCATGGAGTTCCGAGGACCATTGTATCAGATAGAGGAACACAATTTACCTCAAAGTTTTGGAATCAGCTGCACCAGACTTTGGGTACTAGGCTAGAGTTCAGTACAACCTTTCATCCACAGACAGATGGATAAATCGAGAGAGTCAATCAGATTCTGGAGGACATGTTGAGAGCGTGTGCGCTAGATTATGGATCTAGTAGTGATGATAATCTACCTTACGCGGAGTTCTCATACAACAACAGTTACCCAGCCAGTTTGAAGATGGCCCCTTTTTAAGCTTTGTATGGGAGAAGGAGCCAGACACCATTGATGTGGGATGAAGTTGGAGACCGTCAGTTGTTTGGACCAAATGTGATCAAGGAGTCAAAAGATAATGTTAAGTGGATTCGAGATAGACTGAAGGTAGCTCAGTCCAGGCAGAAGAGTTATGCAGACTCAAAAACGCAAGGAGATAGTCTATGAAATTGGAGACAGAGCATGTCTTCGTGTGTCGCCTCTACGAGGAGTTAAACGATTTGGAGTTAAGGGAAAGTTAGCCCCGAGATTTGTAGGACCATACCGAGTTTTGGAGCGTATGGGAGAAGTGGCCAACAAGTTGGAGTCACCCGAAGGAATGTTAGGAGTTCATGATGTGTTTCACGTTTCCCAGTTGAAGAAGTGCCATGCAGAGATGTCCAATATTCCCCTGTAAGGACGCTTGACCCTGGAAAGGATAATGATGTTCCATAAAGTGGAGTATGGATTTCATAAGTATAAGTTTTTATCTCGGTATGTGGGATATCCCACGAGGATGAAGAGATGAATTACTATTGGATATAAAGGAGGTATGATGTTGGAAATATGGATCAATGGAAATTCCATGATGATTCTGAGTAATCACGTCTTAGTTTGGTACAAATAGAAGGAAGAAAGACATTACAATTGGATGGATTTTAAGTATGCTAGGAAGCTGTAAGTTGAATGTTGGAATAATGATCAGTTGCCCACGATGATGATTTCAAGGTTTACAAGTGATGAGATGGGCCATAACCCACAGGCCCCAGGACCTGCCAAGAAGCAAGCACACTCTTGCTGAAGGAAAAACCCTGGAAGAGATTACGACCTTACCCACAGACGAGTTTATAGGAGTAACGCAAAACCTGAGAGTTGTAAAGGACCGATAAATGTTTGTTTGGCTTGCAGAATCAATGGATTTATCCGAACTTAGTTCGTCGACAAGAGAAATTCTGCAATGCTTGTGAGGATGACCGAGTGTTAGAAAATGCGAGATTCGCTAAACCATGTACAAGGTAATGATTTGGGTGAGGGATGGATTGATCACCATACCGACTTACTCTTATTACTCGCCTTGCTATATGGGATGGTAAATCTGAGTGACTTCCCTATAGTAGAGAGACGATGATCAAAACCTTGTTTGAACCTTAGAATGGTATAAGTATTTTCCCTTGTACACGGCAGCTGTTGCCAATCGTACGACATACGGTGAGGTTCGACCCAGACCCATTTCCTGTAGGAGAACCATGAGATATCGATAGCTAATTAGTATTGGCGCCAGACCCGTCAACTAAGAAGACCCAGTCTTGGAATAACCGTACCAAGATGAAAGGACAGAAGTATTAAGGAAAAGTTATGCCACTACCGAAAGAGCCCAGAGAAGGAATTTTCCCGAGATCTGAGAAGACCAACACTGTCAGGAATAAGGATGGAGTATATGAGTTTTGATGGAACCGTAACAATGCTTCTAAGGGTGGTAGCACCCCAGACCCCGGTGACGATCGATGGATTTTGAGAAGACCCCCAAACCTAACCCATTTCTTTCTAGCCTCTCCGAATCTCGAGGACGAGATTCATTTTAAGGCTGGTAGGTTTGTAACATCCCAAAACTCTAAATTTTGGAACTTTATAATAAATAGATAGATTTGATTGATTGTTTGATTATTGTATGATTGATTGACTGAAAGTGAGTGAATTTGAAACTTTTGAAAGTTAAATGAGAGGGAATAAAAGGACTTTCCCAAACTTTCATTTTTGCTTTTATGCTCTCCGAGAATTCAAACTCTATTCACCACAACACCCTGGAGAGAAGATGACATGACTTCTTCCATTTATTTAAATGACAAAGGATATTTGAAAATATTTGAATTTCATTTGGAAATATTTCAATTCATAAACTTCATGCAACTCAATGATTTTCAAGAGAGAAGATAAAATGACTTCTTCAAAACATATGAAATATGAGTTGGGGGTATCAAAGAATTAAATTCAAAGTTCTTTTGAAATTATTTTCAATTTGGAGTTATTTGGGTTTTATTCAAATTATTTTCCTCCAAAAATAAAATATTTGGAAAATAGGGTAAAATGATTCCCTACATCAGAAAATTGGAGAGAAATAAATTTGAATTAAGTTTGGTATTTTAAAAAATGATTTTTGTTGGATTTTACTAGAGCAGAAGCACTCTTTGTTTTATTTGAATTTGTGTGTATTTTATTTGATTCTAGAAAAATGTTCAGCTTGTAGTAAATCTTTTTCTCAAATTTTTGATATAAAATATGACTATATAAAGTTTTAGTTTTATTTTCGTTTTTCAGATTATCGCTTTCTGTTTAAAAAAACAAATAACAAAAACTGCGCACGTGCCTGAAACTAACTGTTGCCCACAGGCGCATCATAGTACCAGCGGGCGCCCCATCATTTTTTTCTTTTACTAAATGGGCCAGGCCCAGCTGACCCTATTCCTTTCCATATTTTTTTCCATAGTTTTTTTTCTTTTCAGTTGCTCAAAAAAAATTTGCAGTGTGCGCGGCCGCCGCGAACCGCCTAAAGCCTTTTGGCCCATGGCGCACCTCCTCTCTCTCTGTTTCGTATATTTTCGTCTATGTTTAGTCCCACATTGCCTAGCCTTTGACCCTTAAACCTCTTTTTCACCTATAAATATAGATCCAGAGTCTCCGAAAAAATCATCCGATTCGGGTTAAATTAATATTTTGATTTGACTAGATAAAAATATTTTTCTCCTCTCCAACGCGACTTTCGGAAATCGTCTCCTTTCTCCAAAGTCATCTTTCTCCACCTTATAAAGGTATCTTTCTTTATACTTCCTTACTTTATTATTTCTAGACTAATACAATAGAATAATTAGACTACCAATTAGTCTCTGTATTTATACATTAGACCTTAGCCAAGCTATTTTTCTTCCGTAAAACAGCTTGGTCCTGATTTTTCAAATAGCCATAACTTTTCACTCGTTTATTCAAATTAGATGAAACCAGCGCCTATAGCTTCGTCTTGTTTTCACCTATCCAGTGAACCTGTCACATCAACCTTTTGAAATTTTTTCAAATTTCAAATTTTGTTCAGATTTATATTCAAACTTCTTTTGATCATAACTTGAGTTTTATAACTCCGATTTAGTAGATTCTTTTTGCAAATTAAAGCCCTTGACCTAAACTTTCTGATAAGGCCAAATTCACATAATTTTGGTACCGTTAGAAATTGTTTTATGTTACAAGAGTTATTTGCTTGGTTTTGATGTTTTCCGAATCGTCTTCTTCGTTCTTTCCGATCTTTTGAGTGATTGCTTATGTGTGGTTACTATTGCTTGTTTACGATAGATTGACCGCAGTGTGACGAGTAGAGCTATCGAGAGTTTTGAGTGTGAATAATCTTCATCAACTTTGCAGGCAAGTTCACACTTTGATCATACCTCTTTACTACCCAGTTTTTATGCATTAGATCAATCCTGAAACATTGCATGATTAGGATCTAATTAAATTGTGGGTTTTGGGAAGTAGATTGAGGTAGTACCTATTACCTGTTTTATTATCAAACCCTTGGGAGTTACTTCTACGTTTGCTTATTTTTCCATGCTATGCAAGTAGACGTGGATTTGGGTGAGTGATTTTTCCATGACATATGTGAGATTGTTAATTAATGGTTTATTTAAGGTGGCAACATTAATACACATCTGGGTGGATTGAGGTACCTGGTTATTCCAGGATTACCTGTCTAGGCACCTGGGTAGACCAGGATTGCCTGTTTCTTTTTGGACCGCCACCCAGGCTGTAACATCCCAAAATTCTAAATTCTGGAATGTTATATTAAATAAATAACTATGCTTGATTGTCTAATTGTTGGTTTGATGGAATGAGTGAAACTGAGTGAAATTTGAAACTTTTGAAAGTGAATGAGAGGGAATGAAATGACTTTCCCAAAACTTTCTCCTTTACCTTTTGGATCTCAATGAATTCGAATTCATTCCAACACCAAAGCCTAGAGTGAAGATGACATGACTTCTTCCATTTTTAAATGAATAGGGTTTTGGAAAATGATTTGAATTTCATTTGGGAGGATTTCAAATTCAAAGCTTTATGCAACTCAATGGTTTTCATGAGGGAAGATAAAATGACTTCTTCAATTATATGAAATAGGAGTTGGAAGTTAAAATGAAACAAGTTGAAAGTCATTTGAAAGTGCTTTGAAACCCTCTTTCAAATTTTGAGTTTTGAATTTGAATTTCAAACTTTGGCATGTGGGAATCATTTCAAAAACTAAGCCTGATAAATACTTGATCAAAAGTATGAGAGGAGCAAACATGACACTCCAAAAATATCGAAGAAAACATTGCCAAAAGATTTGGATTCAAATCTGAATTTTATTTGAATTTGAAAAAATGGATTTTATAAAGTTTGGATTCTTCCTTTGGAAAAATGTTCAAATGAAAGGAATATTCCCCGATCATTTTGGTATATATATACCCTATATAAAATATTTATAGATATTGTTTTATTTTGTTTTGTTTTATTTAAAATAAATAAATAAAGAAAACCCCTCAAGCGCTTAGCTGAGCCACCCCAGCCCAGCCAGTGCAAGACTCTCCCCCTTTGGCCCGGCCCAGCGCAATGCACGTCTAATCGCCAAAGCCAGCCGACCGAGCCGCCCACCAACCCCTCGCCGAAAACCCGAGGCTTGATCGACCGCTCGCCGCCTCCTCTCTCTCTCACGACCGTGGGCCCCGCCTCTTCTTCCCCCTCGCCCACATAACGCCAAGACGCCGGAGATCGCGGATCCCAAGAATCCGGATCCCGATCGCCTCGATCCCCCGATCCCCGACGACCCCGGCTATAAAAGCCGCGCGCCGCACCCCATTCCTCCCGAGACCACGCTGACCCTCGCCTCCCGCTGACCACGCTGGAGACCAAGCTCTCTCGCCGCCAAAGTCGCCGCCGACGCCTGAGCCCTCGACCAACCCCGACCCCACCGAACCCTCCTGCTCCTCAAGATCCTCCCGACGACTCGCTGAGCTCACCGACGCCTGAAGCCCCGACGACTCTCGCCGCCGCCGCCACTGTCGCCGAGTCCGTAAGCCACCGCATCTCCTCCCGTCCGATCCAACATAAACGGCTAGGATTAGAACCCCCGAAGGGGTAAGTTTTATTTAGAAAACCGGCCGGTCCAATCGGTTTATTTTTAGGTTAGGTTTATTTTCTTTTAGGCCCGGTTCGTTTTAGTTAACCCTAGGGCCCGTTTAGACTATTTAACGCCTAGGGCACAGTATAGGCCCATTAGGCCTTTTTCTTTTATTTTGATTTTCTGTTTTAGCAGAATAGTTTCGCTTTCAAAATTCATATCTTTTATTCTGTTTAATATTTTTGAGTGATTCTTTTTTGTTGGATTGCAAATTTTATGTAGTTTCTGCAGAATATATATTTAGCTATGTTAAAAATAATTAAAATGTTTTAATTTAGTTTTAGTCAGAATAGTAAATCTGCTATAACTTGAGTTAGAAAAATTATTTTTGCATGATTCTTTTGCCCCAACTTTATTTTGTCATTGCCAAACCCTAGAAATTAACTTGGGTATTTTAGGATTAATAAATAATTAGTTTTAAGCAGAATCCTATTAATCCTAATTAATTAACTAGTTCCTGTTTTCCTATTAAATTAATTAGTAAATTAATTTATTTTTAACTTGTGATTGGTTATTCTAGGTTAGTTTCTGTCATTCTAGTAGATGAACTTTTATTTATAATTAATAAAAGTTTTAATTTATTTTTCTTAATAGAAATTGGATTAGGCCTAAAATGAGTTTTATAATAGCTCTTTAATTAATTCTTTTTGCTCCTAGTTGCTTAGTAAATTCTTTTCTGTTAGGTTAACCTAAAACCATGATTAGGTTATGTTAAGAAAAAATTTATAGAACTACTTTAGTTATTATTTGAAGTAGGAAAAACTTTGAGTGGCCTTTCTTTGAGTTTTTCTTTTGGATTTGGTTTTGGTTGTTTGTTGTGTTATGTTACTTTTGTTATGTTGTGTTATGTGATCCTATTGCTATGTGCTTATTATAGTTATTGTTTGCCTCGGTAGAATTTCCGGAGTGCGAAGATTGCTACTACGAAACCCTAGTTTTTCGAAGATCGTCAACAAGGCAAGTTCACTTTGACCATGTTTTCATACCTATGTTTTATTGCAATTAGTGGCACCTTTGCAACCACCCCTCAGTAGTGTTATTGAAATTCTTGTAGTTGAGTAGTATGCATGAGGTAGGAACCCATCACCCTGTTACCAAGCCCGGGACGTTATTTTATTCTAATGCTACGCTGTAGTAGACGGGGTTTAGTATGAGTGTTCGAGAGTGGTGTGAAGGAGGACTCTATGTCAATGACGACAACTCCATGATGGAATCTACAAGGACTGCATCTTCAAGACCTCAAGACTTCAAGACTCGAGACAAGAATTCAATACACACTCATCGGGTGAAGGATTTGTTGACGGCACCTCGAGAACCCAGTGGTTGGCGGGATGCATGGAGAAGCGCCATGACATCTTGCGGAAAGCTTCACCCAGACTCAAAAGAGACGGAAGAATACTTCACGCCCGGAAGCTTACCTGCAACCGCAAGTCATTATGGGCTCGCTTGGTTGACCTTAGTTGTGACTCTGGTGGGACGGTGCTAGCAGATGTAGAACTACGGTAGGATTGGATGGGTACGGACAAGTGGTCGAGGAACTCTTTGGAAGACCATGTTTGGTCATCTTGTTCTCAAACACTCTGAAGTGCGAGAACGTAAAGAGAGGGATCGAATCTTGCGGGTAAAGTGTACAAACCTCCGCAGAGGGTTAAACCTAATCGATTAGCCGTGTCCCCGCCACGGACAAATTGAGCATCCGGACTTGGATCTATCTCGAACTCTCAACACCGGATTGATAACTTAATTGTGGGCAACTTATGATGATTTTGGGCTATGAGACATCGGTTGGCGGAACCATGTCATGACAGAAAAAAACTCCATAGTACAGGCTTCATTTTATTCCTTTGATGTAGGTAAAATAAAACCAGCTTTTACGCAAACAAAATTCAGATACAGAGCCATAAAGCCATATTGCATATAGTATAGTTTTACCATCTGTTTATTCATGTTGTGATCTTGCCGGTACATTCAATGTACTGACCTACACGGCTGCAACGTATCATGTTGCAGATATTTCCTCGACGAGTAAGAGTTACGATACAGGGTTACGGTCTACACTCAACCTACCGATGGCGTTGATGGGACTCCACACCCGTTTGATTGTTTCCGCTGAGTTTTACGAGGTATATATCACTCTACGTTATTTATACATGTGATTGCACTTTGATATATACATTGATGTACTTGTGTGTGCCAAAGATACCGATCCGTGGATGGCACAAAGAACACGTAGGCTTGACCGTCGAGGTCGGGTCGCCATGTATATGGTATCGAGCAGATGTTGACCGAGGACGTGACCCTAGAAATCGGAAAGCCCTTGGACAGGATATCTCAAAACTTTATTTACAAAAAGACTCTTACTTCTCATCTTTTCTGATTTTATCAAATAGACCCTCTCACCTCAAATAGTTAGAATATACCCTTATCCTTTGATCACCCGGAGGATCAATCAAGACGCCCAAGAAGGATTTGATATCGAGAACTGATGGCTCCTTCAGAGTAAAGAGGATTTCACCATGTATTAGAAGGTAGAACAGTTGAAGACTCAAGACTTGAAAGGATCTCAAGAATTATTAGACCTTTAGAAGACCAAACCCTGTTATACACCTACGTTAGAAGCGATGATTTGTGAGCTGTCATTTGTTTGATGTTTTCCGACAGCCCCAAAATAAAAACTTGTTTCTTCAAAAACTATTGGTTGTATTGTGTGTATATCCTCCCCACCTCTCTCTCATCTCACCCTAAAACCCTTGAACCCCATAGATGATGAATGAAGCTGGACTGATATTCTTCGATCAAGACTCAGCCCGAGGCGAGCTATGGATGCGAACATGGAAACCCACTTCGGGAGCAATTTGGTTCCAAGGAAGTATGAGGTTCAATACGCTCTTCAAGATTTTACGAAAGTGCTGCAACCTGGTGGAACATGCATCAAGCCATACAGGATTTAATGGAGCAAGAACTTGGGAGGAATTCAAGAAGACCTGTTGAGATCACGCCTCATCCGGAAGCACTACGATAACCCAAGAAGAAACCTTGTGCCTGCAAGATTTATGGAGAAATAGGACACACCTGGAGGAACACAAAGATGGATGCCCTCATTGTGAGGAGAAACACCCACCGAGGAATGCCCAACTAGCTGTGTGACTTGCTTCCGTGTGAAGGAACCACCCACTACCCGTGCAAAGGTCCCATTTACTCCACGGTGCAACAAACTATTCAAGCAGGAAGATGGAATGAAAGAAGCCCTCAAGGAAGATCTAGAAGAACCAATAATGATCGAAAGTGTTGAAGACCTGGATGGAGAAGGTCTCAACAGATTTTACCCCAATGCCCGCTATTCATGTGGAGAAGAAGGACATTTTCACAAGATTGCACCAAGGAAAGAAAAGAGTATCCGGATACCTCCAGACGGAAGCAATAGAGTTTGATCCACAGGAATAGAAGGATTGATCGAACGAGGAAACCCGGAAGAGAAAACAAAGACACCCTCGTAACAACCCAATTTCTGCAAATAGGGACAAGAGTCATATTACCTGTTTTGAATGTAAGGACGTCGGGCATTATGCCAATCATTGTCCCGAAGGAAGCAAGGAACTCAAGGAGCAGGCACCATCTCCAAGAAGCCCAAAGACTTATCGAAAGTCATTTGTTTTCGCTACAAGGAAGCAGGACATTATGCTACTAAATGTTCCGACAAGACGGAAGCTGGAGCTGAGTAGTTGGAATTTTGATTATGGATAATAAGAGTAGTAGAAAGCAATTTCATTTTCATGAGCTCAATGAGTTGAGTTATGTAATAGATTACCCTGAGATTGTAATAGTTCATGACTCAATAAAGTTGTAATGTCACATGCCGACAAGCTTTAAGGAGTTGTCATACTTTATCTTGGAAATTAATATTCTGGATGAACATGGAAGAAAGTGAGTTGTGATGCATAAACAGGAAATTGGATTTGAGTTTGAAGTTTTGTTTGATGATATGAATGTGTGCCCTGGAGATATGTACCTCATTACGAGCACCACTTTTGTTATATAACTGCAGATGACGACCCTTTACGAGTCTTTCCTTAAGGGCCTCAAACGATCATGACCCCGACAAGTGATCATGATTACCCAAGATCTTGAAGGACATGATGAAGCATATTCACCTTGAAGGAGATGCAGTCTACAAAGGCTACCCTTCATGCAAAAGGGAGTGGAACTTTGGTATGTGGAGGTACACCTCCACCGCTTGAAAGGAGTTTGCCCAAAGAGGATGGGGCATTACTTTTTCATCTCACGTGTGCCACAAGCAACTTTGTTCGACGCTGTTCGTGAAGCAGCCATGGAAGCCATACGCCGATCGGAGAAATACTTGAAGCAAGACTCCGTTATACTCGGGAATACCTAAGCGAAGTGCATGCAGAGATGATGAAGGTGAAGCTCAAGACCACCATGATGAAACAGAAGATTGAAGATTTCAAGGCTCATGTCGCACAATTCCGGTGGGATCAAGAATCCTCGAGGAGGATAAATAAATAAAGTGGAAGTAATGTCCACCATACCAAATCATGTGGGTGGCAGCATTTGTAACAAGTACTTTTTGGAATTTGGATTTACGAAAATGGTTAAGGATGTAATGAAAGATTGATATGAGATTAATGAGATTTTATGGATAAACTTGTGCACTTCTTTTTGTCATAGTACTCTATAAAGCCACAGGATCAATGAAGAAAGAAACGTGTTATTCATGACGGCCATAGAAGGAAGCTGGACAAATAAGTTGGAGTTTTGTTTTGATATGATGAAGAAACAGAGTACTACTGGATTTAAAGGAGGTGTAATATGGAACAAGAGAGTTACTCCAAGGATGAAGTTAAAGCTGCACTAGTGTTGAAGTAGGCCATAACCCACAGGCCCAGGATTTTGAAAGGAAACTGATATAACCTTGATAAAGGAATAAATTGGAGGAATCAGCATTCAATCAGCATACGCTTTCGAGGAGATTACGCAAAAACCTAAGAGTGGTGAAGTAACGATAGATGTTTTGTTTGGCTTGCAGAAACCATGGATTTACTCGAACCCAATTCGAGGACAAGAGAAATTCTGCAATGCTTGTGAGTATGCCCAAGTGTTAGAATACGTGATTCACTGTTTACGTATGTGGTAATGATTCAAGTACGGGATGGATTGGCCCCCATACCGAAGACTTCTATCATGAACTATCATATGTTGATGGAAAATCAGAGAGACTTGAAAACCTTTGAAGAGTGTCGACGCTAGAAGCCCTAAAACCATAGAATGGTAGGACGATGGAATCCCTTTACAGGCAGTTGTTGCCAATCGTAGATTATACGGTGAGGTTCAACCCAGACCCGTTCTCTGCAGGAGAAACCATAAATTGTAGACCACCATGAGTAATTCGATAGTTGTCTAGAATGGACACGAACCTATCAGCTAAGGAGAGCCAGTCTCGGACGAACTTCAACCTTGACGAACCGACCTAAGCTTTTGAGGAAAACTCTATGCTTTTGACAGAAGAGCGTTAATGAAGGAGCTATTGTAAGATATGTGAAGAGACATACATTGTCAGCCCTCCAGAGGAAATATCTGAGTTTATTGGAACCATGACCTTGTTTTTAAGTGTGGTAGCACCCCTGACCTTTCTGACCAAGACATTTGCTAGAAGACCCCCAACCCTATCCTTTTCTTGCTAGCCTCTTCGAATCTCGAGGACGAGATTCATTTTAAGTGTGGTAGGTTTGTAACATCCCAAAATTCTAAATTCTGGAATGTTATATTAAATAAATAACTATGCTTGATTGTCTGATTGTTGGTTTGATGGAATGAGTGAAACTGAGTGAAATTTGAAACTTTTGAAAGTGAATGAGAGGGAATGAAATGACTTTCCCAAAACTTTCTCCTTTACCTTTTGGATCTCAATGAATTCAAATTCATTCCAACACCAAAGCCTAGAGTGAAGATGACATGACTTCTTCCATTTTTAAATGAATAGGGTTTTGGAAAAAGATTTGAATTTCATTTGGGAAGATTTCAAATTCAAAGCTTTATGCAACTCAATGATTTTCATGAGGGAAGATAAAACGACTTCTTCAATTATATGAAATAGGAGTTGGAAGTTAAAATAAAACAAGTTGAAAGTCATTTGAAAGTGCTTTGAAACCCTCTTTCAAATTTTGAGTTTTGAATTTGAATTTCAAACTTTGGCATGTGGGAATCATTTCAAAAACTAAGCCTGATAAATACTTGATCAAAAGTATGAGAGGAGCAAACATGACACTCCAAAAATATCAGAAGAAAACATTGCCAAAAGATTTGGATTCAAATCTGAATTTTATTTGAATTTGAAAAAAATGGATTTTTATAAAGTTTGGATTCTTCCTTTGGAAAAATGTTCAAATGAAAGGGAATATTCCCCTGATCATTTTGGTATATATATACCCTATATAAAATATTTATAGATATTGTTTTATTTTGTTTTTGTTTTATTTAAAAAATAAAGAAAAACCCCTCGGCGCCAAATAAAGCACCCTGAGCCCGGCCAGCACAAGACCCTCCCTCACTGCCCGGCCAGCCGTCTAATCGGCTGAGCCACCGACCAAGCCGCCCACTCAACCCCCTCGCCGAAAACCCGAGGCTTGATCCGACCGCCTCGCCCTCCTCTCTCTCGCTGACCGTGGGCCCGCCCTCTTCTTCCCTCGCCCATAACGCCAAGACGGGAGGATCGCGGATCCCAAGAATCCGGATCCCGATCGCCCCGATCCCCGATCCCCGACGACCCCGGCTATAAAAGCCGCCCCCCCGCACCCATTCCTCCCGAGACCACGCGGACCTCGCCTCCCGCTCGACCACGCCGGAGACCAAGCTCTCCGGCCGCCAAAGTCGCCGCCGACGCCCTAGTTCCCCGACCAACCCCGACCCCACCGAACCCTCCGTGCTCCCAAGATCCTCCCGACAACTCGCTGGAGCTCACCGACGCCGGAAGCCCTGACGAAGACTTCGCCGCCGCCGCGTCGCTGAGTCCGTAAGCCACCGCATCTCCTCCCCGTCCGATCCAACATAAACGGCTAGGATTAGAACCCCCGAAGGGGTAAGTTTTATTTAGAAAACCGGCCGGTCCAATCGGTTTATTTTTAGGTTAGGTTTATTTTCTTTTAGGCCCGGTTCGTTTTAGTTAACCCTAGGGCCCGTTTAGACTATTTAACGCCTAGGGCACAGTATAGGCCCATTAGGCCTTTTTCTTTTATTTTGATTTTCTGTTTTAGCAGAATAGTTTCTGTTTTCAAAAATTCATATCTTTTATTCTGTTTAATATTTTTGAGTGATTCTTTTTTTGTTGGATTGCAAATTTTATGTAGTTTCCGTAGAATATATATTTAGCTATGTTAAAAATAATTAAAAATGTTTTAATTTAGTTTTAGTCAGAATAGTAAATCTGCTATAACTTGAGTTAGAAATATTATTTTGCATGATTCTTTTTGCCCCAACTTTATTTTGTCATTGCCAAACCCTAGAAATTAACTTGGGTATTTTAGGATTAATAAATAATTAGTTTTAAGCAGAATCCTATTAATCCTAATTAATTAACTAGTTCCTGTTTTCCTATTAAATTAATTAGTAAATTAATTTATTTTTAACTTGTGATTGGTTATTCTAGGTTAGTTTCTGTCATTCTAGTAGATGAACTTTTATTTATAATTAATAAAAGTTTTAATTTATTTTCTTAATAGAAATTGGATTAGGCCTAAAATGAGTTTTATAATAGCTCTTTAATTAATTCTTTTTGCTCCTAGTTGCTTAGTGAATCCTTTTCTGTTAAGATAACCTAAAACCATGATTAGGTTATGTTAAGAAAATTTTTATTATATATAGAACTACTTTTAGTTATTATTTGAAGTAGGAAAAAACTTTGAGTGGCCTTTCTTTGAGTTTTTCTTTTGGATTTGGTTTTGGTTGTTTTGTTGTGTTATGTTACTTTTGTTATGTTGTGTTATGTGATCCTATTGCTATGTGCTTATTATAGTTATTGTTTGCCTCGGTAGAATTTCCGGAGTGCGAAGATTGCTACTACGAAACCCTAGTTTTTCGAAGATCGTCAACAAGGCAAGTTCATTTTGACCATGTTTTCATACCTATGTTTTATTGCATTTAGTGGCACCTTTGCAACCACCCCTCAGTAGTGTTATTGAAATTCTTGTAGTTGAGTAGTATGCATGAGGTAGGAACCCATCACCTGTTACCAAGCCCGGACGTTATTTTATTCTAATGCTCTGCTGTAGTAGACGGGTTTGGTATGAGTGTTCGAGAGTGGTGTGAAGGAGGACTCTACGCCAATGACGATAACTCCATGATGGAATCTGCAAGGACTGCATCTTCAAGACCTCAAGACTTCAAGACTCGAGACAAGAATTCAATACACACTCACTGGGTGAAGGACGGTTGACGGGCACCTGGAGAACCCAGTGGTTGGCGGGATGCATGGAGAAGCGCCATGACATCTTGCGGAAAGCTTCACCCAGACTCAAAAGAGACGGAAGAATACTTCACGCCGGAAGCTTACCGTGCAACCGCAAGTCATTATGGGCTCGCTTGGTTGACCTTAGTTGTGACTGGCTGGGGACGGTGCTAGCAGATGTAGAACTACGGTAGGATTGGATGGGTACGGACGTTGGTCGAGGAACTCTTTGGAAGACCATGTTTGGTCATCTTGTTCTCAAACACTCTGAAGTGCGAGAACGTAAAGAGAGGGATCGAATCTTGCGGGTAAAGTGTACAAACCTCTGCAGAGGGTTAAACCTAATCGATTAGCCGTGTCCTCGGTTACGGACAAATTGAGCATCTGGACTTGGATCTATCTCGGAACTCTCAACACCGGATTGATAACTTAATTGTGGGCAACTTATGATGATTTTGGGCTATGAGACATTGGTTGGCGGAACCATGTCATGACAGAAAAAAACTCCATAGTACAGGCTTCATTTTATTCCTTTGATGTAGGTAAAATAAAACCAGCTTTTACGCAAACAAAATTCAGATACAGAGCCATAAAGCCATATTGCATATAGTATAGTTTTACCATCTGTTTATTCATGTTGTGATCTTGCGGTACATTCAATGTAATCGACCTACACGGCTGCAACGTATCATGTTGCAGATATTTCCTCGACAGTAAGAGTTACGATACAGGTTACGGTCTACACTCAACCCGCCGATGGCGTTGATGGGACTCCACACCCGTTTGATTGTTTCCGCTGAGTTTTACGAGGTATATATCACTCTACATTATTTATACATGTGATTGCACTTTGATATATACATTGATGTACTGTGTGTGCCAGCATACTGATCCAGGGATGGCACAGCAACACAGAGGCTTGACCGTCTGAGGTCGGGTCGCTACACAGGCTCAAAGGGATCATAAGATTACTCATGCTAGAAACTTCCGTGTGCAGCCACATGCTATTATGGGCTCTAGCATAGTTGATTAAGTCGTGCGAACTCTTACAGTGGTAAACTAGCAGATGTAGGGGAAAGTAGGTGTACCGGTCTACCCATCGTAAGGTGCTAGCGCTTCTGAAAGACTATGTCTCGGTCATTCGTTTCTCAAACACCATGTAGTGCGAGAAAACCAACGGAGGAGATCGAGTCATGTGGGGAAAAGTGCGCAACCTCTGCAGAGTGTACAAACTAATCATGATTAGCCGTGCCCTGGTTATGGACAATCTTGAGTATCTAGTTCTTGGATTATCCTGTTGA
Organism: Aegilops longissima; assembly: GCA_021605205.1. Lineage (NCBI taxonomy): Eukaryota > Viridiplantae > Streptophyta > Magnoliopsida > Poales > Poaceae > Aegilops > Aegilops longissima. The sequence continues at coordinate 106,363,576 of CM038682.1, read as the reverse complement.
TCTCATCATGTTACTTTAATTAATTTTTTTGGGTTTTAATGATGATGATTAATTGGGATTGAGAATGCTGTCAACCATTCTCAATGTTTAACAACCACTATGATAGTTAAATAAAATTTATTCCTTTGCAGTAGGGAAAAATTGGCTTTTCGCAAAAACATTGTAACCATAGAGCCCCCACCAGCCAAATATGCATGTAGAGATAGCCATTATTCATCATTGCTCTACAGCGTGAATTTGCCAGTACATTCAATGTACTGACCCTTTGTGGCTGCAACGTCTCATGTTGCAGGATCTTACGACGAGTAAGTGATACGTTAGGGTTACGATTTCTACACTCAACTTTGCCGTTGGTGTTGATGGGAATCCACAACTTTGTTACTTCCGCTATTTTGGATTGAGGTAATAGTATTTACGTTACTTTATACATGTGTTTTACCTCTGTTATAAATCCTCGAGTACTGTGTGTGTCAGCATACCGATCCAGGGATGACACTTAAGCACAGAGACTTGACCCATTCGGGTCGGGTCGCTACACCGTGTTTATCTGTGGTGACAATGGGATATCATGTGCCTCTTGATGTATGTTTTGGTGACCAACTTGCGGGTTCCATGAACCTATGCATAGGGGTTGGCACATGTTCTTGACTCTCCGGTAGAAACTTTGGGGCACTCTTTGAAGTACTTTGTGTTGGTTGGATGAATCTGAGATTGTGTGATGCATATCGTATAATCATGCCCACGGATACTTGAGGTGACAATGGAGTATCTAGGTGACATTAGGGTTTTGGTTGATTTGTGTCTTAAGGTGTTATTCTGGTACGAACTCTTTAATAGATCGATTCGAAAGAATAACTTTGAGGTGGTTTCGTACCCTACCATAATCTCTACGTTTGTTCTCCGCTATTAGTGGCTTTGGAGTGACTCTTTGTTGCATGTTGAGGGATTGTTATATGATCTATCTATGTTATTGTTGTTGAGAGAACTTGCACTAGTGAAAGTATGAACCCTAGGCCTTGTTTCCTATCATTGCAATACCATTTACGCTCACTTTTACCAATTGTTACCTTGCTGTTTTTATTATTTCAGATTACAAAAACCTCTTTCCACCATCCATATTGCACTTGTATCACCGTCTCTTCGCCGAACTAGTGCACCTATACAATTTACCATTGTATTGGGTGTGTTGGGGACACAAGAGACTTTTTGTTATTTGGTTGCAGGGTTGCTTGAGAGAGACCATCTTCTTCCTACGCCTCCTACGGATTGATAAACCTTAGGTCATCCACTTGAGGGAAATTTGTTACTGTCCTACAAACCTGTGCACTTGCAGGCCCAACAACGTCTACAAGAAGAAGGTTGCGTAGTAGACATCACCGGGTACGGTGTTAGGTTTGTAATGTAGTTGGTGGCCCATCAAAGTTGTGCATTTGGGATTTAAACACATCATACACCATCATACCCATACATATTTTCGGGCCGCATGCAGTGTATACGGGGTCTTCTGATCGACCACGTCTCCCTTATGCGGTTTTTTGTGACGACACAGATATCTGTGGGCTCCCCGAGTGTATATATATCATCCCTTTGACCAATAATGAGGGGTATGTGTTGGCCATGAATGGATTCCTCCTAGTTCGTGTTAGGGCCGGTCACCGTCAAATGTTGGTCAACCAAAGCTCGAGCTCATGCGATGTCAGGATTCCCTTCCAGATGCTCGGATTGCTGGGTTCGACCTACATCAAACCCTACATATCTCGTCCTTAACTACCTTGCCTTCATGGTTGTTGTCTGTATCAAAAGGTAGGCACCACATCTAAATTGTACATTATTCTATATTGACAACACACATCACCCCTTCCCAACATACATCATTTTGGGCCGCGTGCAAGAGGTGCTGGTTTTGTGGTCCCTCTCGTGCGATTTTTATGATGGTTCAATCTATTGGCCCAATCGGTTTATCGACAATGCTACCTCTTGAGCACTGCGTTGGATTTCCCCGAAGAGGAGAGGATGATGCAGAAAAGTAGCGTAAGTATTTCCCTTAGTTTTTGAGAACCAAGGTATCAATCCAGTAGGAGACCACGCGCAAGTCCCTCGTACCTGCACAAAACGATAGCTACTCGCAACCAACGCGATTAGGGGTTGTCAATCCCTTCACGGTCACTTACGAGAGTGAGATACGATAGAGATATTTTTTTTGGTATTTTTGGTATAAAGATGCAAAGTGAAAAGTAAAAGCAAAGCAAGTAAATAAAGTGATGGAGATTGATATGATGAGAATAGACCCGGGGGCCATAGGTTTCACTAGTGGCTTCTCTCAAGAGCATAAGTATTCTACGGTGGGTGAACAAATTACTGTTGAGCAATTGACTGAATTGAGCATAGTTATGAGGTTATCCAGCAATGATCATGTATATAGGCATCACGTCTGAGACAAGTAGATCGAAACGATTCTGCATCTACTACTATTACTCCACTCATCGACCGCTATCCAGCATGCATCTAGAGTATGAGTAACGCCTTAAGCAAGATGACATGATGTAGAGGAGTAAATTCATGCAATATGATAAATACCCCATCTTGTTATCCTCGATGGCAACAATACAATACGTGCCTTGCAACCCTTTCTATCACTGGGTAAGGTCACCGCAAGATTGAACCCAAAGCTAAGCACTTCTCCCATTGCAAGAACTACCAATCTAGTTGGCCAAACCAAACGGATAATTCGAAGAGACTTGCAAAGATAACTCAATCATACATAAAAGAATTCAGAGAAGAATCAAATATTTTCCATAGATAAGCTGGATCATAAACCCACAATTCATCGGTCCCAACAAACACACCGCAAAAAGAAGATTACATCGAATAGATCTCCACGAGAGAGGGGGAGAACATTGTATTGAGATCCAAAAAGAGAGAAGAAGCCATCTAGCTACTAACTATGGACCCGAAGGTCTGAAGTAAACGTGGATATAGGAAGTTACGGCGGTGGAATTAGGTTTTTGGCTCCGTCTCTGATCTGTTGGGGGTACGTAGGTATATATAGGAGGAAGGAGTACGTCGGTGGAGCGTCAGAGGGCCCACGAGGCAGGGGGGCGCACCCAGGTGGGGAGGGCGCGCCCCCACCCTTGTGACCGCCTCTGACACTTCTTGGAGTAGGGTCCAAGTCTCCTGGATCACGTTCGGTGAGAAAATCACGTTCCCGAAGGTTTCATTCCGTTTGGACTCCGTTTGATATTCCGTTTCTTCGAAACACTGAAGTTGGCAAAAAACAACAATTCTGGGCTGGGCCTCCGGTTAATAGGTTAGTCCCAAAAATAATATAAAAGTTGAAAATAAAGCCCATTATAGTCCAAAACAATAGATAAAGTAGCATGGAGAAATAAAAAATTATAGATACATTGGAGACGTATCAGACAACAACGACTGTCATTTGACCAAACGATAGATTCATTGGTCCGTCTTATGGTAGGTCATGGCGACATGCATGTATGACCAAAGTATCGATCATTACGTGCATGCGCCCTGCTGACACGAAGTGGGAGGTGGTGGGCCAAGCATCCTAGCTAGGTACGACATTATGTCATTATATATATCCTCACTAGGTGGTTGTTAGGGTGCTTTTGGGTTTGCGAGGCAGGTGCCACCAAAGTTATGCATTGTGTATTTAAAGTTTTAAACATCCCCAATATTCGTACATATATTTGGCCACTTCCAGGTGGTTCTTGACTTCTGGCCCCTCTCATCGATCTTCAACGACGCGCCCAACCGTGGGCCCGCAGGGTCAAAGTTGTGCATTGGAATTTTGAACATCACAGACCACCCTTTTCACTCATATATATTTGGGCCACATGCTGGTGTGGCTGTCTTTTGATCCTCTCTAACGTTATTTTTTGCTGCAAAGACTCTGATGACCCTCAACGGACACGGGGTATAATATCTTAACCGTGTGCGATACAAGTGCGATGTGAATCACCACGCCTGCGCAAGGGCGAGCAAATTAAGGTGGAGGTACTAGCTCAACCGTGTGCGATGCAAGTGCGATGAAATCACCACGATCGCGCAAGCGCGAGCAAAGTAAGGTGGAGGTACTGGCTCAACCGCAGCGGCGCAAGCGCGCTTGAAATCACCACGATCGCATAAGCGCGAGCACATTAAGGTGGCGGTATGGCTCAACCGCAGCGATGCAAGTGAGCTGAAATCACCACGACGCGCAAGCGCGAGCAAATTAAGGTGGAGGTACTGGCTCAACCGTATGTATGCAAGCGCTGAAATCACTGCGACAAGCATAGCGCGAGCAAAGGTGAAGGTACTGGCTTAACGTGCAGCGGCGAAGCAAGTCTTGTTGTAAAACCACCACCTGTGCAAGCTAAAGGCGGGTAAGTTTATTTGGAAATTAGGACGAACCGTGTGTGATAGACCAGCTAGCTAGAAATATAAAAACAAACTACCCGCCTTGCGCGTTGCAAAAATCGGCGGATCCACGCCACTTTTCCTTATTATCATACACGCTTATTGTTATTGGACCGTGCGCGATCTTGGGCACTCCCGCCCCGCATCAATTCCTTTACCCAAATTTTAGTAGCCGCCGTACTTCAACCATCACCCACACTCCTCCAGCACCGACCTTATAGTAAAATTGCAGTAGCCGAGGCATTTGAACCATCGCGCTCCCTCGTCCACCACCATCTCCACCCACCATTACTAAAATTTTCAATAGCCGCGGCGTATCCTCAAACACTAACCCCCCTCCATAGTCCCCCACCCGCACACCTCCCCCCCTCGAACCCTAGCTCGGGTGGCTACCGGCACCGCCGCCAACCCCTGCCGGCCTGCCCATTCCTCCTAGCTTAGATAATAAAGTTCAGGTTACCCAGCGATTCCCATACCGTTGCCCCACTCCCCCTGTGTTTTTATATGAGGCCTGCGGTGTCCCTCCCCGCCAGATCCACATCCCTTGCTCCATAATGTCACAGCCTAAGCTCGACCACGTATCCCGGGGAGCTCGACGAGCGTTCGGCCAAGAAGAGGTTTATCATGGCCTCTCCGGCAGACGTTGGCGAGGTGGCCGCCGTTTGCCCCGACCTGTCGATCCCGGAGCAACACGTCACCGCGGAAGCCGGCGAAGACGTTGACTATGTTGCCATGTCGAAGGCTTCATGTCAGCAGGCTAGCGTATTACTATATCTCGGGAAAGCTGGCTAAGACATCAAGCTCGCCCACACCGACGGCTTCATGCGGGCCATGTCACAAGTTAAGTGGTCCATCCCCAACCCCTCTGGTTCAAGCGCCGTCGATTTCTTCGATGGCCCTGCCGCTGATCTCCTCCGCCAAGCGGTCAAGGATTTGCAAGCTTTATACGCCATCGAGCCCATTTTGTCATTTCTGAAGGACACGTTCTACGGCGGCGGCTTGGGATCCTCAATTGCCAAGTCAGATCTCATCGACCACGACCACGACCACAAGGAAGGCACCCACGAAGGTTCTTCCAAGGTGAAACAACCCATCTGTGACATCAGAGAGCGCACCATGGGTTGTGCTCTTCCAACTGGAAGGATCCCGTCCATTAAATGTGAGGCAACATTATATGAGCAAATCTTACCTTTTCTAGCTTGCCAACCCGTACCCTTTGTTGTAGTAGCATTTGCCATGCGGTGCTTTAACTATGCCGTGTTTAATTATTTCAGTTATGCAAAAATGTATTGTTCAATAGGTCTATGTGATGTTTAAGTATGAATTGTCCACTTCAGTTTCACGAATGGCTATATTTGGTTGTTTATAGTGAGTAGATGCCTTGTTTATCTGTATTTGGTTGTTAGGTTGGTTGGAGTGAGCATTTTTCCAGTTATCGAGCAGATGCCTTGTTTATCTGTATTTGGTTCTTAGTTTGGTTGAAGTGAGCATTTGTCCAGTTATCAAGCAGATGCCTTGTTTATCTGTATTTGGTTGTTAGGTTGCTTTTTTAGCATTTGTCCAGTTATCAAGCAGATGCCTTGTTTATCTGTATTTGGTTGTTAGGTTGCTTTTTTAGCATTTGTCCAGTTATCAAGCAGATGCCTTGTTTATCTTTATCTGCTTGTTAGGTTGGTTGCAGTGAGCATTTGTCCAGTTTTCAAGCATATGCCTTGTTTATCTGTATTTGCTTGTTAGGTTGGTTGCAGTGAGACTCTGTCTAGTTTTCAATGGCTATATTTGGTTGTTATACTGGTAATTTATGCCTTGTTTATTTCAGTCATTCACAATGTGTTGTTCATTATGTGCAAGTCGGAACTGTGCCGCTCGACTACATTAATACCAGTTTGAATGGCTATATTTGGTTCCAGTTATTCCTGGTGTAGTTAACACATGCCCTTTATTTCAGTTTTACACATTTATCCAATGTGATGTTTAAGCATTACCTACGTTCTATTCATTTTCAACAATGCCAGTTTGAATTGCAATATTTGATGGCTGTTAAGCCTGCTGTCTGTAACATTGCCTTCCATTTTATATCTGCTTTAACAGCATGCTGAAACCAACACATTCAACCTATCATTTGGAGATGATGTTGTTTACCTTTGCTATATTTGTTTGATGTTAAGATTGTTGTACTTATCATGCCTTTCCACTACTTATGCAGGACAACAACGGGAGTGGCCACCATTTTCTGTCGAGGTTAGCTTGATCCCTCGGCTTGTACTCCCCCCGTCGTTCCATAATGTAGTGCATATAGATCCAGGCCTGGACACTAGTTAGCTTCTAATATTGACTTGTTGCTTGTAGGTACATATGCCCTTGGCAAGGATCCATGCATCGACCCTTTTTGCGTATGGGGCAATGAGATATTGATGAACAAGCATCAAGTGAGGAAACTGATAAGGATTATTAGCAAAAAGATACGAATGGTGGAAAGAAAATTATTTGTTTATGCTCTATCCAACACAACAGTGAGCTGTAGGATGGTAACTACAAACTCTGCAGCCTTCTCTTTTTACTGCCCATAATGAGTTGTTAGACAACAATGTCTGAATCTTTTTCGTTCCCAGTGGTTTCCGAAGCAGTTCACTCAAGATTACCTCGCAAAGTACATGATTGGTGGACACGCAATGAAGGTTAAAGTATTTCATCCAGACTACAATGAGCATCGATAAGTCCTAATGAAGACAGTGAAGGATGGACGGGCAGCCATCACAAGGGGTTGGCCTAGAGTCGTGCGCGCATTACGCATGGAGGAGGGCACAATATGGGCATTCCGCTTCACCTTCTCCAGCAACCAGAATGTCTTTTGCCTCTCTATTTACAGTCTTTAGTACAACAGTGCTTCATCATTCTTTACTTGGTGCTTCTGTAGTTCTTCAGTATATGTACCTGTGCATCGAATTATGGATTCGTGGTTGAACCTATATTTGTAATAAACATGGTTGGATATGAAAGAAGTGATTGCCTACTTTCAAATTCAAAACATGTGATTTTTAAATTAGGGATTAATTAGGGATTACACTGCACATGGTTTGCGAAAGCAAAATGTCTGCGATATACGTGGTGATTAGAAACGTTTCTAGGATCCACTACATTTGCGATCAATCTCCACTGCACACACGACTTTCTCTTGAAAACTATTTGCGTTAGGCCACCTTGCGCAAACGTTTACCACATAAAAAGTGTGTGTGATGGACAGCCTTTGCCACACAGTTTCTTCTATGCACCGTGTGTGATGCATTCAATAACGCAAACGATAAAATTATTAATATCGTGTGCAATGGCAACGCTATCACAAACTATTTAACGGGAAAAATTGTGTGTGATGTACCTGTGAACGGAAACGTTTTCCTTGGAGCGACTGTGTGGGATGTACATGAAGGAAATATGCCCTAGAGGCAATAATAAAAGTTATTATTTATTTCCTTATATCATGATAAATGTTTATTATTCATGCTAGAATTGTATTAACCGGAAACATAATACATGTGTGAATATATAGACAAACAGTATGTCACTAGTATGCCTCTACTTGACTAGCTTGTTAATCAAAGATGGTTATGTTTCCTAACCATGAACAAGGAATTGTTATTTGATTAACAAGGTCACATCATTAGTTGAATGATCTGATTGACATGACCCATTCCGTTAGCTTAACACTTGATCGCTTAGTATGTTAATGCTTTCTTCATGACCCATACATGTTCCTATAACTATGAGATTATGCAACTCCTGTTTACGGAGGAACACTTTGGTACTACCAAACGTCACAACGAATCGGGTGATTATAAAGGAGTACTACAGGTGTCTCCAAAGGTACTTGTTGGGTTGGCGATTTCGAGATTAGGATTTTGTCACTCCGATTGTCGGAGAGGTATCTCCAGCCTTCTCGGTAATGCACATCACTTAAGCCTTGCAAGCATTACAACTAATGAGTTAGTTGTGAAGATGATGTATTATGGAACGAGTAAAGAGACTTACCGGTAACGAGATTGAACTAGGTATTGGATACCGACGATCGAATCTCGGGTAAGTAACATACCGATGACAAAGGGAACAACGATGTCGTTATGCGGTTTGACCGATAAAGATCTTCGTAGAATATGTAGGAACCAATATGGGCATCCAGGTTCCGCTATTGGTTATTGACCGAGAATGGTTCTAGGTCATGTCTACATAGTTCTCGAACCCGTAGGGTCCGCACGCTTAACGTTTCGATGACAGTTCATAATGAGTTTATAAGTATTGATGCACCGAAGGTTGTTCGGAGTCCCGGATGTGATCACGGACATGACGAGGAGTCTCGAAATGGTCGAGACATAAAGATTGATATATTGGAAGCCTACATTTGGACATCGGAAGTGTTCCGGGTGAAATCGGGATTTTACCGGAGTACCGGGAGGTTACCGGAACCCCCCGGGAGGTCCATGGGCCTTAATGGGCCATGGGAGAAGAGGAAGGGCAGGCCAGGTGGGCTGCGCCCCTCCCCTCTAGTCCGAATAGGACAAGGAAGAGGCGGCGCCTTCCTCTTCCCCTCCTCCAATCCTAGTCCAACTAGGAGAGGGGAGTCCTACTCGGTGGGAGTAGGACTCCTCCTTGTGCGCCTCCCCCAGGCGCCGCCACCTCCCCTTGGCTCCTTTATATACGGGGCAGGGGCACCCCAAGACACACAAGTTGATCTACGGATCTTTCCTTAGCCGTGTCGGTGCCCCTTCCACCATATTCCACTTGGTCATATCGTCATGAGCTTAGGCGAAGCCCTGCGCCGGAGAAGTCATATCGTCGCGGAGCTTAGGCGAAGCTCTGCGTCGGTGGAGCATCAACATCGTCACCACGCCGTCGTCTTGACGGAACTCATCCCGACACTTTGCTGGATCGAGTCCGGGATCGCCATCGAGCTGAGCGTGTGCGAACTCGGAGGTGCCGTCGTTCGGTGCTTGGATCGGTCGGATCGTGGAGGCGTCGACTACATCAACAGCGTTGTCATAACGCTTCGCTTTCGGTCTCACGAGGGTACGTGGACGGACCTCTCCCTCTCGTTGCTATGCCATCACCATGGTCTTGCGTGATCGTAGGAAATTTTTGAAATTACTACGTTCCCCAACGATGGCATCCGAGCCTGGTTTTATGCGTTGATGTCATGTGCACGAGTAGAACACAAGTGAGTTGTGGGCGATACAAGTCATACTGCCTACCAGCATGTCATACTTTGGTTCAGCGGTATTGTGAGATGAAGCGGCCGGACCGACATTACGCCAGACGCTTACGCGAGACTGGTTTCACCGCCCGAGCACTCGTTGCTTAAAGGTGACCGGCGGGTGTCTGTCTCTCTCACTTTAGTTGAATCGAGTGTGGCTCGCCCGGTCCTTGAGAAGGTTAAACGGAGTCTATTTGACGAAGTATCGTTGTGGTTTTGATGCGTAGGTAAGAGCGGTTCTTGCTCAGCCCGTAGCAGCCACGTAAAACTTGCAACAACAAAGTAGAGGACGTCTAACTTGTTTTTGCAGGGCATGTTGTGATGTGATATGGTCAAGGCGTGATGCTATATTTTATTGTATGAGATGATCATGTTTTGTAACGAGTTATCGGCAATGGCAGGAGCCATATGGTTGTCGCTTTATTGTATGAAATGCAACGCCATGTAATTGCTTTACTTTATCACTAAGGAGTAGCGATAGTCGTAGAAGCAATAGTTGGCAAGACGACAACGATGCTACGATGGAGATCAAGGTGTCGCTACCGGTGGCGATGGTGATCATGGCGGTGCTTGGCGATGGAATCACAAGCACAAGATGATGATGACCATATCATATCACTTATATTGATTGCATGTGATGTTTATCCTTTATGCATCTTATCTTGCTTTGATTGACGGTAGCATTATAAGATGATCTCTCACTAAAAAATTATCAAGAAGTGTTCTCCCGAGTATGCACCGTTGCGAAAGTTCTTCGTCTTTGAGACACCACGTGATGATCGGGTGTGATAGGCTCTACGTTCAAATACAACGGGTGCAAAACAGTTGCGCACGCGAATACTCGAGTTAAACTTGACGAGCCTAGCATATAACAGATATGGCCTCGGAACACGAGACCGAAAGGTCGGCGTGAATCATAATGTAGATATGATCAACATAGTGATGTTCACCATTGAAACTACTCCATCTCACGTGATGATCGGACATGGTTTAGTTGATTTGGATCACGTGATCACTTAGATGACTAGAGAGATGTCTGTCTAAGTGGGAGGTTTTTAATATGATTAATTGAACTTAAATTTATCATGAACTTAGTACCTGATAGTATTTTGCTTGTCTATGTTTAATGTAGATAGATGGCTCGTGCTGTTGTTCCGTTGAATTTTAATGCGTTCCTTGAGAAAGCAAAGTTGAAAGATGATGGTAGCAATTACACGAACTGGGTCTGTAACTTGAGGATTATCCTCATTGCTGCACGAAAAATTACGCCCCTGGAAGCACCGCTGGGTGACAGCCTGCTGCTGCAGATCTTGAGCGAAGTTGTGAGCGTCGGCAAAGCGAGCTGATGACTACTCAATAGTTCGATGTGCCATGCTTTACGGCTTAGAACCGGGTCTTCAACGACGTTTTGAGCGTCATGGAGCATATGAGATGTTCCAGAGTTGAAGTTAATATTTCAAGCAAATGCCCGGATTGAGAGATATGAAGTCTCCAATAAGTTCTATAGCTGCAAGATGGAGGAGAATAGTTACATCGGTGAGCACATACTCAAAATGTCCGGGTATAACAATCACTTAATTCAGCTGGGAGTTAATCTTCCGGATGATAGTGTCATTGATGAATTCTCCAATCACGCCACCAAGCTACAAGAGCTTCGTGATGAACTATAATATGCAAGGGATGACTAAGACAATTCTGAGCTCTTCGCAATGCTAAAAGCTGCGGAGGTAGAAATCAAGAAAGAGCATCAAGTGTTGATGGTCAGCAAGACCACTAGTTTCAAGAAAAGGGCAAAGGAAGAAGAAGGAAACTTCAAAAGAACAGCAAGAAAGTTGCTGATCAAGAGAAGAAACCCAAGTCTGGACCTAAGCCTGAAATCGAGTGTTTTCTTGCAAGCGGATCGACCTTTGAAGCGGAACTGCCCCAAGTATTTGGCGGATAAAAGGATGGCAAGGTGAACAAAGGTATATATGATATACATGTTATTGATGTGTACCTTACTAATACTCGCAGATAGTACACAGGTATTTGATCTGGTTACATTGCTAATATTTGCAACTCAAACAGGAACTACGGATTAGCGAAGATTGGCTAAGGACGAGGTGACGATCTTGGCGTTGGAAATGGTTCCAAAGTCGATGTGATCGCGGTCGGCACGCTACCTCTACATCTACCTTGGGATTAGTTTTAGACCTAAATAATTGTTATTTGGTGCCAGCGTTGAGCATGAACATTATATCTGGATCTTGTTTATTGCGAGACGGTTATTCATTTAAATCAGAGAATAATGGTTGTTCTATTTATATGAGTAATATCTTTTATGGTCATGCACCCTTGAAGAATGGTCTATTCTTGTTGAATCTCGACGGTAGTAATACACATATTCATAATGTTGAAGCCAAAAGATGCAGAGTTGATAATGATAGTGCAACTTATTTGTGGCACTTGCCGTTTAGGTCATATCGTGTAAAACGCATGAAGAAACTCCATCTTGATGGGCTTCGAATCACTTGATTATGAATCACTTGGTACTTGCGAACCGTGCCTCATGGGCAAGATGACCAAAAGGCCGTTCTCCGGAACTATGGGCGAGCAACTGATTTGTTGGAAATCATACATACTGATGTTTGTGGTCCAATGAATGTTGAGGCACGCGGCGGTATCGTTATTTTCTCACCTTCACAGATGATTTAAGCAGATATGGGTATATCTACTTAATGAAACACAAATCTGAAACGTTTGAAAAGTTCAAAGAATTTCAGAGTGAAGTGGAAAATCATCGTAACAAGAAAATAAAGTTTCTACGATCTGATCGTGGAGGAGAATATTTGAGTTCTGAGTTTGGTTTACATTTGAAACAATGTGGAATAGTTTAGCAACTCACGCCACCCGAACACCACAGAGAAATGGTGTGTCCGAACGTCGAATCGTACTTTACTAGATATGGTGCGATCTATGATGTCTATTTCGATTTACCGCTATCGCTTTGGGGTTATGCTTTAGAGGCGGCCGCATTCACGTTGAATAGGACACCGTCAAAATCCGTTGAGACGACGCCTTATGAACTGTGGTTTGGCAAGAAACCAAAGTTGTCGTTTCTTAAAGTTTGGGGCTGCGATGCTTATGTAAAGAAACTTCAACCAGATAAGCTCGAACCCAAATCGGAAAAATGTGTCTTCATAGGATACCCAAAGGAGACTGTTGGGTACACCTTCTATCACAGATCTGAAGGCAAGATTTTCATTGCTAAATTCGGGTCCTTTCTAGAGAAGGAGTTTCTCTCGAAAGAAGTGAGTGGGAGGAAAGTAGAACTTGATGAGATAATCAGTATCTGCTCCCTTATTGGAAAGTAGTTCATCACAAGAAATGGTTCTGTGACAACTACACCAATTAGTGAGGAAACTAATGATGATGATCATGAAGCTTGAGATCAAGTTACTCTTGAACCTCGAGGTCAACCAGAGTAAAATCGCACCAGAGTGGTGCGGTAATCTTATTCGGAAGTCATGTTACTTGACCATGGCGAACCTACAAACTATGAAGAAGCGATGGTGAGCCCAGATTCGCAAAATGGCTGGAAGCCATGAAATCTGAGATGGGATCCATGCATGAGAACAAAGTATGGACTTTGGTTGACTTGCCGATGATCGGCAAGCCATTGAAAATAAATGGATCTTTAAGAAGAAGACTGACGCCGATGGTAATGTAGCTGTCTACAAAGCTCGACTTGTTGCAAAAGGTTTTCGACAAGTTCAAGGAGTTGACTACGATGAGACTTTCTCACCAGAGCGATGCTTAAGTCTGTCCGAATCATGTTAGCAATTGCCGCATTTTATGATTATGAAATTTGGCAAATGGATGTAAAACTGCATTCTTGAATGGATTTCTAGAAGAAGAGTTGTATATGATGCAACCAGAAGGTTTTGTCGATCCAAAAGGTGCTAACAAAGTGTGCAAGCTCCAGCGATCAATTTATGGTCAGTGCAAGCCTCTCGGAGTTGGAATAAGCGCTTTGATAGTGTGATCAAAGCATATGGGTTTATACAGACTTTTGGAGAAGCCCTGTATTTACAAGAAAGTGAGTGGGAGCTCAGTAGCATTTCTAATATTATATGTGGACGACATATTATTGATTGGAAATGATATAGAATTTCTGGATAGCATAAAAGGATACTTGAATAAAAGTTTTCAATGAAAGACCTCGGTGAAGCTGCTTACATATTGGGCATCAAGATCTATAGAGATAGATCAAGGCGCTTAATTGGACTTTCACAAAGCACATACCTTGATAAAGTTTTGAAGAAGTTCAAAATGGATCAGCAAAGAAAGGTTTTTACTGTATTACAAGGTGTAAGATTGAGTCGGACTCAATGCCCGACCACAGCAGAAGATAGAGAAAATGAAAGATGTTCCTATGCTTCAGCCATAGGCTCTATCATGTATGCAATCTGTGTACCAGACTGACGTATGCTTAGCTGTAAGCTTGGCAGGAAGGTACCAAAGTAATCCGAGTGGATCATGGACAGCGGTCAAGAACATCTGAAATACGAAAAGGACTAAGGATATGTTTCTCGTATATGGAGGTGACAAAGAGCTAGTCGTAAATGGTTACGTCGATGCAAGCTTTGACACTGATCCGGACGATTCTAAATCGCAAATCGGATCGTGTTTTTATTAAGCGGTGGAGCTGTCGGTTGGTGCAGTTCTAAACAAAGCGTCGTGGCGGGATCTACATGTGAAGCGGAGTACATAGCTGCTTCGGAAGCAGCGAATGAAGGAGTCGGATGAAAGAGTTCATTTCCGATCTAGGTGTCATACCTAGTGCATCGGGACCGATGAAGATCTTTCGTGACAATCTTGGTGCAATTGCCTTGGCAAAGGAATCCAGATTTCACAAGAGGACCAAGCACATCAAGAGACGCTTCAATTCCATTCGGGACCAAGTCCAAGTGGGAGACATAGAGATTTGCAAAATACATACGGATCTGAATGTTGCAGACCGTTGACTAAGCCTCTTCCACGAGCAAAACATGATCAGCACCAAGACTCCATGGGTGTTAGGATCATTACTTTGTAATCTAGATTATTGACTCTAGTGCAAGTGGGAGCTGAAGGAAATATGCCCTAGAGGCAATAATAAAAGTTATTATTTATTTCCTTATATCATGATAAATGTTTATTATTCATGCTAGAATTGTATTAACGGAAACATAATACATGTGTGAATATATAGACAAACAGTATGTCACTAGTATGCCTCTACTTGACTAGCTTGTTAATCAAAGATGGTTATGTTTCCTAACCATGAACAAGGAGTTGTTATTTGATTAACAAGGTCACATCATTAGTTGAATGATCTGATTGACATGACCCATTCCGTTAGCTTAACACTTGATCGTTTAGTATGTTAATGCTTTCTTCATGACCCATACATGTTCCTATAACTATGAGATTATGCAACTCCGTTTACGGAGGAACACTTTGGTACTACCAAGCGTCACAACGAATCGGGTGATTATAAAGGAGTACTACAGGTGTCTCCAAAGGTACTTGTTGGGTTGGCGATTTCGAGATTAGGATTTTGTCACTCCGATTGTCGGAGAGGTATCTCAGGCCTTCTCGGTAATGCACATCACTTAAGCCTTGCAAGCATTACAACTAATGAGTTAGTTGTGAAGATGATGTATTACGGAACGAGTAAAGAGACTTACCGTAACGAGATTGAACTAGGTATTGGATACCGACGATCGAATCTCGGGTAAGTAACATACCGATGACAAAGGAACAACGATGTCGTTATGCGGTTTGACCGATAAAGATCTTCGTAGAATATGTAGGAACCAATATGGGCATCCAGGTTCCGCTATTGGTTATTGACCGAGAATGGTTCTAGGTCATGTCTACATAGTTCTCGAACCCGTAGGGTCCGCACGCTTAACGTTTCGATGACAGTTCATAATGAGTTTATAAGTATTGATGCACCGAAGGTTGTTCGAGTCCGGATGTGATCACGGACATGACGAGGAGTCTCGAAATGGTCGAGACATAAAGATTGATATATTGGAAGCCTACATTTGGACATCGGAAGTGTTCGGGTGAAATCGGGATTTTACGAGTACCGGAGGTTACGGAACCCCGGGAGGTCCATGGGCCTTAATGGGCCATGGGAGAAGAGGAAGGGCAGGCCAAGGTGGGCTGCGCGCCTCCCCTCTAGTCCGAATAGGACAAGGAAGGGGGGGGCGCCTTCCTCTTCCCTCCTCCAATCCTAGTCCAACTAGGAGAGGGGGAGTCCTACTCCGGTGGGAGTAGGACTCCTCCTTGCGCGCCTCCCCTAGGGCCGCCACCTCCCCTTGGCTCCTTTATATACGGGGCAGGGGCACCCCAAGACACACAAGTTGATCTACGGATCTTTCCTTAGCCGCAGCGGTGCCCCTTCCACCATATTCCACTTCGGTCATATCGTCATGAGCTTAGGCGAAGCCCTGCGCCGGAGAAGTCATATCGTCGCGGAGCTTAGGCGAAGCTCTGCGTCGGTGGAGCATCAACATCGTCACCACGCCGTCGTCTTGTGACGGAACTCATCCCGACACTTTGCTGGATCGAGTCCGGGATCGCCATCGAGCTGAACGTGTGCGAGAACTCGGAGGTGCCGACGTTCGGTGCTTGGATCGGTCGGATCGTGGAGACGCACGACTACATCAACCGCGTTGTCATAACGCTTCCGCTTTCGGTCTCACGAGTGCGTGGGCGGACACTCTCCCCTCTCGTTGCTATGCCATCACCATGGTCTTGCGTGATCGTAGGAAATTTTTGAAATTACTACGTTCCCCAACAGTACATATGAATGGAAACGTTTAGCGGGGACTGACTGTGTGGGATGTATTTGCAACCGAAAACAATTTCGCGTGTATAATTGTGTTTTTTAGCTCTACTGTACGTATTTCCGTATTTGAGCGCTCGCCGGTCGCACACGACCTCATTTTGCCGAGCGTGTGTGACAGGAGGGCATATCCCTGATGATTTCTGGGTCGTGTGGGAAGGACCCCCCTATCGCCCACACTCACTTGGCGACGGTTCCAAATGCCATCGCGGAAAGGGGTTAAAAACCGTTTGTATAGCACTGACGCATACCGGTGAACTATATTAATTTACGTACCTTGTCTTCGTCCACCATGTTTTATTCGAAGGGTGCAGGCGGATTCTATGAACCTAAAATAAGGGCTACGGATACATACAATATGCCGGGTCTAAAGTGAATTAGTACAGACATAGGAAATCAGAGTAAAACTTAGAGAGTCTCCAGAATCTAGACTTCTCGGTTTCTTAATCGATGTCTACCTTACTAAGATACTGGTGCAACTAAGGTGCTGGTGCTCCACACCACTCTAAGAAGTATGACTGTGATTTGCCAATACCCAAATGGGTAGTTACTGCTTGTTCCCCTTCTTAATTCAGACTTATTTGAGCACACCACCTTCCTATAACTTTCTCACCTATATCCAACCAAAGAAGGAAGATGTATGGCCTCCCACAAACAAAAGAAGGAAGTACGGGAGTTTACCGTTAGGCAATGACCACAACTGAAAAGTGCTCAGCTCAAAGAAAGAAGGCAGTGGGAGCTTCGAACTCATGTCCCTCTTTGTTACACACCTCTTCTTAGTGAGTATGTGCCATTCCTTTAGTTTTTAAACTATCTATAAGCTGATCACTTTATTTTTTAGTGCTCTTGGACGTAGATATGTGTGGTGGCTTTCCACTTTCCGATATTCTTTTATCTGTGGGTCATTGAATATAATGAGAAACATAGGAATGGGGTATATTTGCATTGATACTTCATTTGTTAAATATTTATATTTCAGAAATTTGTTTGGTTTTATGGTTTGGAAGGTAGTAACTAGGAAATTAAATGGACTTGCTTACATGCTAGCCTATACGCCTGCATACATTTTAGCCAAATGTCAGGACCCCGATCCCAAGTCGCACCGATCTAGCATGTAACACACCATATCACTTTGCGGCCTCACACATGGTATCCCCATGTCTGCAACCTTACCTAGGCCGGGACCGTTTGCGCCTTTTGGTTCATGTATATGATTGTGTTGCTAGCGTCCATATGACAAAGGACCCGAGCCGACATGACTAGTCGTAAACCCAAGGTGGCACAAACTTACAGGGACAGGCATACGTAAACCAGCAATGAACGTGTCGGTCATCAACGTATGAACCCAAGTCGTAGCAAGCTACAAGGACTTAAAGGAACAACACATGACATTTCACCGAAGGGACAGACACAGGAACAAAGAAGGGTACATGCCAGCCAACCTAAGTGTTCTGGAGCAGTAGCGAACTACTATGGCTCAGTGGAAGCACCATGAGACATTTCCCCATAAGGAAGGCTACCAAGAATAAACAACTAGGTGATGGATCCCACACATAGCAATACACGTTACACGTATGCATAACATGCAAGTATGTGATGTACAACATGACATCACAACATAAGTCAACAACTCATATAGATAAAGGCCCAGAAGAGCCATCATAACATTTATTACAAGTAGCGAATCTCATGACCCTTCACTCAAGTCAAACAAGCCAAGCGGAAGCATAAACATGTCTTATTACAAACATCTGAAAAGAAACAAAAGCTAGAAAGCCTATCTATATACAAGACCCTCCATAGGAACCAGACCTCTGTCTGGGATTCCCAAGCTAATCGTCGACGCCCACGCAGAACTACTAGCGAGACTGAAGTCTCTCTGCAAAACATAAATTAAGCAAACATGAGTACAAATGTACTCAGCAAGACTTACATCGGAACTAGCTACATATGCATCAGTATCAACAAAGGGGTGGTGGAGTTTAATTAACTGCAGCAAGCCAGCTTTGACCCGGTGGCTATCCTGAACTACGACTATGAGTACTATCTTTGAGGTGGCGTACACGAGTCCACATATTCACCATATCAACACACCACTATGAATCCTCTCCCGTCTCCCTACGAGAAGGCCATCCATAGCACTCACACTTATCTTGCACATTTTAGAGTATCCACTTGAAGTTATCTATGAACCATATAAGCGTTCCAAGTAGTCCATATCCGCGGACGTGGCTATTCGAATAGATCATATTACCCTACAGGGGTGTACTTCTTCACACACGCTCTCACCACTTATCACCGTTTACACAACATGTACTCGGCAACCTTCAAGCGGAAGCGCAACGAGGGTGTCGGACATGACCTGCCTAACCACACAAGACTCTAGTCCAGGTTTATCGCCTACTCGGGTTCCATCCGCAAGGAAGTCCGGCCGGGGTTTCCACTACAACCACAATGATGTGAGCAGGGTTCCCAAGCCCACCATCCGGGCGCCACTTGGTACACCGTGCCACTGTGCCTAGTCTATCCCAAGCCCTTGTACCGGGTGCCACTTGGCAGACTACTAGAACTACTTACAAACATTAGAAACTAGTTGCAACTCCTGGACAGAGATCAAGGCAATTAATAATTCGAGAGAGCTTGGAGTGCCCAGAGCCCAATGTGTGGTAGTAACTGTCTTGGATCACAAATACAGAACTTAGTTCCTGAGGACGGTTTCAATGAGCCAACCCACCATGTACTCCTACATGGCCTCTCATCGCTTCCTTTACCAAATCATGTTCACACACTTAGCTATCATTAGTAGGACATGTTCATCACCATCCCAATCCATCCCAGATGAATCAGACCCGACACAACTCTAAGCATAGCAGGCATAACAAGCAAGCATGAATGAGTAGTCACATCATGGCTCAAACAACTTCTACTCATGCTAGTGGGTTTTAACTATTTACTGTGGCAAAGACAGGTCATGCAAAGGAATGAGTTCAACTACCGCAACATGTAACAGTTGAATCGTTGTTGTCCTAATGCAATAAAAGAGAGCAGGAGCGAGAGAGTCGGATTGTATCAGAATGCTCAAGGGGGTTTGCTTGCCTGACACTTCTGAAGATGATATAGCTCTTCATCGGTGTCATTGATCTCAATGTTGGAACGAACATCTACTGAGAGGGAACAACCACTAGCAAACACAAAAAGGAACAACATTCACTGCAATGCACAACCAAATGCGTGATATGTCATATTAAGGTACTGAATTTCACCCAATGCAATATTTAGAGAGGTTAGTTGGAGTGGAATTCAAACAAGAACAAATTCCAACTCCAAATGTTATTTCAAAGATTGCCCTAATCATCATTTGTCCTATTCAGTGAGGTTAACTTGCTCAAACATGCATGAAAGAGGTATAAACAAATTCTTTGATTTTTTGATAATTTTTCATATATAAATTATTTCATTGGAGTTACGGTTTAATTTCTATGCTTTTTTGAAGTTTTAACTATTTTCTGGATTTTCCTGATTATTGAAAAAGCCATAAAAGCTTTACTGCGTCAGCCTTGCATCATGCTTGCATCAACAAGTCAAAAGCGCCAGCCCAGGTCAAACCTGACGGTTGGGACCCACACGTCAGTGGCTTACTTCAGTAATAGTTACTGTTAGCGCTAATTATGTGGTTGGCATAATTAACCCAGGGGCTGGCCCCACATGTCAATGACTCAGGGGGGGGGTCAAACGTGGTCAACCCAGGTCAAACTCGCCGGAGTTGACCCGCGGCTTGTCGCCGGCGAAGCCAGAGACGACGGAGGCGTTCGGGTTTCATCCCACAGCAACCAAATCGAAGGCCGAGGTCATCTACGGGACGAGGAGACTCGTCCGCGTCGAACGGTGTGAGCGGGAAGAGCTAGGGTGGAGCGAGCTCGCCGGACTCGAGCTTGTGGCGGCGATCGGCGTTCAGTTGCGCTCAGAACCGGCGTTATGGTGCATGTCAGGTCGAGTGGTGGGGTGCTACGTGCTCCTGCAGACGTTCTTAGCACGGTGACGCCTCAGGCGCGACGTGCAGTGGCTGAAACGACGGTGGCGACATGGCCGGCGGCGGTGAGGTTTCGGCTCCGACGGCTAGCGCGGCTAAGAGATGAGATCGAGCTCGTGGAGCAGGGGGAAGACGGCGGGGCTCACATCGGGGTCGAAGCGGAGCTCAGCAGGCCCGGTGAGGCGTCAGAGACGGCGTACCGTCTCCGGCGATCTCGGTGCAGTGGCGGCGGAGTTGGGCTCGATGGCGAGGCTACACGGCTCTCGGCGATACGTTGATAACCCACAAGTATAGGGGATCAATTGTAGCCTCTTTCGATAAGTAAGAGTGTCGAACCCAACGAGGAGCTAAAGGTAGAACAAATATTCCCTCAAGTTCTATCAACCACCGATACAACTCTACGCACGCTTGATGTTCGCTTTACCTAGAACAAGTATGATGCTAGAAGTACTTTGTAGGTGTTTTTGGATAAGTTTGCAAGAATATAAAGAGCACGTAAATAAAAAGTAGGGGCTGTTTAGATAAATACACAACTAAATTAGTTTTAGTAGAGAGCCTTTTGTCACGAGAAAGTTATTTGTCCCTAGGCAATCGACAACTAGACCGGTAATCGTCACTGCAATTTTATTTGAGGGAGAGGCATAAGCTAACATACTTTATCTACTTGGATCATATGCACTTATGATTGGACTCTATCAAGCACCCACAACTACTAAAGATCATTAAGGTAAAACCCAACCATAGTATTATAAGGCATCAAGTCCTCTTTACTCCCATACACAAACAACCTACTTACTCGGGTATGTGCTTCTGTCACTCACGCCACCCACCATAAGCAAATCATGAACATATTGAAAACTCTACAACGGGGATCCCTCATGCTTGCGCGACACGGAGAGCACCATAGGACAATACCAATTATAAAACATGCAACTCAAACCAATCACGATCATCAATTAACCCATAGGACAAAACGGATCTACTCAAACATCATAGGATAGCCATACATCATTGGGAAATAATATATAGCATTGAGCACCATGTTTAAGTAGAGATTATAGAGGGTAAAAGAGGGGATACACCGCTGCATAGAGGGGGGAAGAGTTGGTGATGACGGCGGTGAAGTTGTTGGTGTAGATTGCAGTGATGATGATGGCCCCGGTGGCGTTCCGGCGCCACCGGAAGCGAGGGGGAGAGAGCCCCCCTCCTTCTCCTTCTTCCTTGACCTTCTTCCTAGATGGGAGAAGGGTTTCCCCTATGGTCCATGGTCTCCATGACGTGGGAGGGGCGAGAGCCCCTCCGAGATTGGATCTGTCTCTTTGTCTCTCTCTGTTTCGACGTTCCCGTATTCTTCCCTTTCCCCGTTTCTTATATATCCGGAGATCCGTAACTCCGATTGGATTGAAACCTTTGCCAAGATTCCCCCCCCCCCCCGAAAATTAGCTTTCTTGCGGCCAAAGAAGAGCAGCAACCGCCTTACGGGGTGCTCATGAGGGTCAGGGGCGCGCCCCCTGCCTCGTGGCCCCCTCGAGCACCGTCTCGTGTTGATTCTTCTTCCCAAATATCACAAATATTCCAAAAATATTCTCTGTCCGTTTTTATCCCGTTTGGACTCTGTTTGATATGGGTTTTCTGCGAAACATAAAACATGCAACAAACAGGAACTGGCACTGGGCACTGGATCAATATGTTAGTCCCAAAAATAATATAAAAAGTTGCCAAAAGTATATGAAAGTTGTAGAATATTGGCATGGAACAATAAAAAATTATAGATACGACGGAGACGTATCAGCATCCCCAAGCTTAATTCCTGCTCGTCCCCGAGTAGGTAAATGGTAAAAAAGATAATTTTTGACGTGGAATGCTACCTAGCATAATCTTGATCATGTAATCTAATCATGGCATGAATATTAAGACACGAGTGATTCAAAGCAATAGTCTATCATTTGGCATAAAAACAATAATAGTCAGGCATCCCAACAAACAATCATGTCTTTCAAAATACCAATGCTAAAGAACGCTATATCTACAAAATCATATAGTCCTTTATGCTTCCTTTTCATAACACAAGGTACCCCTCATGCCCATCCCGGTGTCAGCCAAGCAATTGGTTCATACTTTTTAACGCACTTCAGCTTTTTCAACCCTCACGCAATACATGAGCGCAAGCCATGGATATAACACTATAGGTGGATGATGGTGGAGATTGTGTGGAGAAGACAAAAAGGGAGAAAGTCTCACATCGACGCGGCTAATCAACGGGCTATGGAGATGCCCATCAATTGATGTCAATGCGAGGAGTAGGGATTGCCATGCAACGGATGCACTAGAGCTATAAGTGTATGAAAGCTCAAACTGAAACTAAGTGGGTGTGCATCTAACTTGCTTGCTCATGAAGACCTCGGGCATTTGAGGAAGCCCATCATCGGAATATACAAGCCAAGTTCTATAATGAAAATTCCCACTAGTATATGAAAGTGATAACTCAAGAGACTCTCTATATGAAGAACATGGTGCTATTTGAAGCACACGTGTGGTAAAAGGATAGTAACATTGCCCCTTCTCTCTTTTTCTCTCATTTTTTTATAATTTTTTTGGTGGGCTTCTTTGGCCCTTTTTTTATTTGGGCTTCTTTGGCCTCTTTTATTTTTCACAAAGTCCGGAGACTCATCCCGACTTGTGGGGGAATCATAGTCTCCATCATCCTTTCCTCACTGGGGCAATGCTCTAATAATGATGATCATCACACTTTTATTTACTTACAACTCAATATTACAACTCGATATCTAGAACAAAGATATGACTCTATATGAATGCCTTCGGTGATGTACTGGGATGTGCAATGATCTAGCGTAGCAATGACATCAAAAAATGGACAAGCCATGAAAACATCATGCTAGCTATCTTACGATCATGCAAAGCAATATGACAATGAATGCTCAAGTCATGTATATGATGATGATGGAAGTTGCATGGCAATATATCTCAGAATGGCTATTGAAATGCCATGATAGGTAGGTATGGTGGCTGTTTTGAGGAAGATAAAAGGAGGCTTATGTGTGATAGAGCGTATTGTATCACGGGGTCTGGATGCACCGACGAAGTTTGCACTAACTCCCGAGGTGAGAAAGGGCAATGCACGGTTCCGAAGAGGCTAGCAATGATGGAAGGGTGAGAGTGCGTATAATCCATGGACTAACATTAGTCTTAAATAACTCATATACTTATTGCAAAATTTATTAGCCCTCGAAGCAAAGTACTACTACGCATGCCCCTAGGGGGGAGGTTGGTAGGAGTTAACCATCGTGCGCCCCGACCTTCACGCAAAGATAAACAATCAAAATACAATGCGCGCCAATTTGGTTACATAGTTAGTAGACCATACGTGCATGCTTCGGGAATCACAAACCTTAACACCAATATCCTTACTAAACACAACCATTTACTAGAATCTCTCACATATTATCATCTCTATATCGCAAAACTATTGCAAGGAATCAAACATATCATATTCAGTGATCTACAAGTTTTATGTAGGATTTTATGACTAACCATGTGAATGACCAATTCCTGTCATCTCTCTAAATGGATATAAGTGAAGCAAGAGAGTTTAATTATTTCTACAAAAGATATGCCCACGCTCTAACAAATATAAGTGAAGCAAAAGAGCATTCTACAAATGGCGGTTTTCTAGGTGAAGAGAAACAGGCAATCCAAACTTCAAATGATATAAGTCAAGCACATGAAGCGTTCTATAAAGCCATACTCAAAATAAATAAGTGAAGTGCAAAGAGAATTCTATAAATAAACCATGGACTATCTCATAGCAGCATGGTGCATCAAAGAAAAGTGAAAACTAAATGCAAAAGACGCTCCAAGATTTGCACATATCACCTGAACAAAACGAATCCGAAAACTTACCGATACTTGTTGAAGAAAGATGGGATGCCTTTCGGGGCATCCCCAAGCTTAGACGCTTGAGTCTCCTTGAATATTTACTTGGGGTGCCTTGTACATCCCCAAGCTTGAGCTCTTGCCTCTCCGCCTTATCCTCATATCGAGACATCCTCGATCTTCGAACACTTCGTCCACACAAAACTCAACAGAAAGTTCGGTAAGATCCGTTAGTATAATAAAGCAAATAACTACTCTAAGTACTGTTTTAAACCAATTCATATTTTGTTTTTGCATTGTGTCTACTTTATATAACTTTTCCATGGCTTAATTCACTCATAGAAATTCATAGTTTCATCAAAACAATCAAACTATGCACCAAAAACAGAATCTGTCAAAAACAGAACAGTCTGTAGCAATCTGAACATTCACCATACTTATGGTACCCCACAAATTCTACCAAAATTAAGGAAAATAAAAAATTTGTATAGAAAGACAGTGCAAAAAGTTTCAGAACCGTTTGATGTTCCAGTAAAAAATGAAAAATTGTGCACTACAGCCAAAGTTTCTTTCCTGCATCGCACAAATCAACAAGCATTGTAAACATCCTAAAGGCAAACCTTGGCACATTATTTTTATAGTACAATGGAATTGTTCAAGGGGATAATTATTTTTATTGAAAATTTTTGGGTTCCCCTCTTTATTTTTTGTTTTGAAACTTTATAGAAGCACTCAACAGAAATAAATGACTCTCTAAAACTTCCGGGTTGTCTCCCTGACAGCGCTTTCTTTAAAGCCATTAAGCTAGGCATATAATGCTCAAGTAATGGATCCACCCGGATCCCAAGGTATATCAAAGACAATTTTAATTAAAAATGATTTTTAATTTAGTAGTGAGCACAAAGTAACATATATCATGCAACAACGAAGTCTAACTCTCTTCCTATGCATCGACATGTCATAAAAGAACAATTCATGCACGCAAAGTAAAGGCCAATGCATAGTATAAGCAATTTCTTGCAATTCTATCATATTGGAAACATAGAGAGGTGGAGATATAGTTCCTCTCTCATAATAATTGCAAGTTGGAGCAGCAAGCACATGCATATTATATCTATCAAAATTATCATGTGCAACGGTAAAAGGCAACCCATCAATATAATCCTTAATAAGCACAAACTTCTTCGATATAGTGTAGTAGGGAGAATTCAAAAAGATAATAGGACTATCATGCGTGGGTGAAATAGCAACGATTTCATGTTTAACATAAGGAACTATAGCAAGTTCATCTCCATAAGCATAATTCATATTGGCATCTTGGCCACAAGCATAGCATGCATCAGCAAAAAGGGGTATTTCGAAAGAATCAACGGGATCATAACAATCATCATAGCAATCATCCTTCGGTAAGCACGAAGGGAAATTAAACAATGTATGAGTTGAAGAGTTACTCTCATTAGAAGGTGGGCACGGGTAGCTAATCCGCTCTTCCTCCTTTTGTTCTTCGCTCTCCTCATCATCTTTTTCATCCAATGAGCTCACAATTTCATCAATTTCTTCTTCCATAGAATCCTGCGAAATATTAGTCTCTTCTTGGACAGTGGAGACTTTCTCAATAAATGCATCAATATTGGAGTTGTATTCATAATTCTCAAAACAATATTTAAGTATAGCAAAATTTTCAGGTCTGTAAACAGCATCATCAAGATTTTCACACTCTTTAAACACAGATTCAATTTCATAAGCACCCATAAAAGCAACAAAATATTCTATTTGTTCCACATCATAGTAATCATATATACCATTAGCATAAGAAGCTAAGATTTCATTATCATTAAATCTATCTATCTATCTATTATATAATTAAGACAAGAGACAAACAAGCCATCACGTTCGTCCACATAGATTTAATTATCAAGACCGTTAATTTTTAATATAAACGGCTCAGATTTAAAGATATTACGTTACATACAAATATTATGTACATGCATATATTGTATTGCACATAAAAAATCTGTCACGTACATGCCTCTACGATGGAATAGTACAATCACCATCATATAGAAGGACACGTACAAGCTTGAGACTAGCCAACCAATAAAAAAAGAATCCAATCTCATGTACGTGTACTAATAGGATAGTAGCCACTTGATGGAAAAAAAAAACCAGCCGGAGATAAGAAAAGAGCAACAAATCTTCTGTACGTACGTGTGTGGATCGCCAACAGGAGTCCGGCTTGCATAGGAATTCTTTTCTTTAGTTGGGTTCACATAGGAATTCTATAGGCCCTAATACAAGTGATGACATGATCCTGATCGGAATTTTTAAAAAAGAGCAATATAATCTCCCGTACGTGTGCATAGCTAACAGGAAAGTTGTCCTATTCGGAGGAAAACGAATAAAACCAATACAGGCGCAGACATTCACATGTACGCACATACACTCACCTCGATAAACGCACCACACACACTTTACCGCGATGAGAACCTCCAAGAGACTGAGTGACACATCATCTTAAAATTTTCAAAGTTGCTACAAACATCTTTGTAGTCGATGGAAAAGTCTCCTCCCACTGAGTGCAATGCTAGAAGGCCTAAAATCAATCTAGAAAAATGCGACCACCAATGCGCCAAAAGAAGTTTTCAATCATATAATTTTGAAGTCACGAAAAAATTACTCTAATTTATAGCAGCACATACTATAATTTAACTTTGATCATAGATTAGACAAATTCAATATGTTTATATGTGACAAAAAAATATACCATTGCATTCTTATTCGGCAAAAGTTCTGAGTGTTATTAATTTAAAGTCATAGAAAACAAACAAAATATATATTTAGTCTAATTTACTATCAAAGTTCTATTTTAGAATGGGTGCACGAGGGAGTAAGAAATTTAAAGCAACAATCAGGTGATTTTATAAGAAACCAGGCAGACGTCGTTCCCTATTGCACACTATGATATCACCAATAATGCCAGCGAATCCATACTCTTTTATTTGAAGATATGTATTCTATAATATCTATTATCTAACTGATAAATGTAATCTCAATCACCTAAATGATAAATACATGTGTAACAACAATGTGTTCCAGGATATCTTCTAAGCAGAATTGCAAGTGCATATTCTACTTCATCATAGATAGAAATGCTTTGAAAAATTATATCCTCCCCTAGATGGAAGTTACCTATATCGCTAAGGAAAAGGAAAATACTAAGGGTTGTGTGAGAGTAAAATGGGATTCATACAAGTACAGCCTTTAGCCCAATAACAGTAGCGTCAAGATGTTCATGGTTTGAGTTGAGTACCGCATCCATGCCTTAGCAGTTAGGGTATGCCTAGGGGTGGAAACGGATCGGATGTGGATTGGATAGTGCTCTTACCACTTCCATTTTCATATTTTTAAAACGAATACAAATCCGAATACGGATGTTATCGGATACGGATGCGGCTCGGATATTATTCGAATACGGATACGTATCGGATATTTTCTTGATTCGGAACGGATACGAATAATATCAACATATTGCTTAAGTAAATTAGTCGATAGCTATGTGACCTGAAATAATCAACTTGTGACATACAATAAGTCAATGATAAATAGATTTATTAATAAATACTATTGTAATGCATAATAATTTATAAGTTTAATCATATAAAGAGTAAAATTTGACCCCTTATTTGGCTTTTATGTTGGATAATTGGAATATTGGCTCTAGAATTTTGAAAATTACCTCCCATAATCTTATTCGGATACGGATATATCCACTTCCATATCCATATTTGTGTCAAAATCTCTTACCATATTTTATTTTTTATTTGTGTAATAAATTCGGATACGGATAATTTCCATTTCCATTTTGGTTCGGATACGGATGTTTCGGATACGAATAGGCATTTTCTCGAATACGAATATCGGATATTTCTGATTATCCGCTACCACTTTCCACCCCTAGGTATGCCGCGACGGCCAGTTGAACAAAATTCAGAATAATATACGGGTTTCAATGTCAGATATATCCCTTTAAAAAAAGTAACTACATACACTTTCGTATATGATTCAGTATAGAGTAAAAATTAAATTAATAATCCGGAATGACCTTATTATAAACATTAGTAGTTGGTTTTATTGAATACAAACGTATGTTGTAATCAAATTCCAAAAAAGAAGAATAAGCATGTCCTGAATACACATCAGACTTGGCAAAATCAAGCGGATACAAGAATAAATAAAATATAGGGCCACTACACGACCATAGGGATGGGCCTCTGAACTACAAATGGGGGATACACCGAGTAAAGTGAAATTACTACAAATGGGGAATACGCCGGGTAGGGATGGGCCTGCTGATATATATTAGATGAGCGCTTTTATGGTTGAAAGACTACATACTTCACATCATGATTGAACTTATACAACATTTTTCATGTTTTTGAAGAAATTAATAGAACATCATTGTCCAAAAATCAATAGGACAATTTTTCGGATAAAACAACACGTGCATACTTAGCAAATGTGGCCACAAAAGGAGTCTCTGAATCATAACAAAACATACATACGCAATTTAGAAAAACACAAAAACATAAAATGATTATTTAAAAACACAAAAAATAGTATAATGGAAAATAGTTTAAAATGAATATAAGTTGTATATGAAAACTCTAGCCGCGCAAATGCGCGGGTAACACCGCTAGTTTGCATGAAAAGGGAAGGTGTGGAGACTTCATCCTAGAGCAACAAGTATAATCATATCTCAATTATAGTTCCCGAGCATACCAATGCAACATATGAATTTGATCCCATAATAGTTTCCCTTCTTGTGTCAAGCGATAATCCCTAAAGTATTCATGTTGATCCAACGTGTCTCCCATAACATAATTGAATGGGGTTTTCTCAGGATTATCAAAGTAGTACATAATATTTTTCACATAACCAGCATCGAGGGTTTTAGGAGGTTCCCCATCTCCATGAGTAGCAAGTACACCTATTTTTTTTGGTATTTCGTGTTCCATATCCATAACTAAAGATAGAGAACAAATATGAACAGCAAATAAAAATTATTTAGTGATAAAGCAAACAAGCACACACGAGAATATTCAACCCACACTATAACTCCCCGGCAACGGTGCCAGAAAAAGGTCTCGATAACCCACAAGTATAGGGGATCAATTGTAGCCTCTTTCCATAAGTAAGAGTGTCGAACCCAACAAGGAGCTAAAGGTAGAAAAAATATTCCCTCAAGTACTATCAACCACCAATACAACTCTACGCACACTTGATGTTCGCTTTACCTAGAACAAGTATGAAACTAGAAGTACTTTGTAGGTGTTTTTGGATAAGTTTGCAAGAATATAAAGAGCATGTAAATAAAAAGTAGGGGCTGTTTAGATAAATACATAACTAAATTAGTTTTAGTAGAGAGCTTTTTGTCACGAGAAAGTTATTTGTCCCTAGGCAATCGACAACTAGACCAGTAACCGTTACTGCATTTATTTGAGGGAGAGGCATAAGCTAACATACTTTCTCTACTTGGATCATATGCACTTATGATTGGAACTCTAGCAAGCGTCCGCAACTACTAAAGGTCATTAAGGTAAAACCCAACCATAGTATTATAAGGCATCAAGTCCTCTTTACTCCCATATGCAAACAACCTACTTACTCGGGTATGTGCTTCTGTCACTCACGCCACCCACCATAAGCAAATCATGAACATATTGAAAACCCTACAGCGGGGATCCCTCATGCTTGCACGACACGGAGAGCACCACAGGACAACACCAATTATAAAACATGCAACTCAAACCAATCACGATCATCAATTAACCCATAGGAAAAAAACGGATCTACTCAAACATCATAGGATAGCCATACATCATTGGGAAATAATATATATCGTTGAGCACCATGTTTAAGTAGAGATTACAACGGGTAAAAGAGGGGATACACCGCTGAATAGAGGGGGGAAGAGTTGGTGATGACGGCGGTGAAGTTGTTGGTGTAGATTGCAGTGATGATGATGGCCCCGGCGGCGTTCCGGCGCCACCGGAAGCGAGGGGGAGAGAACCCCCCTCCTTCTCCTTCTTCCTTGACCTTCTCCCTAGATGGGAGAAGGGTTTCCCCTCTGGTCCATGGTCTCCATGGCGTGGGAGGCGCAAGAACCCCTCTAAGATTGGATCTGTCTCTCTGTCTCTCTCTGTTTCTGCGTTCCCGTATTCTGCCCTTTCACTGTTGGAAATATGCCCTAGAGGCAATAATAAATTAGTTATTATTATATTTCCTTGTTCATGATAATCATTTATTATCCATGCTATAATTGTATTAACAGGAAACTCAGATACATGTGTGGGTACATAGACAACACCATGTCCCTAGTAAGCCTCTAGTTGACTAGCTCGTTGATCAATAGTTGGTTACGGTTTCCTAACCATGGACATTGGATGTCATTGATAACGGGATCACATCATTGGGAGAATGATGTGATGGACAAGACCCAATCCTAAGCCTAGCACAAGATCGTAGTTAGTATGCTAAAGCTTTTCTAATGTCAAGTATCATTTCCTTAGACCATGAGATTGTGCAACTCCGGATACCGTAGGAATGCTTTGGGTGTACCAAACGCCACAACGAATCGGGTGGCTATAAAGGTGCATTACAGGTATCTCCGAAAGTGTCATTGGGTTGGTACGAATCGAGGCTGGGATTTGTCACTCCGGTTGACGGAGAGGTATCTCTGGGCCCACTCGGTAGGACATCATCATAATGTGCACAATGTGACCAAGGGGTTGATCACGAGATGATGTGTTACGGAGCGAGTAAAGAGACTTGCCGTAACGAGATTGAACAAGGTATCGGGATACCGACGATCGAATCTCGGGCAAGTACAATACCGCTAGACAAAGGGAATTGTATACGGGATCGATTGAGTCCTTGACATCGTGGTTCATCCGATGAGATCATCGTGGAACATGTGGGAGCCAACATGGGTATCCAGATCCGCTGTTGGTTATTGACCGAGAACGTCTCGGTCATGTTCGCATGATTCCCGAACCCGTAGGGTCTACACTTAAGGTTCGATGGCGCTAGGGTTATAAAGGAAGTTTGTATGTGGTTACCGAATGTTGTTGAGTCCCGGATGAGATCCTGGACGTCACGAGGAGTTCGGAATGGTCCGGAGGTAAAGATTTATATATGGGAAGTCTGTTTTGGTCACCGGAAAAGTTTGAGGCGATATCGGTAATGTCTGGGACCACCGGAGGGTCCTGGGTCCACCAAGTGGGGCCACCTGCCCGAGAAGGTTGCGTGGGCCAAGTGTGGGAGGAACCAGCCCCAAGGGGCTGGTGCGCCCACAAGGGGCCCAAGCGCAAGGGAAGTGGGAGGGGCAAACCCTAGGCGAGATGGGCCCTAAGGCCCATCTAGTGGCGCCTCCTCTCCCTCCCTCTTGGCCGCCCCTTGAACCCATCTAGGGATGCCGCCCCTCTAGGGGTGGGAACCCTAGAGGGGGCGCACCCTCCACCCCTTCCCCTATATATATGAGGCCTAGGGGCTGCCCATAACACGCGATTTTGATCTCCTCTTGGTGCAGCCTGCCTCTCCTCTTCCTCCTCTCCCTTGGTGCTTGGCGAAGCCTGCGGGATGCCACGCTCCTCCATCACCACCATGCCGTTGTGCTGCTGCTGGATGGAGTCTTCCTCAACCTCTCCTCTCTCCTTGCTGGATCAAGGCGTGGGAGACGTCACCGGGCTGTACGTGTGTTGAACGCGGAGGTGCCGTCCGTTCGGCACTAGGATCTCCGGTGATTTGGATCACGACGAGTACGACTCCTTCAACCCCGTTCTCTTGAACGCTTCCGCTTAGCGATCTACAAGGGTATGTAGATGCACTCTCCTTCCCCTCGTTGCTGGTTTCTCCATAGATTGATCTTGGTGATGCGTAGAAAATTTTGAATTTCTGCTACGTTCCCCAACAGTGGCATCATGAGCTAGGTCTATTGCGTAGATTCTTTGCACGAGTAGAACACAAAGTAGTTGTGGGCGTTGATGTTGTTCAATATGCTTACCGTTACTAGTCCAATCTTGTTTCGACGGTATTGTGGGATGAAGCGGCCCGGACCGACCTTACACGTACTCTTACGTGAGACAGGTTCCACCGGTCGACATGCACTTGGTGCATAAGGTGGCTAGCGGGTGCCAGTCTCTCCCACTTTAGTCGGAACGGATTCGATGAAAAGGGTCCTTATGAAGGGTAAATAGCAATTGGCATATCACGTTGTGGTTTTGCGTAGGTAAGAAACGTTCTTGCTAGAAACCCATAGCAGCCACGTAAAACATGCAAACAACAATTAGAGGACGTCTAACTTGTTTTTGCAGGGTATGCTATGTGATGTGATATGGCCAAGAAGAATGTGATGAATGATATGTGATGTATGAGATTGATCATGTTCTTGTAATAGGATTCACGACTTGCATGTCGATGATTATGACAACGGCAGGAGCCATAGGAGTTGTCTTTATTTATTGTATGACCTGCGTGTCATTAAACAACGCCATGTAATTACTTTACTTTATTGCTAACGGTAGCCATAGTAGTAGAAGTAATAGTTGGCGAGACAACTTCATGGAGACACGATGATGGAGATCATGATGATGGAGATCTTGGTGTCATGCGGTGGCGATGATGATCATGGAGCCCGAAGATGGAGATCAAAGGAGCAAAATGATATTGGCCATATCATGTCACTATATAATTGCATGTGATGTTTATTATGTTTATGCATCTTGTTTACGAGAACGACGGTAGTAAATAAGATGATCCCTTACAAATTTCAAGAAGTGTTCTCCCACGATTGTGCACCGTTGCTACAGTTAAGTCGCTTCTAAGCACCACGTGATGATCGGTGTGATGGATTCTTACGTTCACATACAACGGGTGTAAGACAGATTTACACAGCGAAACACTTGGGGTTAACTTGCGAGCCTAGCATGTACAGACATGGCCTCGGGAACACAGAGACCGAAAGGTCGAGCATGAGTCGTATAGTAGATCGATCAACATGAAGATGTTCACCGAGTCGACTAGTCCGTCTCACGTGATGATCGGACACGGCTTAGTTGACTCGGATCATGTAATCACTTAGATGACCAGAGGGATGTCTATCGAGTGGGAGTTCATGAGATGAACTTAATTATCCTGAACATAGTCAAAAGACCTTTTGCAAATTATGTCGAAGCTCGCGCTTTAGTTCCTTTGTTTAGATATGTTCCTAGAGAAAATATAGTTGAAAGTTGATGGCGATTATGCGGACAGTAGATAGCTTATGTCCTTAATGCACCGCTCGGTGTGCTGAACCCCAAGCGTCGTTTGTGGATGTTGCGAACATCGGACATACACGTTTTGATAACTACGTGATAGTTCGGTTAAGCGGTTTAGAGTTGAGGCACCAAAGGCGTTTTGAAGCGTCATGAACATATGAGATGTTTGAGGGCTGAAATTAGGTTTTCAGGCTCGTGCCACGTCAAGAGGTATGAGACCTCCGGCGATTTTCTTAGCCTACAAACTAAGGGAGAAAAGCTCAATCGTTGAGCTTGTGCTCAGATTGTCTGAGTACAACAATCACTTGAATCGAGTGGGAGTTGATCTTCCAGTGGAGATAGTGATGTTTCTTCAAAAGTCATTGCCACCAAGCTGCTAGAGCTTCGTGATGAACTATAACATATCAAGGATAGAGATGATGATGCTTGAGTTATTCGCGTTGTTTGACATCGCGAAAGTAGAAATCAAGAAGGAGCATCAATTGTTGATGGTTGGTGAAACCACTAGTTTCAAGAAGGGCAAGGGCAAGAAGGGATACTTCATGAAACGGCAAAACAGTTGCTGCTCTAGTGAATAAACCCAAGGTTGAACCCAAACCGAGACTAAGTGCTTACGTAATAAGGGAACAGACTTTGGAGCAGAATTACCCTAGATACTTGGTAGATAAGAAGGCTGGGCAAGGTCGATAGAAGTATATTGGATATACATTATGTTAATGTGTTCTTTACTAGTACTCTGGTAGCACCAGGGTATTAAGATACCGGTTCGGTTGCTAAGTGTTGGTAACTCGAAATAAAAAAGCTACGGAATAAGCGGAGACTAGCTAAAGGTGAGCCGAAGATATGTGTTGGAAGTGTTTCCAAGGTTGATGTGATCAAACATCGCACGCTCCCTCTACCATCAAGATTAGTATTAAACCAGAATAATTATCATTTGGTATTTGCGTTGAGCATAGACATGATTGGATTATGTCTATCGCAATCTGATTATTCATTTAAGGAGAATAATGGTTACTCTGTTTATTTGAATAATACCTTCAATGGTATTGCACCTAAAAGGAATGGTTTATTGAATCTCGATCGTAGTGATACACATTTTCATGCCAAAAGATATGAGGTAGTAATGATAGTACCACTTACTTGTGGCACTGCCATGTAAGTCATATTGGTGTAAAAGCATGAAGAAGCTCCATGTTGATGGATCTTTGGACTCACTCATTTTTGAAAGGTTTGAGACATGTGAACCATGTCTATTGGTGTATACGCATGAAGAAACTCCATGCAGATGGATCGTTTGGACTCACTTGATTTTGAATCACTTGAGATATGCAAATCATACCACATGGGCAAGATGGTGAAAAGCCTCGGTTTGAGAAGATGGAACAAGATAGCAACTTGTTGAAGTGACACATTTTGATGTGTGCAGTCCAATGAGTCTTTGAGGCATGCGATGAATATCGTTATGTTCTTACTTCACAGATGATTCGAGTAGATGTTGAGTACATTTACTTGATGAAACACAAGTCTGAATTATTGAATGGTTCAAGTAATTTCAGAGTGAAGTTTAAGATCTTCGTGACAAGAGGATAGAATATCTGAGTTACGAGTTTTGGCACACAATTAAGACATT
Source organism: Aegilops longissima (assembly GCA_021605205.1). Taxonomy (NCBI): domain Eukaryota; kingdom Viridiplantae; phylum Streptophyta; class Magnoliopsida; order Poales; family Poaceae; genus Aegilops; species Aegilops longissima. The sequence goes on along the minus strand of CM038682.1, from coordinate 106,328,170 downwards.
GTGCAAATTGTTTCACAATTAATACCGCCTGGAACACCATAGTGTGATGGTGTGTCCGAACATCATAGTTGCACTCTATCCGATATGGTGCGTACCATGATATCTCTTATCGAATTACCACTATCGTTCATGGGTTAGGCATTAGAGACAACCGCACTCACTTTAATGGGGCACCACGTAATTCCATTGAGACGACACCGTTTGGAGAAACCTAAGTTGTCGTTTCTTAAAAGTTTGGGGCTGCGACGCTTATGTGGAAAAGTTTCAGGTTGATAAGCTCGAACCCAAAGCGGACAAAATGCATCTTCATAGGACACCCAAAACAGTTGGGTATACCTCCTAACTCAGATCCGGAAGCAATAGGGATTGTTTCTTGAATCGGGTCCTTTCTCGAGGAAAAGTTCGTCTCGAAAAGTTGAGTGGGAGGATGGTGGAGACTTGATAAGGTTATTGAACCGTCACTTCAACTAGTGTGTAGCAGGGCACAGGAAGTTGTTCCCGTGGCACCTACACCAATTGAAGTAGAAGCTTATGATAGTGATCATGAAGTTTTGGATCAAGTCACTACCGTACCTCGTAGGGTGACAAGGATGCGTACTACTTCTGAGTGGTACAGCAATCCTGTCTTGAAGGTCATGTTGCTAGACAACAATGAACCTACGAGCTATGGAGAAGCAATGGTGGGCCCAAATTCCGACAAATGGTTAGAAACCATGAAATCTGAGATAGGATCCATGTATCAAAACAAATCATGGACTTTGGTGGACTTGCCCGATGATCGGCAAGCCATTGAGATGAATGGATCTTTAAGAGAAGACGGACGTGGACGGTAATATCACCGTCTATGAAGCTCGACTTGTGGCGAAGAGTTTTTCACAAGTTCAAGAAGTTGACTACGATGAGATTTTCTCATTCAGTAGCGATGCTTAAGTCCGTCGGAATCATGTTAGCATAAGCTGCATTTATGAAATCTGGCGGATGGATGTCAAAATGAGTTTCCTTACCGGTTTTAGTAAGGAAAGGTTGTATGTGATACAATCAGAAAAGTTTTGTCGATCCTAAGGATGCTAAAAGGTATCTGGCTCCAGCGATCCTTTCTAAGGACTGGAGTAAGCATCTCGGAGTTGGAATGTGTGCTTTGATGAGATGATCAAAGATTTTGGGTGTATACAAAGTTTATGAGAAACTTGTATTTCCAAAGAAGTGAGTGGGAGCACTGTAGAATTTTTGATGAGTATATGTTGTTGACATATTGTTGATCAGAAATGATGTAGAATTTCTAGAAAGCATAAAGGGTTATTTGAAAAGTGTTTTTCAAGTGAAAACCTGTATTAAGCTACTTGAACATTGAGCATCAAGATCTATAGTGATAGATCAAGAAATGCTTAATGGTACTTTCAAATGAGCATATACCTTGACATGATCTTGAAAGTGTTCAAGATGGATCAGTCAAAGAAGGAGTTCTTACGAGATGTAAGGTATGAAGTTAAGAGTTAAAGCTCGACCATGGCAGAAAAGAGAGAAAGGACGAAGGTCGTCCCTATGCTTTAGACGTAGGCTCTATAGTATGCTATCTTGTGTACCGCACGGAAGTGTGCCTAGCCATGAGTCGGTCAAGGGTACAAGAATGATCCAGAATGGATCATTGGATGGCGATCAAAATTGTCCTTGGAGTAAATAAGGACATGTTTCTCGATTATGGAGGTGATAAAGAGTTCGATGTAAAGTGTTACGTCGATGCAAGCTTTAACACCTATCCGAATGACTCGAGTAGCAAAGCGGATACGTATAGTGGAGCAACCATTTGGAACAGTTCCAAGTGGAGCGTAGAAGCAACATTTACAATATGACTTAAAGATTTGCAAAGCACACACGGATCTGAAAGGTTCAGACCGTTGACTAAAACCCGTTGACTAAAACCTCTCTCACGAGCAAAACATGATCAAACCCAGAACTCATTGAGTCTTAATCACATGATGATGTGAACTAGTTTCTGAGACACTAGTAAACTCTTTGGGTGTTGGTCACATGGCGATGTGACCTATCGATGTTAATCACATGACGATGTGAACTAGATTATTGACTCTAGTGCAAGTGGGAGACTGTTGGAAATATGCCCTAGAGGCAATAATAAATTAGTTATTATTATATTTCCTTGTTCATGATAATCGTTTATTATCCATGCTATAATTGTATTAACAGGAAACTCGGATACATGTGTGGGTACATAGACAACACCATGTCCCTAGTAAGCCTCTAGTTGACTAGCTCGTTGATCAATAGTTGGTTACGGTTTCCTAACCATGGACATTGGATGTCATTGATAACGGGATCACATCATTGGGAGAATGATGTGATGGACAAGACCCAATCCTAAGCCTAGCACAAGATCGTAGTTAAGTATGCTAAAGCTTTTCTAATGTCAAGTATCATTTCCTTAGACCATGAGATTGTGCAACTCCGGATACCGTAGGAATGCTTTGGGTGTACCAAAGCGTCTGGCGATGGCGGGTGGCTATAAAGGTGCATTACAGGTATCTCCGAAAGTGTACATTGGGTTGGCACGAATCGAGGCTGGGATTTGTCACTCCGGTTGACGGAGAGGTATCTCTGGGCCCACTCGGTAGGACATCATCATAATGTGCACAATGTGACCAAGGGGTTGATCACGAGATGATGTGTTACGGAACGAGTAAAGAGACTTGCGTAACGAGATTGAACAAGGTATCGGGATACCGACGATCGAATCTCGGGCAAGTACAATACCGCTAGACAAAGGGAATTGTATACGGGATCGATTGAGTCCTTGACATCGTGGTTCATCCGATGAGATCATCGTGGAACATGTAGGAGCCAACATGGGTATCCAGATCCGCTGTTGGTTCTTGACCGGAGAACGTCTCGGTCATGTGCGCATGATTCCCGAACCCGTAGGGTCTACACATAAGGTTCGATGGCGCTAGGGTTATAAAGGAAGTTTGTATGTGGTTACCGAATGTTGTTGAGTCCGGATGAGATCCTGGGCGTCACGAGGAGTTCGGAATGGTCCGGAGGTAAAGATTTATATATGGGAAGTCCTGTTTTGGTCACCGGAAAAGTTTGAGGCGATATCGGTAATGTCTGGGACCACGGGAGGGTCGAGGGTCCACCAAGTGGGGCCACCTGCCCCGAGAAGGTTGCGTGGGCCAAGTGTGGGAGGAACCAGCCCCAAGGGGCTGGTGCGCCCCACAAGGGGCCCAAGCGCAAGGGAAGTGGGAGGGCAAACCCTAAGGCAGATGGGCCCTAAGGCCCATCTAGTGGCGCCTCCTCTCCCTCCCTCTTGGCCGCCCCCCTTGAACCCATCTAGGGCTGCCGCCCCTCTAGGGGTGGGAACCCTAGAGGGGGCGCACCCTCCACCCCTTCCCCTATATATATTAGGCCTAGGGGCTGCCCATAACACGCGATTTTGATCTCCCTCTTGGTGCAGCCCTGCCTCTCCTCTTCCTCCTCTCCCTTGGTGCTTGGCGAAGCCCTGCGGGATTGCCACGCTCCTCCATCACCACCATGCCGTTGTGATGCTGCTGGATGGAGTCTTCCTCAACCTCTCCCTCTCTCCTTGCTGGATCAAGGCGTGGGAGACGTCACCGGGCTGTACGTGTGTTGAACGCGGAGGTGCCGTCCGTTCGGCACTAGGATCTCCGGTGATTTGGATCACGACGAGTACGACTCCTTCAACCCCGTTCTCTTGAACGCTTCCGCTTAGCGATCTACAAGGGTATGTAGATGCACTCTCCTTCCCCTCGTTGCTGGTTTCTCCATAGATTGATCTTGGTGATGCGTAGAAAATTTTGAATTTCTGCTACGTTCCCCAACATTCACCATTTCTTATATATCTGGAGATCTGTAGCTCCGATTGGATTGAAACATTCGCCAAGATTTTTTTTTCCAAAAAATAGCTTTCTTGCGGCCAAAGAAGAGCAGCAACCGCCTTACGGGGTGCCCACGAGGGTCAGGGGCGCGCCCCCTGCCTCGTGGCCCCTTCGGGCACCGTCTCGCGTTGATTCTTCTTCCCAAATATCACAAATATTCCAAAAATATTCTCCGTCCGTTTTTCCGATTTGGACTCCGTTTGATATGGGTTTTCTGTGAAACATAAAACATGCAACAAACAGGAACTGACACTGGGCACCGGATCAATATGTTAGTCCCAAAAATAATATAAAAAGTTCCCAAAAGTATATGGAAGTTGTAGAATATTGGCATGGAACAATAAAAAATTATAGATACGACGAAGACGTATCATGCGTGGCTCGGCGTACCAGACGGGGCAGACGAGGCGAACCCCGGGGACATGTCGGGGGAGGGAGGTGAAGGCGGTGGCTACGTAAACAACGGTGGCGAGCTTGCGGTGGCTTCGGCCATGGTGATGCAGAGGCGAGAGGGAGAGTGAGGAGTTAGGCAGATCGGGACGGCACTGAGGAGGTCTCTCGCGTCGTCGCGCTGGCTTGGGGAGGCAGGCATGCGCCCTGGTGTCGTGGCGCATCGTGCGCGAGCTCGCGTCGGCTACGCTCTTCGCTGACTCGCACCAGGAGGACGACGACGCCTGGTGGGCTGGGCCTAGCAGGCCAGCGACTATAGCAGGTAGGCCAAGTAAGTTCTCTCTCTTCTCTCTGTTTTCTCTTTTGTTTCTGTTTTGAATTTGGCTTTCAAACCAAACCAATTTTTACTGCTTCTGAAAATTATTTTGGGAGCTAAATGGATTATTCCAGAGAGCCACAAAATGTTTCAGAATTATTGGACCTAAAATATAATTATAGGAATGTTATAGCTCCAATGCAAATACTTATTGGATTAATTCAGAGACCATAAATGCCATAGAAAAATGTGAATCATCTTTGGTTAAGGTATTCACCTTTTTCCATAAATAATGAACACTTTTGAAGGGCATTTTGGGTTCATTGGAAATATTTTGAGTTTGAATTAGTTAGTTTGATTTGGTGCTAGTGTTTCATCATCCCCATTTCAACTTTCATTTGCAGTTAACATGATGCATGGATGCATATGCAACTATTGCAGGCAAAAATTCTAGGGCTGTGACAACTCACCCCCACTAAACAAGAATCTCGTCCCAAGATTCAAGACGTGAGGTAAGAAGACAGAGGGAACACAAGCTAACACGATCTTCATGATCCATTTGCCCTTCTCGAAGACGTTGATTCATTGCTTCAAATTGATCTTGACGTCTTTGCTTTCCAGATCTTCATCCAACACGACAACGACAGAAAGAAACTCTACAGGAAACGATCTCCTCGAAGATCAATCACTCAAGATCAACTCATGGAGTGAGATGTAGGAACATCTCTTGAGTTGAGACATAAAATAAACATCACGAGCAATGGAAAGAGGTAGATGACAAGGGTTCAATTGGGTAGGCAAAAATTCCACGCTAAAGAAGATGGTGCATGGTTTCAAGATAGCGATGAAATAATTGCCATGATTCCATAATAGGGCACCCTAGAAGAGGTGACTCGTTGAATCATCCCCTTAAGTGGCAACATTTTTACTCTTGATACATAGATTGTTGAAACTCTCTATACCAGCCTAAGGCAATTCACAAACAATTGTTTGACGGAGTTCGAAAGAATGGCATACCCGGACTAGAATGAATGATGTGGACTACCTTGTTGAAGATCACGCGATGGATAATTTTTCTTATAACCGGAAATGGGTGGAACCCAAGGCAAGTCCACTTTTGAAGATGATCTTGAACAATAATTATGGAGAAGGGAAGCCCATGGTAAAATGGCACAATGGCGGGAGCAAGCTGGGAACAAAGTGCAAATGTTGGGGAATGATTCTAGTAACTGGGGAAAAGCTCAACAGTCGAGAGTGATTCCACTGTTTGAATGGTTATAGTATAATCGAAGAAACTGAGAGCACGAGAATCCCTAAGAAACAACATCTAGAGTAAGTCACACGAAATCCTCGTGGAGAAGATGGCCAAATTGCTCAATCAAGATGCTACAATGATAGATCTTGGAATAGTTCCAACCATCATACCTGCCTGAGATTCAGATCTGGTTGGTAACAGAATATTTCAGACAACATGTCTGGAAAAGAAAGTTTGCAACACAAACCGACGAGATGACGTTGGGAGATTCTCGGGAAATGAACTACGATAGCAAGCTCCAAAACATGAGCTGTTTGTGCTACACACATGTAAACACGCTGTCCCAGAGAAGCATGTTCACATAGTAGTCTTACAACAAAACACTATCGAGTTCAGGTACGGAACCATCATCGAGGATATCGAAGTCCTTGCGTAAGTCTAGCTCTTAAGAAAAAAACTTCTTCTCCTTGAACAAATCAATTAGTGGCTTGGTGTGCTAGGGATACATATAGAATGAAGCTTGCAAGTCTCCAAACCATAGAATACTTCGCACGTATGCATGACTGACTTGGTATGATTCCAGAGGAAGCAAAACAATCTTTCTCGAATCCACGTCGACAACTTACATCAAGTGCATGTGAATTAGAGGAGGTCTCTTCTTTCATCCAAGCATATACCTCATGAACAGGACACGAAGGCAACGCTTACAAAGTTTTCAACACTAGCTTAATGTCCAACAAAATCATGGAGAAGATAAGGATGATGTCGATGGGCTCAACATCAATTCATCCAGGTTTCCATATAAATGGAATTCCACAATTATGTGAACAAGGTGATAGCATTGGTCAGACCCAAAAGATATAAGTGTGTATGCTCGGGGAAACAACCATAAGTAAGACAACATTACGAGCATCATTCATTCTGATTTGATTTGATGATAGCCCATGCTCAAATCAAAGATTGGATAAGACAATAACGCCAACAACTGATCACGAGGATCAATCAATGAAGATATCATCTTCCTTCAACAAACACACAAACACAAGGATATCCCTTTGGCAATGAACTAAGTGGGACAAGCTTTCATCTTCCAACTCTCCAAGTTGTTGTTTAGCTCAACCAACTAGTTCAGGGTATCCAACACAGAATCTTGGAGAATGGGTGGTTTACAAGAAACGAACTTGATCATGAGCTCACAGTCAGGGCCAACCTGGTGATACTTCTGAGAAGATATTCGGAAAATCACGAACCCCCGGTATGTTATTAAGCCCAGGAACAATCTTGCTTTCGAGGCAAGATGATGTGATCAAATAAGCAAGGATTGACACAATCCCAACTCTTGATCGAAGAGTGCACTAGGGAAAATGGACTAGGTGGCATGATCAGCCTTAGGGTGATGATTCAACAACCAACACGCTAAGAATGAGATTATTGTCCATTAACTACCAAGCAACAAAGTTGCTAGGAGTATTGATTTCACACATCAAGGTTCATTTGTAAGTATTCCGGTTACAACAACACGGAGACCAAGGAATAAATGATGATGGCGAGAAGTATCACTGCCTCAAGAATTCATAAGAGATAGTGCAATTCTCATGACATTCCTGACATAAAGAGGGCAACACTCCAAGGTAGAACAGAACAAAAGCTGGATTGGCATTTTGATCTGAGGAATACAATTGCTTTAAGACAATCCTAGATATGGACGAGGTAGCGCAGTTTGTTTCTCCTAGTCATTCCGGAATAGAATGGCTTGACAGACCACAAGAATAATAGGCACTGATGAACAGAAATGCACAACTACTCATGTCTATCAATTGATAGTTGAAGGTCAGAATACAACTGAAGATGGACAACTCAAATGAGCACATGATTTTCTGAGTTGTGGGTGCATGGATTAACATGTCGAACAAAGCTCAACATATTTCTTCCGGATAACTCATGCAGAAGGTAGGATTAGCAGAGTCACAATATAGACTGGGGAACTCATCGAGAGCTCTCTCGTTGTGATCCTTTGGTTCAAAGAACTTCTGCCATATTGGTTCATGGTATTGGAAGAATGATATACCACGAACCACGAAGATTATCACAAAGGTTACCAATAGCCTAAAGGAATGAGCAAACACTATCAACAGGAAGTAAGTGGAGTGAATCTTGGGTTCAAGAACCCAGAGATGGAATACCTACTAACTAAATGGCATCACGGGATGCTTTTGAGGATGATGGCCAGAATTATCACACAGAGAATACAAAGCATGGCTAGATTACTAGGTAGTTCTCTAAGATATCCTACTTTCATAATAATAGCTTCAACATATATGTCAAGGCAATGGAGTACCTCAGCACACTGATTAGTGTGGTTAACCTGGCCCAAAGGAACATCAGGAACCAGAAGAAGGGATTTGCAAATGCATCAGACTATTTAGAAACCTGGGGGTGACTCGGACAACATAGCGGCTGTAAATGGTCAAAAAGATTTGAGACATCCTGCAAAATGGTGGCATAACCACTCAATATCACAATATCAAGGTTCCGAGACCAACTGTTAACTCACGTAAGTACTAGAAACTGAGCTGAGACTTGAATCCATCTATCCTATAAGTCTACGGATTAGTAACACGTGATCCTGATAGAAGAATGAGAAGCCTAGTCCTTAATCCATGTAGAAAAGAAGAGGTTGACTCAGATCAGAAGGATATAAGGTGAAGGAGTAAAAAGAGCCTTACATTCCCTTCCACAAACAATTCCCTTATATAACTAAAGCATTTCTGGACTCGACTTCGACAAGTTTGGCTTGGCAATCCTACATGTAGTCAGGCTCTGATACCAAAGATGTCAGGACCCCGATCCTATGTCTCACCGATCTAGCATGTAACACACCTGCGGCCTTACGCACGGTATCCCCACGGCTGCAGCCTTACCTAGGCCGGGACCGTTTGCGCCTTTTTGCTCACGTATATGATTGTGTTGCTAGCATCCATATGACAAAGAACCCGGGCCAACATGACTAGTCGTAAACCCAAGGTGGCACAAACTTACATGAACATGCATATGTAACCTAGCAATGAACATGTTGGTCATCAACGTATGAACCCAAGTCGTAGCACGCTACAAGGACTTAAAGGAACAACGGGTGACATTTCCCTGAAGGGACAGACACAGGAACAAAGAAGGGTACATGCCGGCCAACCTAAGTGTTCCGGAGCAGTAGCGAACTACTATGGCTCAGTGGAAGCACCAGGAGACATTTCCCCATAAGGAAGGCTACCAAGAATAAACAACTAGGTGTCGGATCCCACACATAGCAATACACATTACACGTACGCATAACATGCAAGTATGTGTTGTACAACATGGCATCACAACATAACTCAACAACTCATATACATAAAGGCCGAGAAGAGCCATCATAACATTTATTACAAGCAGCGAGTCTCATGACCTTTCACTCAAGTCAACCAAGCCAAACGGAAACATAAACATGTCTAAGTACAGACATCTGAAAAGAAAGAAAGCTAGAAAGCCTAATTATATACAAGAGCCTCCATAGGACTGGGATTCACAAGCTAATCGTCGAAGCTCACGCAGAACTACTAGCACGACTGAAGTCTCTCTGCAAACCATAAATTAAGAAAACGTGAGTACACATGTAATCAACAAGACTTACATCAGAACTAGCTACATATCCATCAGTATCAACAAATTGGTGGTTGAGTTTAACTGCAGCAAGCCAGCTTTGACCCGGTGGCTATCCTGAACTACGACTACGAGTACTATCTTTAAGGTGGCGCACACGAGTCCACATAGTCACCATATCAATACACCGCTATGGATCCGCTCCCGTCTCCCTATGAGAAGGCCATCCATAGCACTCACGCTTATCTTGCGCATTTGAGAGTATCCACTTCAAGTTATCTATGAACCATATAAGCGTTCCAAGTAGTCCATATCCACGGACGCGGCTATTCAAATAGATCATATTACCCTGCAGGGTTGTACTTCTTCACACACGCTCTCACCACTTATCGCCGTTTACACGACATGTACTCGACAACCTTCAAGCGGAAGCCCAGCGAGGGTGTCGGCCACGACCTGACTAACCACACAATACTCTAGTCCATGTTTATCGCCTATTCGGGTTCCATCCGCAAGGAAGTCCGGCCGGGGTTCCACTACAGCCCCAAACGATGTGAGAAGGGTTCCCAAGCCCACCATTCGGGTGCCACTTGGTACACCGTGCCACTGTGCCAAGTCTGTCCCAAGCCCACTTGTACAGGGTGCCACTTGGTAGACTACTAGCACTACCTACAAACACCAGAAACTAGTTGCAACTCCTGGACAGAGATCAAGGCAATTAATAAGTCGAGAGAGCTTGGAATGCCTGGAGCCCAAAGTGTGGTAGTAACTGTCTTTGATCACAAACACAAAACTCAGTTCCCGAGGACGGTTTCAATGAGACAACCCACCATGTACTCCTACATGGCCTCTCATCGCTACCTTTACCAAATCGTGTTCACACACTTAGCTCTTATCAGTAGGATTGCTCTAATCATCATTTGTACTATTCAATGAAGTTAACTTTCTCAAACATGCATGAAAGTGGTATAAACAGATTCTTTGAATTTTTTAGATAATTTTTCATATATAAATTATTTCATTTGGAGTTACGGTTTAATTTCTATGATGAAGTTTTAACTATTTTCTAGATTTTCCTGATTATTGAAAAAGCCAGAAAAGCTTTACTGTGTTAGCCTTGCATCATGCTTGCATCAGCAAGTCAAAAGCGCCAGCCCAGGTTAAACCTGACGGCTGGGACCCACACGTCAATGGCTTACTTCACTAATAGTTGTTGTTAGTGCTAATTATGTGGTGAATATAATTAACCCAGGGTCTGGCCCCACATGTCAATGACTCAGGGGAGGGGGGGGGGGTTCAAACATGGTCAACACGGGTCAAACTCGCCGAAGTTAACCCACGACTCATCGCCGGCAAAGCCAGAGACGGCGGAGGCGTTCAGGTTTTGTCCCACAGCGACCAAATCGAAGGCCGAGGCCACCTACGGAACGAGGAGATTTGTCCGCGTCAAACGGTGCGAGTGGGAGGAGCTAGGGTGGAGCGAGCTCGCCGGACTCAAGCTTGTGACGGCGCCAGCGTTTAGTTGCGCTTGAAACCGGCGTTGTGGTGCACGTCAGGTCGAGCGGTGGGGGTGATATGTTCTCCTGCAGACGTGCTGAGCACGGTGACGCCTCAGGTGCGAGGTGCAGTGGCTGAAACGACGACGGCTACATGGCCGGTGGCGGTGAGGTTTCGGCTCCGATGGCTAGCGCGGCTAGGAGACGAGATCGAGCTCGAAGAGCAGGGGGAAGAAGGCGAGGCTCACATCGGGGTTGAAGCGGAGCTCAGCAGGCCCGGTGAGGCGTCAGAGATGGCGTACCGTCTCCGGTGATCTCGGTATAGTGGCGGTAGAGTCGGGCTCGATGGCGGGGCTAAACGGCTCCCGGCGATGCGTGGCTCGGCATACCAGACGAGGAATATGAGGCAAACCCCGAGGACATGTCGGGGGAGGGAGGCGACGGTGGTGGCTACACAAACTACGGTGGCGAGCTTGCGGTGGCTTCGGCCATGGCGCTGTAGAGGCGAGGGAGAGGGCGAGGGGGAGAGTGAGGAGTTAGGCCGATCGGGAAGACACCGAGGAGGTCTCTCGCGTCGTAGCACTGGCCTGGGGAGGCAGGCATGCACCCTGGTGGCATGGCGCATCGCGCGCGAGCGCGCGTCGGCCACGCGCCTAGCCGACTGGTGCCAAGATGACGATGACGCCTGGTGGGCTGGGCCTAGCAGGCCGACCACTGTAGCAGGTGATAACCCACAAGTATAGGGGATCGCAACAGTTTTCGAGGGTAGAGTATTCAACCAAAATTTATTGATTCGACACAAGGGGAGCCAAAGAATATTCTCAAGTATTAGCAGCTGAGTTGTCAATTCAACCACACCTGGAAACTTAGTATCTGCAGCGAAGTGTTTAGTAGGAAAGTAATATGATAGTGGTGGTAACGGTAACAAAAGTAAAGACAGCAAACATAATGTTTTTGGTATTTTTGTAGTGATTGTAACAGTAGCAACGGAAAAGTAAATAAGAGTAAACCAGTATATGGAAAGCTCGTAGGCACCGGATCGGTGATGGATAATTATGCCGGATGTGGTTCGTCATGTAACAGTCATAACATAGGATGACACAGAACTAGCTCCAATTCATCAATGTAATGTAGGCATGTATTCCCTAAATAGTCATACGTGCTTATGGAAAAGAACTTGCATGACATCTTTTGTCCTACCCTCCCGTGGCAGCGGGGTCCTATTAGAAACTAAGGGATATTAAGGCCTCCTTTTAATAGAGAACCGGAACAAAGCATTAGTACATAGTGAATACATGAACTCCTCAAACTATGGTCATCATCGGGAGTGGTCCCGATTATTGTCACTTCGGGGTTGCCGGATCATAACACATAATAGGTGACTATAGACTTGCAAGATAGGATCAAGAACACACATATATTCATGAAAACATAATAGGTTCAGTTCTGAATTCATGGCACTCGGGCCCTAGTGACAAGCATTAAGCATAGCAAAGTCATAGCAACATCAATCTCAGAACATAGTGGATACTAGGGATCAAACCCTAACAAAACTAACTCGATTACATGATAAATCTCATCCAACCCATCACCGTCCAGCAAGCCTATGATGGAATTACTCACGCACGGCAGTGAGCATCATGAAATTGGTGATGGAGGATGGTTGATGATGACGACATGACGAATCCCCTCTCCGGAGCCCGAGCGGACTCGAGATCAGGCCTCCGGAGAGAGATTAGGGCTTGGCGGCGGCTCCGTATCGTAAAACGCGATGATTTCTTCTCTCTGATTTTTTTCTCCTCGAAAGCCAATATATGGAGTTGGAGTTGGCATCAGAGGGTGTCCAGGGGGCCCACGAGGTAGGGGGGCGCGCCCAGGAGGGGGGGGGGGGCGCCCCCACCCTCGTGGACAGGGTGTGGGCCCCCTGGTCTTCATCTTTGGCGAGGATTTTTTTATTTTTTATAAGACATACCGTGGAGTTTCAGGTCATTCCGAGAACTTTTGTTTTCTGCACATAAAACAACATCATGGCAATTCTGCTGAAAACAGCGTCAGTCCGGGTTAGTTCCATTCAAATCATACAAGTTAGAGTCCAAAACAAGGGCAAAAGTGTTTGCAAAAGTAGATACGACGGAGACGTATCATCTCCCCCAAGTTTAAACCCTTGCTTGTCCTCAAGCAATTCAGTTGACAAACTGAAAGAGAAAAAGAAAAACTTTTACAAACTCTGTTTGCTCTTGTTGTTGTACCTATGTCAAGCCAGCATTCAGGTTTTCGGCAAAGATCATAACCAACCACATCTGCAATAACTCCTAGGTCTCATGTTTACTCATATCAATAACATAATCAGCTAGCAAGTCATAATAATAAATCTCGGATGACAACACTTTCTCAAAACAATCATAATATGATATAACAAGATGGTATCTCGCTAGCCCTTTCTGAGACCGCAAAACAGAAATGCAGAGCACCTTCAAAGATCAAGGACTGACTAGACATTGTAATTCATGGTAAAAGAGATCCAATCATAGTCATACCCGATATAAATTAACAGTAATGAATGCGAATGACAGCTGTGCTCTCCAGCTAGTGCTTTTAATAAGAGGGTGATGACTCAACATAAAAGTAAATAGATAGGCCCTTCGCAGAGGGAAGCAGGGATTTGTAGAGGTGCTAGAGCTCGGTTTTGAAATAGAGATAAATTATATTTTGAGCGGCATACTTTCATTGTCAACATAACAACTAAGAGATGACGATATCTTCCATGCTAAACAAATTATAGGCGGTTCCCAAACAGAATGGTAAATTTTATACTCCCCCTCCTCCACAAGCATCAATCCATGGCTTGCTCGAAACAACGAGTGCCTCCAACATTCAACGGGTCCCAGGGGGAGTTTGTTTGCAATTATTTTGATTTAGTTTGCATAAAGCATGGGACTGGGCATCCCGGTGACCAGCCATTTTCTCGTGAGTGAGGAGCGGAGTCCACTCCTCTTGAGAATAACCCGCCTAACACCGAAGATAAGGGCAGCACTAGTTGATATATGAGCTATTCGAGCATGCAAAATAGAATGTTTATTTGAAGGTTTAGAGTTTGGCACATACAAATTTACTTGGAACGGCAGGTAGATACCGCATATAGGAAGGTATAGTGGACTCATATGGAATAACTTTGGGGTTTAAGGGATTGGATGCACAAGCAGTATTCCCGCTTAGTACAAGTGAAGGCTAGCAAAAGACTGGGAAGCGAGCAACTAGAGAGCGACAACAGTCATGTACATGCATTAAAATTAATAAACATTGGATGCAAGCATGAGTAGGATATAATCCACCATGAACATAAATATCGTGAAGGCTATGTTGATTTGTTTCAACTACATGCGTGAACATGTGCCAAGTCAAGTCACTTAAATAATTCAAAGGAGGATACCACCCCATCATACCACATCACAGCCATTTTAATAGCATGTTGGCACGCAAGGTAATCCATTATAACTCGTAGCTAATCAAGCATGGCACAAGTAACTATCTTATATCTTATATTTACTAATTGAAGGCACCTTTCATGACCTCTCATTAATCCACATCATCAAAATTAATTAAACCGTTAGATTGTAAAATATACGATCAGGATGAAACGAAAATTGCGTAACACAGATGATGCCGTCCTATGGAGAAACGCATCTGACACGTCAAAGTCAAACTAAAGTAAAAAAACTAGGCAAAGCCTCACGTACGAAATAGCCTCATGTACGTCCAAGTCCAACGTTAGTGAAAAAGAAAAGGAAAGCCTCACGTACAAAAGAAAAGAAAAGGCTCACGTAAAAATAAGAGTCCTATAGAAAAACGCATATGACACATCCAAGGCCAACGTTTGCGAAAAAAACAAACAAGGAAACCCTCACGTAACAAATAGAAGGAATGCTTCACATAAAAAACAAGGAAAGGCTTCACCCGTTTTCACATATTAAGAAGGAAAGACTCCGTTAAAAATACCATGACGTGTCATTAATCCACCTCATCAAAATTAATTAATACCCCTATAAAATATAAAATTTAGTTAATCTGTTAGATTGTAACATTTAAGTTCAGAATAGAATGAAAGGCTGTCTAGCTCGGATTATAATGTGAAGTAGAAAAACACATCTGACAATATATATAAAAAAGCCGATCTGAAAGTCTAAGTCGAACAATAGAAACAAATAAAAAAGTCGCACGTAAATGTGAAAAAACAAGGAAAATCTCCGCGTAAAAAAAGGAAATCCTTCACCTATAAATCCAGCCGATTGCCTGTGAAATAAAAATAAGCCTCCATAAATCAAATATTCTTTCGATTAGAATCTCTATGGACTCCTCTATATGGTCGCTGCCTCCTTCTCTCCTTCGAACCTGCTCTCCTATGTATGAACGGCGTGCGGTGTGTTGAACTGGTCGAGATTGGTCGCTAGATGACAACGGCTGCGCGCGGCAATGAAAGACTTACATCAAGTCAACACTAAAGACAAATTTATATAATCTACGTGATGAAGAACCTAGAAAGTCATATTATAAGTAAGTTAGATATTATTTTTATTATTTTATTGTGAGGATTAAAGTTATTTTTGGAAGAATCCAACTGTCAAATTATAGTTTTGATTTCCTGGGCTAGACACGTTAGGCCACTTAAGTTATGAATTACTTTTCGTTGATGGAGTTTTGTCTGTGCAGATAAAGCACATGGGTAGCGGATCAGTGTCCCCAGTAATGACTAATTCATCATATCATGCTTTCCGATATGTACTTTGAAGTACTACTATTTTCTGGGTGTCCTACATAAAAGCAAATGTAAGAGACGACATTACAAATATTATTTTTTTCCATTATATTGGAAAACAAAGAATATATGTTTGATTGAAGAAAATTCAGATCTATTTTGCACCTCCATAATCTTCTTTCAAATTTAAATCCTGTTAGAATTGTATTGCTTTGCTTACTACTCAACAACGGAGCATGCAGTTCTGCATGCCAATCATCCTTGCTAATTAATTGTCACCATCAAATATAGATGAGCAACATATATAACATTGGATGGAGCGCCTCGCTGAGCTACTCCTGTACTCTGTCGGGCATTGGCTGCATGCAGTGTCAACAGGTAAGGTAGTGGTGTCCTGCAAGTTTAGTCGGCATGCTAAATCAACTCGGCATTGATTATTATTATTATGCACATTTTCTGTACAGACATACTACTTTGCCTAACATGCATGCTTCCGATTGATGAATTACCTGTGGACTCATCACATGATTATTCGCTGGTGCAGATTACTAAGGCATATTATTTGTGTATATAGTACGCTTATGCATGCATTTATTTCGGCCTTATACGTATAATATATAGCTATTACAATTCATTTTAATACACATAAATTTCTACAGTAACAAAACAATCTGGATGTATTAGCATCACAAAGAAATCATATAAACATTTTATCAAAAAACATATCATATAAACAAAGGATGATGTATGTGATATACATGCGTGTTTAGGGATAAAAAGTAATATAAACATTCAGGCACATTAATCACAAAAGAGACTCTTTAAGATTTTTCTTTTTTGGTACAAAAAAGAACTTGAAATCGGAGTAATCTGTCACACGATTCCCAGCCAATCATAGAAGACTTTCTTTAAGAATTTGTTTGTTAAGATAAGAACATAAAATACGAATAACCTATGACGCTTAACATAATCAGAAAATGCAGCAATCATTTTCTATATATATTATTTGCTAGAGTGTCACATATGTGTATAGAAATCCATGCAAAAAAATCTAGGTAGGGGAAATAAGGGACGATGTATGCTACAATATTGCACCTAATCTTATAATCTTGAACGCATGATCAATGCAAAAAAAAATTACATTTGTAACAATTTTTGTACTATCCCCTTTCCGGCTTATGGGCTCATCCTACAAATCACATTAACCAAGGAAGGCGTACTTAAGTTCTGGACAACATATTAATACTACATGCTTGACCCTCTCAATCCTTTATGCATTCGTTGATTCTACAGTGTGAATCGGAATTTAATGTGGGCATAGCAATATTTGCATATTCCACCACAACAAGCTTTATATGGAATTTCTGTAAATCTTTTAGATATGCCCTCTAAACGGAAAGGAGAAGTATAAAAATTATAAGTGCTAGCCCGTGCAGATGCACGGGTTGATGACTAGTGATCTCTAATTGTCATTGCAAGCATGTTTATTCATAATCAGCTGAATCAAGAATGATGAACTCATCATATTTACAAAAACAAAAGAGGTCGAGTTCATACCAGCTTTTCCCATCTCAGTCAGTCCATCATATATCATCATAATTTCCTTTCACTTGCACGTCCGAACGGTATGAATAATAATAAGAGTGCACGTGCATTGGACTAAGCTGGAATCTGCGAGCATTCAATAAACAGGAGAAGACAAGGCAATATGGGCTCTTGGTTAAATTAACAATGATGCATATAAGAGCCACTTCAACAATTTAATCATGGTCTTCTCCTACTGACCCCCAAAGAAAAGAAAATAAAATAAAACTATTTACACGAGAAAGCTCCCAACAAGCAAAAGAAGAATGGGAAATATTTTTGGGTTTTCTTTTTAATTATTACTACTACAGCAGGAAAATGAACTACTACTATTTTTTTGGGTTTTTCTTAAGGTTTATTAAACACACAAGAAGAAAGCAGGAAAAAGGAAAATAAACTAGCATGGATATTACAGTGAAAGAGTATGAGCACCGACATCTAGCAAGGAGTGTGTGAACATAAATGTAATGTCGGTGAGAAATACGTACTCCCCCAAGCTTAGGCTTTTGGCCTAAGTTGGTCTATTGCCAGGGATAGCCTGGCGGATACCCGTAGGTGTAGCTGGGGTCGTACTGCAATGTAGTGGCTATCGCCTCCTGAGCTGGAGCGTGGCGTCGAGCCGCCTCCGCTCTCCTCTCGTACTCATCTGCCTCCTCTCTGGTAATAATATATCTCCCTTTTGTCTGAAAATCAAAGAAGGCAGGAGCAGGAAGAGTAACATGGACAACATGCCGTTTGTTAAAGATTAGTCGATACTGGAGAGGTGGTTCAGTCCTCTCAACAAACTGGTGGGAAACCATATAATCAAAATCCAAATAAGTAGGGGGTAACTCCATATCACCCTCGCGAATGTCTATCTCAAGAAAATTAGCTAAGCGGGTTGCATAAATTCCTCCAAAGAAATCTCCGTTATGTCTATTATGATGCAACCTACGAGCTACGATGGCTCCCATATGATAAGATTGGTCTCCTAACACAGCACTTCTGAGAATGCTGAGATCAGGGGCACACATGTGACATGCTTCATCCTTAGCATTTATGCATCTACCTATGAAGAGAGCAAAATAATGTATACCAGGAAAGTGAATGCTCCCTATAGTGGCTTGTGTTATATCTCTAGATTCCCCCACAGTTATTCTAGCAAGAAAGTCTCTATATTCAGATTTAGGGGGATCCCTGATTCTACCCCAAGATGGAAGTTTGCATGCAAAAGTGAAATCCTCTAAGTCCATGGTATAAGATTTGTCATAAAGGTCAAACATGACTGAAGGAGAATTACGCGAAGATGAAAACTCAAACCTCCCCACAAATGAACTTGTGAGATCACAATAATGGGGGCATTTGTCAGCTTCAAAATCCTCAAGACCGGAATTACGCAAATATGCGTTAAATTCTTCTTTGATTCCCGCTTGATCCATAAAATTTTCGAAGGCCATTCACAGGGCCTCACAAGAGCGTCTCTTGGTGGTTCCTCGTCGACATCATGCATTGCAAGCACAGGACCTTGCTTCCTTGAAGAACCACCTTGGAACATCTTCCTAAACATATTGTTTTCTCTGAAAAATAATTCTGAAATTTTTAGTAACTTCAAACAAAAGTGAACCAACTTCAATATAATTGATAGCAACTACTCATACAAGTGCCTAGAGCCTATATCAAGCATTAGAACTACTTGGAACCATATAGATTTGACATGCAAGCTCAAGAACATGGTCACCTATGCATCACAAGTTTGCAAAGAATAAAGCACTAGAACAAAAACTAATTGGACCAATGGAGGAGTCACATACCAAGGAACAATCTCCCCAAGCAGTTTTGCGAGAGGTGCTTTGAGCAAGGAGATCGAAAATCACAGCAAAAGTGGCTGGAACACGAGCTTGAGTTGGTTTTTCTGGTTTGTGTGAGGCAGAGGAAGAAGATGGGTGCAGGGATAAGTGGAGGAGGGCTACCGTGGGCCCACGAGGAAGGGGGGCGCGCCCAGGGGGGTAGGGCGCGTCCTCCACCCTCGTGGCCAGGTGGCAGCTCCCCCCGTGGTAATTTTTGCACAGTAAATCCTCAAATATTCCCGAAAAAATCATATTAAATTGGCATGGCATTCTGAGGACTTTTATTTTTGGGATATTTTTATATTGCACGGATAAATCAGGAAACAGACAGAAAAATACTATTTTACTTTGTTTCTACTAAGTAACAGAAAATATAAAGAGGGTACAGAAGGTTGTGCTTCTAGTTTCACCCATCTCATGCTCATCAAAAAGAATCCACTAACAAGGTTGATCAAGTCTTGTTAACAAACTCATTCCGATAATCATGGAACCGGAGAAATTTCGAATAACACTATGTTACCTCAACGGGGGTATGGACATCCCCAATAATAAGTATATCATATTTCTTCTTGACAGTAGGGAGAGGAAATTCAAAACCTCCAAATATAATCGATGGAATTTTTCCAATAGAGTTGATACTATGAACTTGAGATTGTTTCCTCGGAAAGTGTACCGTATGCTCATTACCATTAACATGAAAAGTGACATTGCCTTTGTTGCAATCAATAATAGCCCCTGCAGTATTAAGGAAAGGTCTTCCAAGAATAATAGACATACTATCATCCTCGGGAATATCAAGAATAACAAAGTCCGTTAAAATAGTAACGTTTGCCACCACAACAGGCACATCCTCACAAATACCAACAGGTATAGCAGTTGATTTATCAGCCATTTGCAAAGATATTTCAGTAGGTTTCAACTTATTCAAGTCAAGTCTACGATACAAAGAGAGAGGCATAACACTAACACCGGCTCCAAGATCACATAAAGTAGTTTTAACATAATTTCTCTTAATGGAGCATGGTATAGTAGGTACTTCTGGATCTCCAAGTTTCTTTGGTATTCCACCCTTAAAAGTATAATTAGCAAGCATGGTGGAAATTTCAGCTTCCGGTATCTTTCTTTTATTTGTAACAATATCTTTCATATATTTAGCATAAGGATTCATTTTGAGCATATCAGTCAATCGCATACGCAAAAAGATGGGTCTAATCATTTCAGCAAAGCGCTCAAAATCCTCATCATCCTTTTTCTTGGATGGTTTGGGAGGAAAAGGCATGGGTTTCTGAACCCATGGTTCCCTTTCTTTACCATGTTTTCCTAGCAACGAAGTCTCTTTTATCATAACGTTGATTCTTTGATTGTGGGTTATCAAGATCAACAGCAGGTTCAACTTCTACATCATTATCATTACTAGGTTGAGCATCATCATGAACATTATCATTAACATTTTCACTAGGTTCATGTTCATTACCAGGTTGTGTTTCAGCATCAGACATAGAGATATCATTTGGATTATCAGGTGGTTCAGCAATAGGTTCACTAGAAGTTTGCATAGTCCTATCATTTTTCTTTTTCTTCCTGTTAGAAGAACTAGGCATATCAATATTATTTCTCTGAGAATCTTGCTCGATTCTCTTAGGGTGGCCTTCAGGATACAAAGGTTCCTGAGTCATTCTACCAGTTCTAGTAGCCACTCTAACAACATAATCATTTTTCTTACTATTCATTTCATCAAGCACTTCTTTCTGAGCTTTAAGTACTTGTTCTACTTGAGTGGTAACCATAGAAGCATGTTTGCTAACAAGTTTAAGTTCACCTCTAATATTAGCCATATAATCACTCAAGCGTTTAATCATAAAGGTATTCTGTTTTAGTTGTCTACCAAAATAAGCATTAAAGTCATCTTGCTTAAACATAAAGTTATCAAACTCATCCAATCACTGACTAGCAATTTTAGTAGGAGGGACTTCAGCTTTATCATATTTGTAGAGAGAATTTACCTTTACTACCTGTGTCGGGATATCGGTATCAGGAGGTTCTTCAGTGAATAAAGAATTGAGATCATATACTTCTTCAACAGGCGGTAAATTAAGACCATGTATTTCTTCAATAGGAGGTAAATTCTTAACATCTTCAGCTTTAATACCTTTTTCTTTCATAGATTTCTTTGCCTCTTGCATATCTTTGGGAGTGAGAAATAGAACACCTCTCTTCTTCGGAGTTGGTTTAGGAATAGACTCAGTAATTGGCTCGGGAGCTGGCTCGGGACTTGGCTCAGGAGGTGCCCAATTATATACATTTGTCAACATATTATTCAATAAAATTTCAGCTTCATCCGGTGTTCTTTCCCTGAAAAGAGAACCAGCACAACTATCCAGGTAATCTCTGGAAGCATCGGTTAGTCCATTATAAAAGATATTAAGTATTTCAGGTTTCTTAAGAGGATGATCAGACAAAGCGTTAAGTAACTTGAGAAGCCTCCCCCAAGCTTGTGGGAGACTCTCTTCTTCAATTTGCACAAAATTATATATATCCCTCAAAGCAGCTTGTTTCTTATGAGCAGAGAAGTAATAAATCATATCCTGGGGACTACGCACACAACCAGGATCAAGAGAATTAAACCATATCTTAGCATCACCCTTTAATGAGAACGGAAATATTTTGAGTATATAAAAGTAGCACGATCTCTCATCATTAGTAAACAGGGCAGCTATATCAATTAACTTAGTAAGATGTGCCACAACATTTTCAGATTCATATCCATAAAAAGGATCAGATTCAACCAAAGTAATTATATCAGGATCAATAGAGAATTCATAATCCTTATCAGGAACACAGATAGGTGAAGTAGCAAAAGCAGGGTCAGGTCTCATCCTATCTCTAAGAGATTCTTTACTCCATTTAACTAGCAGCCTCTTAAGTTCATATCTATCCTGGTAACCCTCAGGAATAGCAGGCATATTTTCATCATCACTTTCATCATTGTATTCAGTTTCAATAATTTCTGTTTCTCTAGACCTAGAAATTTTTTCATCTAGAAACTCACCAAGGGGCACCGTAGTATCAAGCATAGAAGTAGTTTCATCATAGGTATCATGCATAGCATAAGTGGCATCATCAATAACATGCGACATATCGGAACGAATAGAAGAAGCAGGTTTAGGTGTCGCTAGCTTACTCATAACAGAAGGTTAATCAAGTGCAGAGCTAGATGGCAGTTCCTTACCTCCCCTCGTAGTTGAGGGATAAATTGTTGTCTTAGCGTCTTTCAAGTTCTTCATAGTGTCCAGCAGATATAAATCCCTAGTGACTCAAAGAATAGAGCTATGCTCCCCGACAACGGCGCCAGAAAAAGGTCTTGATAACCCACAAGTATAGGGGATCGCAACAGTTTTCGAGGGTAGAGTATTCAAACCAAATTTATTGATTCGACACAAGGGGAGCCAAAGAATATTCTCAAGTATTAGCGGCTGAGTTTTCAATTCAACCACACCTGGAAACTTAGTATCTGCAGCAAAGTGTTTAGTAGGAAAGTAATATGATAGTGGTGGTAACGGTAACAAAAGTAAAGACAGCAAAAGTAATGTTTTGGTATTTTGTAGTGATTATAACAAGAGTAAGCGGAAAAGTAAATAAGCGTAAACTAGTATATGGAATGCTCATAGGCACCGGATCAGTGATGGATAATTATGCCGGATGTGGTTCGTCATGTAACAGTCATAACATAGGGTGACACAGAACTAGCTCCAATTCATCAATGTAATGTAGGCATGTATTCCGTAAATAGTCATACGTGCTTATGGAAAAGAACTTGCATGACATCTTTTGTCCTACCCTCCCCGTGGCAGCGGGGTCCTATTAGAAACTAAGGGATATTAAGGCCTCCTTTTAATAGAGAACCGGAACAAAGCATTAGCACATAGTGAATACATGAACTCCTCAAACTATGGTCATCACCGGGAGTGGTCCTGATTATTGTCACTTCGGGGTTGCCGGATCACAACACATAATAGGTGACTATAGACTTGCAAGCTAGGATCAAGAACACACATATATTCATGAAAACATAATAGGTTCAGATCTGAATTCATGGCACTCGGGCCCTAGTGACAAGCATTAAGCATAGCAAAGT
Organism: Aegilops longissima; assembly: GCA_021605205.1. NCBI lineage: Eukaryota > Viridiplantae > Streptophyta > Magnoliopsida > Poales > Poaceae > Aegilops > Aegilops longissima. Next base: position 106,304,871 of record CM038682.1, on the reverse strand, counting down.
CATAGCAACATCAATCTCAGAACATAGTGGATACTAGGGATCAAACCCTAACAAAACTAACTCGATTACATGATAAATCTCATCCAACCCATCACCGTCCAGCAAGCCTACGATGGAATTACTCACGCACGGTGGTGAGCATCATGAAATTGGTGATGGAGGATGGTTGATGATGACGACGGCGACGAATCCCCTCTCCCGAGCCCCGAGCGGACTCGAGATCAGCCCTCCGAGAGAGATTAGGGCTTGGCGGCAGCTCCGTGATCGTAAACGCAATGATTTCTTCTCTCTGATTTTTCTCCCGAAAGCCAATATATGGAGTTGGCGTCGGAGGGTGTCGAGGGCCCACGAGGTAGAGGCGCGCCCGAGAGGGGGTGCCCCACCCTCGTGGACAGTGTGGGCCCCTGGTCTTCATCTTTGGCGAGGATTTTTTATTATTTTTATAAGACATCGCGTGGAGTTTCAGGTCATTCCAAGAACTTTTGTTTTCTGCACATAAAACAACATCATGGCAATTCTGCTGAAAACAGCGTCAGTCCGGGTTAGTTCCATTCAAATCATACAAGTTAGAGTCCAAAACAAGGGCAAAAGTGTTTGGAAAAGTAGATACAACGGAGACGTATCAGTAGGTAGGCCAGGTAAGTTCTCTCTCTTCTCTCTGTTTTCTCTTTTGTTTCTGTTTTCTAATATTCCAAAATATTTAGAATTTGGCTTTCAAACCAAACCAATTTTACTGCTTCTGAAAATTATTGTGGGAGCTAAACGGATTATTCGAGAGACCCACAAAATGTTTCAGGATTATTGGAGCTAAAAATATAATTATAGGAATTTTATAGCTCCAAGCAAATACTTATTGGATTAATTCACAGACCATAAATGCCATAGAAAAATGTGAATTATCTCTGGTTAAGGTTTTCACCTTTTTCCATAAATACTGAACATTTTTTAAGGGCATTTTGGGTTCATTGAAAATATTTTGAGTTTGAACTAGTTAGTTTGATTTGGTGCTAGGGTTTCATCAATCCCCATTTCAACTTTCATTTGCAGTTAACATGATGCATGCATGCATATGCAACTATTGGAGGAAAAAATCTAGGGCTGCAACACCAAGTTCATAGAAGCGCAACACACAAGGCGTTTTACTCGTGAAGGGACACTAGAGAGCTGTGAGCGCAATCATTTTTGTAAGGGCATTAAATATTTTATGTTGTAATTGTAAGCACCACTCAAAAGGAAGGTGAACCCCTTCATGGTTAAAGAAAACCTTTACGGTGGCAACTAACGGATTTTTTAAGGCTCAGTAGACTACTAAAAAGCCATAATTTCAGTTCAGTGAAAAGTGTAACTTCCACCAGATTTTATGGAAAAGTACAACCCCAGTTTATTGAAAAGTGTAACATCCACTTGATATCTACAAAGATTAAATTTATGGCCACTAGTGTTAAAAGAACAAACATAAATTCCTCTAAATCGACACAACAAACTGTACACGAGATAACGAGAACCCTCCGATCAAATCAACTTAAACATATCCTACTGCCCATATTACGTCAATGATATGCCACTGAGATCAACGTCTCTGATCAAATGTTCGGTTGACCAGATGCCGTGCTTTGCCAATCATTCTAACGCTCTGTGTCCTCGATCCCCTCCCACAAATCCCTGATTTCCGATTCCACCCGAATCATGCCTCCCCGACCCTTCTTTCTCTAGGCACCAGATCAAGAAAAACGGATCCAGAATGAGCTTGTGCCGCTGATCCTCCCTTCTCCCGTCTCATGCGCTTCCCCTTTGATCTGTATCTTTCTCCTTCCCCTTCCACAAGGCAGAGACGACTAGCGCACGCGTGTGGGTTGCTTCACTTCTAGTACATGCGTGAGTGCTACACTTTGTGAGGGGGTGATAGTGAGTCGAGGGGAGCGGGACAGTGGCTGGGAAAAACCCGAAGTTGCTCAGGCAGAGCATGGTGCCACGACGACAGACCGTCTTACGGAGGCCGTGGTGTTGGACCAGGCGGCGGCAATCCCGATGATGGTGCTGGCCGTGGGCACGAATACTACCAAGGAGAGGGTAGCAGTGACGGTGCCGGTGGCGGCAGCCGTGCCCGTGGTTACTACCAAGGAGATGGCGTTGGCCGTGGGTACTAACAATGAGGCGGTGATGGCAGCCCTGGCCGTACGTACTACCAAGGTGGCCGCAAGAGCCTGTACACTATCGGTGAGCTGCCGTTTAACACCAAGGAGTTTGAGGTCACCTTACCTGACTACAATTCAGGTCCATCTAGGCAAAGGTAAACTCAGTTTGTCTATCAGTGTGCCCCACGACATGACAAGATGAGGTTCCCCATGACATGTATGTCTGTAGGAGGGAGAGGAAGTTCAAGGTGACCATCAAGCACGCCACACCCTGGTCAGCCTAGAGCAGTTGCAGATGCTCATGGACAGGATCTCCACGAAATACCAGCGCAGCCGTTGCACGTGCTCGACATTGTGTTGCGCGACATCGTGCTCAACGAATGGAATAACATGGGCTAACAACAACTCTCTACCCTTTGCATTGTTATTCATGATCGAACATTTTGCATGCTTTTCTTATTTTTTTGGGGCTTGTTGTCACTGTGCACCTCAGGTTCGTCCCGGTAGTCTGGTCTTTCTTCTCACAGACAATCAAGGCACCCATCAAGTTAGGCCAGGATATCGAAGGATGGAACGGGTTTTACCAGAGCATCAGACCTACCCAGAGTAGATTCTCCCTCAGCATAGGTTTGTGACATGTATTCCTTGCATTCAGTTTCCACTAACCTGCAACATGTTACGCCATGATGCATGAATGATGGGGAAATATTCTTACTTGCCAATTAATGTATTTTGAACTTTGGATTGCGGACATGTCATCGACTGATTTCATCACGGAGATGCTTAATAGGAGAGATCTCATTCACATCATTGACGATCTTGATTACCTTAAGATATGCATATGTTTCGTATCTACCAGTTCTCTCTCATCATGGGCCAAGCAACTTGCTCTCATAGATAATAATATCCTACTCTTAGCACCGGTTTTCACTTGGTGTAGCAGCTTCTTCTTATTTTGTCTCCTCAAACACTTCATCCATGAGAACCAAGTTTTGATCAATGATATATTCTAAAAGTAAGTGCAACTCTATTAATTTACGTACCTTGCCTTCGGCCACTATGTTTTCTTCGAAGGGTGAAGGCAGATTCTCCGAACCTAAAATAAGGGCGAAGGATACATACAATATGCCGGATCTATAGTGAAGTAGTACATACAGAGGAAATCAAAGTAAAATCTGTAGACTCTTCACAATCTAGACTTCTCGGTTTCTTAATCGGTGTCTATCTTAGTAAGATACTGGTGCAGCTTAAGGTGCTGGTGCTCCACCCCACACCGTGAAGCATGACTATGATTTTCCAATACCCAAATGGGTAGTTACTGCTCGCCCCCTTTCTTAATTCAGACTTGTTTGAGCACACAACATTACTATAACTTTCTCACCTGGATCCAACCAAAGAAGGAAGGTGTACGACCTCCCTCAAACAAAATAAGGAAGTCCGGGAGATTACAAATAGAAAATGACCACAACTGAAAAGTGCTCCGTTCAAAGAAAGAAGGTAGTGTGAGCTTTGAATTCATGTCCCTCTTTGTTACACACCTATTCTTGGTGAGTATGTGTCGTTCTTTTAATTTATCGACTATATATTGATAAGCTGAACACTGTCCTTTTAGTGCTCTTCGACGTAGATATGTGTGGTGGCTTTCCACTTTCTAATATATTTTTTTCTGAGTGGATCGTTGAATATAATGAGAAACATAGGAATGGGGTATATTTGCGTAGATACTTAATTTGTTAAGTATTTATATTTGACAAATTTGTTTGGTTGTATGGTTTGGAAGGTAGTAACTGGGAAATTAAATGGACTTTCTTACATGCGAACCTATACGGCTGCATATATTTTAGCGAAGTTCATAGAAGCGCATCACACAAGGCGATTTACTCGTGAAGGGACACTAGTGAGCTGTGAGGGCAGCCATTTTATAAGGGGATTAAATATTTTACGTTGTAAATGTAAGCACCACTCGAAAGGAAGGTGAACCCCTTCATGGTTAAAGAGAACGTTTAAGGTGGCAACTATCGAATATATAACTGTAGCTTAAAAAAATATAGTACGTTGATTCTCAATTAGAATTTTTTAAGGCTCAGTAGACTTCTAAAAAGCCATAACTTTAGTTTGGTGACAAGTATAACTTCCACTAGATTTTATGGAAAAGTACAAACCTGGTTTATTGAAAAGTGTAAATCCACTTGATATCTAAAAAGATTAAATTTATCGCCACTAGTATTGAAAGAGAAAATATAAATTCCTCTAAATCGACACAACAAACTGTACATGAGATAACCAGAACCCTATGATCGAATCAACTTAAACATATCCTACTGCCCATATTACGTCAATGGTATGCCACTCAGATCAACGTCTTTGATAAAATGTTCTGATGACCAAACATTGTGGTTTGCCAATCATCCTAACGCTCTGCGTCCTCGATGCCCTCCCACAACTCCCTGATTTTCGATTCCACCCAAATCATGCCTCCCCGACCCTTCTTTCTCCAGGCACCAGATCAAGAAGAACGTATCTGCAACAACCTTGTGTTGATGCTCCTCCCTTCTCCTATCTCGTGCGCTTCCCCTTTGATCCATTTCTTTCTCCTCCCCCTTTCACAAGACAGAGATGGCTAGCGCACGCGTGTGGGTCGTTTCACTTCTAGTACATGCGTGACTGCTCTGATTTATGAGGGGGAGATGGCGAATCGAGGGGAGCGCGGCGGTGGCCGGGCAAACCGCGAAGCTGCTCAGGTAGAGAATGGTGGCCGTGGTGACGGGCCGTATTAAGGAGGTCGTGGTGGTGGACCAGGTGGCGGAATTCCCGATGATGGTGCTGGCCATAGGCACGAATACTAGCTACCAAGGATAGGGTAGCGGTGACGGTGCCAGTGGCAGCGGGCGTGGCCGTGGTTACTACCAAGGAGATGTGTTGGCCGTGGGTACTACCAAGGAGGTGGTGATGGCATCCATGGCCGTACGTACTACCAAGGAGGCTGCAAGAGCCTGTACACTATCGGCAAGCTGCTGTTCAACACCAAGGAGTTTGACGTCACCTTATTTGACTACAAGCCAGGTCCATCTGGGCAAACGTAAACTCAGTTTGTTAGTCTGTGTGCCCCACGACATGACAAGTTGAGGTGATCAGGAAGTACGGGAGTTTACCGGTTGCCAATGACAACAGCTAAAAAGTGCTCAACTCAAAGAAAGAAGGTAGTGGGAGCTTCGAATTCATGTCCTTCTTTGTTACACACCTCTTCTTGGTGAGTATGTGTCATTCTTTTAGTTCCTCGGCTATATATCGATAAGCTGAACACTTTCCTTTTAGTGCTCTTGGGCGTAGATATGTGTGGTGGCTTTCCACTTTCTGATATATATTTTTCTCAGTGGATCGTTGAATATAATGAGAAACATAGGAATGGGGTATATTTGCATAGATAATTTATTTGTCAAATATTTATATTTGACAACTTTGTTGGGTTGTATGGTTTGGAAGGTAGTAACTGGGAAATTAAATGGACTTGCTTACATGCCAGCCTATACGCCTGGATACATTTTATCCAAGTTCATAGAAGCGCAACACACAAGGCGTTTTACTCATGAAGGGACACTAGTGAGCTGTGGGCACAGTCATTTTATAAGGGGATTAAATATTTTACGTTGTATATGTAAGCACCACTCGAAAGGAAGGAGAACCCCTTCGTGGTTAAAGAGAACCTTTAAGGTGGTGACTAACAAATATATCACAATAACTTAAAAAAATATACTACTTTTGATTCCTAATTATAACTTTTTTAAGGCTAAGTAGACTTCTAAAAAGCCCTAATTTCAGTTTAGTAAAAAGTGTAACATCCACCAGATTTTATGGAAAAGTACAACCCTAGTTTATTGAAAAATGTAACATCCACTTGATATCTAAAATGATTAAATTTATCGCCACTAGTATTAAAGGAGCAAACAAAAATTCCTCTAAATCAACACAACAAATTGTACACGAGATCACCATAACCCTCCTAATCAAATCAACTTAAACATATCCTATTGCCCATATTACGTCAATGGTATGTGACAGTGTCCTAGACTAGGGGGTACTCACCACGTCGTCTCCCGATCAGTTGGATTGGGCCGAGGACCCCCATGGCCGTTTACTCACGGGCCAGTTCAGACAGCCGATATATACACGAGGAAGATTCCACAAGACTTGGTGATCAAGACAAGACGTATTCGACTAGGACTCTTGTTATCCTAGGCCTCTGGTATATTATATAAGCCGAGGCCAGGCTAGTCGATAGGTGATTATGACATTATTCATCGTACCCTTAGGCTTTAGACCTCAATATATGATCTCGAGGTAGATCAACTCTAGTAATCTCTATATTCATCAAGATCGATCAAGCAGGAAGTAGGGTATTACCTCGATAGAGAGGGCCTGAACCTGGGTAAACATTGTGTCCCCTGTCTCTTGTTACCCATCGATCCATGATCCACTGCTCAGGACCCCTACCCCGAGATCTGTCGGTTTTGACACCGACACTGGTGCTTTAATTGAGAGCTCCGCTCTGTGATCGGCAAAGGATCAATGGCTCGTCTGCGGATTAACTGCGACGTCGGCATCTCCGTCACTAGCTCGGCTGGTCACCTTGGTTCGACCAAGGACTGCACTCCGCGTCAGATCGTCATGTTCGGACGATGACCTTCATCAACATCAACTCCGATCTTTCTCAAGATCGTGGAGGAATCATCCATGTAGCCCGGGGGCTCCACGTCAACATTGCCCTCGTGTGACCGTGCTGTTTTTCTGGACAACAAACTTTTATCCGCTGCCACCACCTCCTTGAGCATCACTTTGACGATTCCATCAGTTGATTTGTGCGGAATTAAGTCTACAACAACCCTGCAAAATTTCGTCGAGTTCCGATGGAGGAATCTCTGGCAATCTATGATATACCGGAGCCCTGTCAAATCTAGACGGGAATCTGGATGAGTTTAGGGCGTGGTCTCCAGAGCCCAACTCGGAGGTCCTTTGGAAGATCCAACCGTTCATCTGCAGCGGAATTCCCATATCTACCACCCCTCAAAATTTCAGCTTGATCCGACGGTTCAAACTCCAGGATCCTTCCGATGAGTGGACCAATTTTCGGATCTGTTTTCTGCGCGAATACGAATCCGGCCCGAGTTCATGTTTCTTCATGAACGGGATATTGGACAACCTTTTTGAAGGAAGGTTTTTCTAGGGTATTGTGCGTTGTTTTTAAACATGCGCCCATAAAAGTTTAAACCTCCTCTGAGGTAGTCTTCACCGTCACGCTAGTGTCAAACCAGTCCGGCAATATTGCTCCACGGCTGCCGACCTGCACTAGACACGTCGTCGCTTTATTGAGCTGAGCTCAACTTCTTCGAATCATCATCTCGGCGAGCCGAACAAAGAGTTCGGAATCGCAAAAGATAAATCATCACCAACATCGCCGCTCCATGGATCACACAGAGCGGGCACACCGGCATCACCGCATGGTCACTTCATCAAGCCGGCATTGACGACGTCACAAGTTACGACCTGCATCGGCATGGCCGCACTATTGCTTCTTCAAGCCGATGTCCATCACGCTGAACTGCTTCAACACCTCGGTTGAATGGCACCTGCAATGTCTCCTTACCGACCTGCTCCATCACCTCGGCTAGACCGGGGGCTTCACCACCTCTTCATCAACCTACTCCGAAGACTTCGGCATCACCCGCTGAGGGAGTCCTGGATTATGGGGTGTCCGGATAGCTGAACTATCACCATTGGCCGGACTCCTAGACTATGAAGATACAAGATTGAAGACTTCGTCCCGTGTCCGGATGGGACTTTCCTTGGCGTGGAAGGCAAGCTTGGCGATACGAATATGTAGATCTCCTACCATTGTAACCGACTCTGTGTAACCCTAACCCTATCCGGTGTCTATATAAACCGGAAGGTTTTAGTTCGTAGGACGAACAACAATCATACCATAGGCTAGCTAGGGTTTAGCCTCTATGATCTCATGGTAGATCCACTCTTGTACTACCGATATCATCAATATTAATCAAGCAGGAGTAGGGTTTTACCTCCATAGAGAGGGCCGAACACAGGTAAAACATCGTGTCCCTTGTCTCCTGTTACCATCCGCCTAGACGCCTGATTCGGGACCCCCTACCGAGATCCGCGGTTTGACACCGACATTGGTGCTTTCATTGAGAGTTCCTCGTGTCGTCATCCTTAGGCCCAATGGCTCCTTCGATCATCAACAACAGCGGTCCGGTGAGACTTTTCTCCCGGACAGATCTTCGTATTCGGCGGCTTTGCTGCGGGCAATTCACTTGGCCATCTGGAGCAGATCGAAGCTACGCCCCTGGCCATCAGGTCAGATTTGGGAGTTTGAACTACGGGCGACATCCGCGGAGACTTGATCTTGACGGATTCGAGCCACAACCAAGCGCGCGCGCCTTGTCTCGATGGGCACGATCTAGCTCTGCCGCGAGCAGTGCCACAGGCCGCACCGGCGTCGCTCCGACCCTTAGCTCGGAGCCAACTCCGTCGATCGAGGGCGAGTGGCTGGACACCGCCTCGGGGCTATGATCTCTCTGGCGATTAAGCGAACTCCATCCTGTCGCTGCGAAGGCGCGGACTCCAAGGTGCCGGACTCCTCTCCGGACTCCGAACCCTCCGCGCCCCCGCCAATCGAATCCAATTGGGCGCCGGTTATGGATTTCACTGCTGCGGACATCTTTCAGCACTCGCCCTTTAGCGACATCCTGAATTCACTAAAGTCTCTCTATTTATCAGGAGTGCCCTGGCCGGACTATGGTCAGGAAGGTTGGGATGCGGACGACGAAGAAATTCAACGCCCACCCACCACCCACTTTGTAGCCACTATCGATGATTTAACCGACATGCTCGACTTCGACTCCGAAGACATCGGCGGTATGGACAACAATCTTTGAGAGCGACCAAGAACCAGCGCCCTGAGAACTTTGGAAGGCCACCTCGTCATCGACATATACATGGTGGACATCCCAAAAGATGGGAGCAGCGATGGAACAGCGGAGGATGACCCTCAAGAAACAGCCCAAGCACCGGCGTCGTGGCGCGCTCTAAATCCGCCACAGCAAAAGCGGTGATTCCGCACGGAGATAATAACACCCGGACGGTGCGAAGACAACCCCTCCAAAGAGGATTCAGCACAGCAGGAGGAGAAGCCATCCTCATGATAGAGAGGCGAGGGGGAGGTGGAGGGCGATAATTATATGCCTCCCTCCGAAGATGAGGCAAGCCTCGGCGACAGCCAATTTGTCGTGCACGAGGATCTGCCGAGCAGGGCGTTTCAAGCGCAGGCTTATGGCCACGACAAGCAGCCTCAAGAAAAGCAGCAGCAGCTTAGAGCTGACCAAGACTTGCTAGGCAGCGGATGGGTGAAGTCCTTTCAGTGAAAATCTGAACTCGAGCGCCCCTCGAAGAGATACCCAAAGCGCAGGCTGCTACCCCAATTAGAGGAAGCAGCACCCAAACCTACATCACCCGATGCATGATGCGGCCGACCGGCCACCCGTGGCGCGACGAGAGAGAGGCCTCGGACCCTCCATTCAAGCCGCACTCGGCGTCGCTCGAAAAAGTACCAAGGCACGGGGAAACGCGCCAGACCTGCGAGACATATTGGAGGATAAGGCAAGGCAAACAAGATCGATCTACGGATCGCGTGGGCGTGCCACGACACGCGACGATAACCGTCACGCCGGATACAACAATTCCGACCGGGCTGAACACAGTAGACAAAGCTCATTTGAGCTGCGTCATGGTATAGCTCAATACAGAGGTGCCGCACACCCACTATGCTTCAGAGACGAAGTGATGGATCATCAAATCCCCGTGGGTTTCAAACCCGTAAACATCGAATCATACGATGGCACAACAGATCTTGCGGTTTGGATCGAGGACTACCTCCTCCATATCCACATGGCCCGCGGTGATGATCTACGACCCTGTTTGGTTCGGCTGTGGATTTCTAAAAGCAGTTGTGAAAAATCTGTTGTGGAAAAATAGCTGTGGAAAATCTGATGTGAAAAGATGTAGGTCATTTGGCAAACCAGCAGATACAGCTTTTTCAGATTTTGGCCCGTAGTGGAATCAGATTTTGGAAAGCACGTCCTGGGCTGCTTCCGCTTTTGGTTCATATTTTGGCAGCGGATTTCTGGAATCGGATTTTGCTGGGTTTGCCCTTTGGTTCAGATTCTGCTGCGCGGCAACCGAATCCGTTGATAAAAGCTGAACCAAACAGGGCTTACATGCCATCAAATACCTCCCACTCAAGCTTAAAGGACCAGCTCGGCATTGGCTTAACAACTTGCCAGCAGAATCAATTGGTTGTTGGGAGGACCTGGAAGCCGCATTCCTTGATAACTTCCAGGGCACATTTGTGCGACCACCAGACGCCGATGACCTCAGCCACATAATTCAGCAGCCAAAAGAATCGGCCAGACAATTCTGGACACGGTTCCTAACCAAGAAAAATCAAATCGTCGATTGTCCGGATGCAGAGGCCCTTGCAGCCTTCAAACATAACATCCGTGACGAGTGGCTTGCCCCGCACCTAGGACAGGAAAAGCCAAAATCCATGGCAGCCCTCACAACGCTCATGACCCGCTTTTGTGCGAGAGAGGACAGCTGGCTAGCTCGTAGTAACAACTTGACCAAAAACCCTGATAGTTCGGATACCAAGGACAGCAATGGCAGGTCGCGTCACAACAAGCACAAGCGCCGCGTAACGGCGATAATCTGAAGATACGGCAGTCAATGCGGATTGAGCTCTAAACCGGTCAGCGGAAAAAGCCGATCAAAATAAATATTCAGGGCCCATCAATCTGGACCGAATACTCGATCGCTCGTGCCAAATACATGGCACCCGAAAAACTAGCCAACCACACCAACAGGATTGTTGGGTCTTCAAACAGCGAGCAAGTTAAATGCGAACTCAATGACAAGGGGCTGCATAGCGATGGCGAGGAGGAGCCCGGCCGCCGAACAATAGAGGATAGAAGGGCTTCCCCCACAAGTGCGGACGGTGAACATGATATCATAACCCACATACCCAAAAGGGAGCGAGCGTGCACTAAGGGACATATATGCGATGGAGCGATCGCCCGAAGTTCAACCCATGGTCCTCCTGCCCGATCACCTTTGATCGAAGGACCACCACACTAGCATCCGCCACGGCGGATTCGCCACATTGGTTCTTGACCCAATCATCGACGGATTTCACCTCACTAGAGTCTGATGGGCGGCTGTAGCAACTGAACCTGCTCTATCGAGGATCAGTCGCAAAATGGGCATAGACCCTCTAGGATTAAACCCACAAAGACGACCTTTAAAGGCGTCATACCAGGTGTAGAGGCCAATTATACAGGCTCAGTTACACTCGAAGTGGTCTTCGGATCCCCGGATAACTTCGAAGCGAAGAGTTAATCTTTGACATTGTCCCGTTCATGGCGGCTATCATCCTTTGCTTGGGCGAACTGCATTTGCAAAGTTCAATGCGGTGCCGCTTTCGCATACCTCAAGCTCAAGATGCCAGGCCTTGAGGAGTAATCACGGTCAATGGAAACACCGAGCGCTCTCTCCGAGCGGAGGAGCATACGGCGACCCTCGCGGCGGAGGTGCAAAGCAGCCTCTCACGAAATTCTCGATTCCGGCTACTAAGCGTCCGGACACCGTCAAGCGCGCCCGAGTAACCTACAACAAGACCTCCAGCACGATCCGAGCAGCGTAGCAATCCGGCTAACCCCAGCCCTCGCGAAATTGCGAAGCGATTACTACGCGTACATAACTACGCTCTGGAGATACCATGGGCATAAGGGGAGGGGCACGACCACGGCACGCTCAGAATGCGGCTCAACCGCACCAGGGGCTCCCGATTGTGTCATTCTTTTTCTTTCTTCTTTTCTCTTACTTTCAGGACTCCATTTTCTAGAAGCCCTGTCCGGCTCTAGAATAGCCGAACTCACAATGCAACAGCCAGGGAAGCAGAAAGCTACGTCGAGTGTCGAGGTGGTCTCTACTACGAGCATTATACCTGTTTTACATACCATCCCGCAGCTTACCCCTGGAGGGGGACATGTCAAATAGTCCCATCCCTTGCTTATCGCACTATTTGTATCGTTCTGCTTTCATTGCAGTACCTTTTTGAATAAACAATACATAGCTTTTGCCTATTATTGCACTCCTTTCTTTATCTATATATATATGTTCATTCATGACACGTTGCACCCGTACACTTTGGAACGGCCAATACACCAGGGGCTTAAGTACCCCAAAAATATGGTGTGATAAGTCCGAACACTTTCACAAGTCGGCACCCGAACTTATAGCATTATATGCATCGGCTCGAATCATGTCTTGGGTCAATAGTTGGGTTTGCCCGGCTCCCATGTTTTGGTACCTTACGTTCCGTTATATCGGCTAAGGTAGCTGGGAGAACCACTGCGATTGTGCCCGGTTGAGCTGGGTTGAACACCTCGGTGGGAAAGCTAAAACTGACCGTCATGATAGGGCGAGAGCTGGTCACTGTTCGAGAGGTTTCTTGGGTCCCTAAAGACTTATGCCGCTTAGGCGAGGAGTCGGCATTGTCCGCCAAGGCGTGGATAGCGCCCCAAACTCGGTCTTCAGTACTAGGGGCTTCGCCGAAATTTAAAATTATAGAATTCTATGGCTAAGTGAGAGTGTTCAAGCACTATAGTCCGGTTGCCTTGTTCGTTGCGATGAGCGCCTCCCTCAAAGGACCCAAGAATGGGAACAAGAGCGCTCAAGTTTATCCCGAACACCCCAGCACTCGTGGCATGGGGGCTGAAGCCAACGACTTGCCATCTCTCAAATTTGATAAGCGGCCGCCTGAAGGTAATATTTTAAATTCTGGCGTTGCTTAGCGCATATGGACAAGTTTTTAGCGTACATGATAACAAATGCGAGTCTATTCAAAAATTACATCCTTGGAGCATTCACCCGCTATAAGGCGGGCACCCTTCAGGACGCCCTCATAGTACATTTCGGGCTTGCGATGCTCCTTGCCCTTCGGTGGCCCGTCCGTCACAAGCTTCTCAGCATCCAGCTTGCCCCAGTGCACTTTAGCACGGGCAAGGGCCCGACGGGCACCTTCAATGCAGATGGAGCGCTTGATGACTTCAATCCATGGACAGGCGTCCACCAGCCGCCGCACTAGCCCGAAGTAGCTCCCAGGCATGGCTTCCAATGGCCACAGCCGAATTATGAGGCCCTTCATGGCCTGTCCGGCGACCTTGTGGAGCTTGACCAGCTGCTTCAGCTGGTCGCTCAGGGGCACCGGATGTACGGCCTCAGCATACTGAGACAAGAACACCTTTTCCGTCGAGCTCCCCTCCTTGGCGCGGTAGAACGCGGCAGCATCAGAGACACTACGGGGCAGATCTACGAATGCTCCTGGAGAGCTCCGGATTCGGGTAAGTAATAGATAATTCACTTTCACATGCTTGCTTTGCATATAGAATGCCTTACCCGCCGCTATCTTCTTTAATGATTCAATTTCCTGCAGGGCTTTTTAGGCTTCGGCCTTAGCGGCTTTGGCACTCTCAAGAGCCGAGGCGAGCTCGGACTCTCGAGTCTTCGAGTCACGCTCCAAACTCTCGTCTTTTTCCACGAGAGCCTGGAGCTCTTGCCGTACCTCCGCCACCCGCGCCTCCTGCTTCTCTCGCTCGGTGCGCTCCGCGGCCGCTTTGCCTTCGGCCGTGGACACCCCTTCCTTCAGGGTCACCACCTCGTTCGTGGCCCCTACAATACCCACATTAGTCCTGTCATTTTTCCAACCAAATCCTTTCTATAAGGCATTACTTACCTTCGTTGTCCTCGAGCTGCTTCTTGGCAAGGCCGAGCTCGTTCTCGGACCGCTCGAGGCTCTGCTTCAATGCATTAACCTCCGCAGTCAGTGCGGCAGAGGTTAGCAGTGCAGCCTAAATTCCCATATTGACATACTTATGTTAGACTCCTGCGTATATCTTTTTTGATCCTCAGTCCGGTTTTTCTTTCCGAACACCGAACTAAGCATCAGGGGCTACTGTCTATGCGGTAATATTTTTACATATTCTAAACTTACCTCAAAGCCTGTTAGAAGGCTGGTACATGATTCAGTCAGCCCGCTCTTGGTGGACTGAACTTTCTGGATCACCACACTCATAACAGTGCAGTGCTCCTCGTCGATGGAAGCGCCATTAAGCGCCTTTAGCAAGCTATCCGGTGCCTCCGGATGGACGGAGGTCACCGGCGTCGCAGTCTTGCCCTTCTTACGAAGGGCCGCTTGCCAGACTTCGGAACCACTGAAGTTTCCGATACGGAGTCCGGCACAGGACCGGAATTAGAGCCCTCTGGGGTCTCACCCCCTTTGCGCCCAGAGTCCGGGAGGTCGCCTTGCGGCGCCTCCAGGACCACCACCTCCTGGCTGGGCCCCTTTTGGGACTCCACCACGGTGTCGTCTGCGTCACGAGGAGAGGAGGCGGTCGGAAGTGAAGTGCTATTCACATCCGACGAATCCAGGGAGCCGCTCGACGAAGCGGCGAGCTCGTCCTTGGGCGGGCTACATGGTTATATTCGGCGTTAGAAGACACTATGCGACAAATAAAAAGTCATGAGCTATTCTAGAGTCCGGACACTTACGATCTCGCCAGGGGCTTGGCCCTTGGTGGCCACTCCTACTAAATCGTTGTCGGTGTTGGTGGAGAAGTGCGGAGGAAGGTCCTTCCTTTCTTGGACCCTCCGGCCTCCCGGTCAGGCGGCCTTCCTTTTCTTCTCTCCCGGCTGGGAGATGCTTCTTTCCTCCTCCTCGTCCTCGGGGAGGATTCAGCCTCGAGTCGTCGGACGATGAGTCCGACAGCACTGGCGCCGGGAGCTCCTTGAGTTCCGTGGCCTTCTTCTTGGCCTTCTTCTCCGGCACCACGTGAGGTGCGGAGCCAGCAGCCCCGTCAATCAGGCGTCCGCTGGAGTCTTCGGCAAGGGCGGGGCAGTTAATCTGTCGGACGTCTTCAGCCATCTGTCAAAGGTTAGGGAGTTTTAGATCCGCATAGAGTCAAACTATGAAAAAAGAGTCCCATAAAGGGTAAAATAACTTACCTCGCTGGCTTGACGCTGCGAGCTGAATCCGCGATCTTCGGTAGTGGATGCGGGAGCTTCGGCGCCCTTGAACAGCACCTTCCAGGCATCTTCGTACGTAGTGTCGAAGAGCCGGTTCAAGGTTCGATGCTGTGCTGGATCAAACTCCCACAAATTGAAGGCCCGTTGCTGGCATGGGACAATCCGGCGGATGAGCATCACCTGGATTTCGTTGACAAGCTTGAGATTCTTGTCCACCAGGTTTCGGACGCAGGTTTGGAGTCTGAACAACTCTTCTGAATCACCCCACGTCAGGCCCGTCTCTTTCCATGATGTGAGCCGTGTGGGGAAGCCAGATCAGAATTCAGGGGCCGCCGCCCATTGAGAGTCGCGTGGCTCGGTGATGTAGAACCACCCCGATTGCCACCCCTTCACGGTCTCCACAAAGGAGCCCTCGAGCCATATTACTTTGGCCATCTTGCCAACCATGGCACCTCCGCACTCCGCTTGGCGGCCGCCCACTACCTTCGGCTTGACATCGAAGGTCTTCAGCCATAAACCAAAGTGGGGCTGGATGCATAGGAAGGCCTCGCACACGACGATGAACGCCGAGATGTTGAGGATGAAATTCGGGGGCAGATCATGGAAGTCCAGGCCGTAGTAGAACATGAGCCCCCGGACAAATGGGTGAAGTGGAAAACCTAGTCCGCGGAGGAAGTGGGTGAGGAACACCACCCTCTCATGGGGCCTGGGGGTGGGAATGAGCTGCCCCTCGTCGGGGAGTCGGTGCGCGATGTCGCTGGACAAGTATCCGGCCTTCCGCAGCTTTTTGACTTGTCCCTCCGTGACGGAGGAGACCATCCACTTGCCTCCCGCTCCGGACATGGCTGGAGAAGGTTGAGGAGGGATGTGCGGACTTGGGTGCTGGAGCTCGAGTGCACGGAAATGGATGAGCAAAGGAGGAAGAAGGCGTAGGTGAAAAGGTGGATCCTTATCCCCTTATATGGACGGATGAAGCTATGCGTCCCCCGCCAGCCTGGTAAAACTCGCTTATCTCCCAAGCGCCATAATCAATGGCGCGGTTGGGTTACCCACGTCCGTATTGATGGGAATCTCGGAATAAGGGGGCACGATCTCCGCTCTGATAAGACGTGCCAAGGAAACCGCCTCGCTAAACGCGCTGAGGTGAAACAGTAAAAACGATTCGTATAAAGGCCTGGCCGTGGTGTGATGTCACGCCGCGGAATACGTCAGCAGATCTATGCAAAGGTTATTCTCTCTACGGTGGTTTGTGGAACTTGTTTTGCAGAGCCGGACACAATCCTCGTGTTCAAAATCTTCTATGAAGTATTCGGAGGAGGAACCCGCCTTGCAATGCCGAAGACAATGTGCGCGCCGGATTCGTCATCATTCAAGCCTGGTTCAGGGGCTACTGAGGGAGTCCTGGATTATGGGGTGTCCGGATAGCCGAACTATCACCGTTGGCCGGACTCCTTGACTATGAAGATACAAGATTGAAGACTTCGTCCCGTTTCCTGATGGGACTTTCCTTGGCGTGGAAGGCAAGCTTGGCGATACGGATATGTAGATCTCCTACCATTGTAACCGACTCTGTGTAACCCTAACCCTATCCGGTGTCTATATAAACCGGAGGGTTTTAGTCCGTAGGACGAACAACAATCATACCATAGGCTAGCTTCTAGGGTTTAGCCTCTCTGATCTCGTGGTAGATCCACTCTTGTACTACCCATATCATCAATATTAATCAAGCAGGAGTAGGGTTTTACCTCCATCGAGAGGGCCCGAACCTGGGTAAAAACATCGTGTCCCTTGTCTCCTGTTACCATCCGCCTAGACGCACAGTTAGGGACCCCCTACCCGAGATCCGCCGGTTTTGACACCGACACCCGTCGACCAGCTTCGTCACATTAGCTGGGCCGGGGGCTTTGCCTCGACAAGCCAATCTTTGCCAGCATCGTCATGCCGCCGCTTCATCGCTCATCAAGCAATGGGTGTGCGGATCAAGTCCCAATGTTGGGAGTAACCTTTTTAAAAATTGCTACAACAAATAAACCAGGTGCTATTAATCCTAGCGATGTCTGCTTGTTTGGGTTTATTTTTTATTACTCTAGATTGTTTCATCATCTGTACACAGGTCCATCAAATGGCGGCCGCATTAACGACGGTCGTGTGGTGGTTCGATCAGTTTCCGTACATAGTTCGGTGAACGCCGCATCCGCAACTCAGAGCGACCTGTGAATTCAGGATTTGCCACGCCTTTACCGCATCATGCCGACGCCCTGCATCGACATTGAATTCGGCGCCAGGCCACACATCTTTAAATAAATTACTTTGCGTAAATTAATTACGCGAGGATTTTTATATATTTATATTATTATTGTTGGCCTGCACTATTTACTTGTGCAGGTAATGGACTTCGACTGCATCATGTGGTCTCTTCGGCAAGCTGACGCCGTCGTCCCAATCGGTGTAAATCGTCTCGCGTGATCACCTTGTTGGTCGTGTTGCCATACCGACGTGTTCGGTTGCCTCGGGGACTTCGACATCACTAAGAGAGCTCTACTTCATCGAGCGTCCGGCGCACAGGCCATATTTCTTTTATTACTCACTCTTCATAAATTATTTGTTATGCAACATTTTTTAAAATTTATTATTATTACTATTATCTCCGGTTTGCACTATTTTTTGTGCACAGGAAAATGCGTCGGGTCGGGTAGTGTTGTCACGTCGGCGTATTGACATACCACGTCACCTCGGCTGGACGGGGGGCTTCGTCAACACTTCAATAAACCACGCCGGGGACTTCGGCGTCACTCTGCCGGCCTGCATTGGCCGTGCTATGTCACCACTTCGGAGTGCCGAACACTTTGCTCCGCCACCTCGGGACCGGCTTGGGGGATGGAACCTTGTCCCGCATCAAGCTCGGACCACGTTATCAATACCGAACACATTGACCAGCTAAGTCGCTTTTATGCTCAAAGTTTTAAATTTTTAATTTGTGATCTGTTTGACCATGCTCACATGCGTTATTTGTTTAAAACACTTCTCTTACCCAAATTAACTGGGGGCTCTTAAATTTATATGAGCCGTTTTATAGTAAATGTGTTTTCTTGTTGGTCGTTGCAAAGTCTTTTTCTACCACTCCTTTTTCGACTCGAGTGTATGGTTAATAGCCGGATAGCCTGTTTTCTCTCTAAAGCCGCTCGAGTTTAGTTCGCTAAACTGGCCTGAGAAGCACTCCGCCTTTGGGATAGGAGGTTGAAGCCGAAGGTTGACCCACTCGACGTCTTGAGAACGGATGTGTCATGTTAAAGCACGACAGAAGTACATTTTTTAAAAGACCAATTTCTGGATTGGCACCAAAATCTCGGTTTAGTCCGGACGTCAAGATTTTACATAAGATTTTGGCTTTTCGAGCCTATGGCGCTTTTAAACTATTTGTGTGTTTCCAGCATAAGTCGTAGTGCATCGCCGGACACCTTTAGAGATTCTGCAAAAACATTCTCAGATATTGCTATATATGCATCGGTTTTGAATTGTGTCTTTCGTCAATAGTGGGGTTGCCCGACTCCTGTGCTTGCCTCCTATGTTCTGCTTTGTTCGACTAGGTGTGCAAAGGGAGAACCACTGCGATTGTGCTTCCAGCTCACATGGTTAAGCACCTCAGTGGAGAAAGCCGAAAACTGACTGTCACAATAAGCGTAAACTGGTCTGCGATCTGATGACTGTGTTAAATGACGGGCCGTTCATAACATTGGCCGAAGTGTTTATGGCTTGACCTTGGCTGTCGCCGTACACTAACTAGGGGCTAGTAGCTGGCCTCCCAACTTTAAGCTCCTATGACTAAGTGAAAGTTATAAAGCCCGCATATCTAATTGCCTCGTTTCCGCTAACACAATCGCCTCAGGGAACCAAGATGTCGGCTAAGGGTTGTCTTGTTATTGCGGAAACACCCTGCGTAGTATCTACAAAGGGGAAGAAGCCAACGATGGGCCACTTTCAACTGATAAACGGTCGCAACGGAGTCAAAATAAATATATCATTAGCATTTGTATTTAATATACGAGGGCGGCCTTCCGTAATCATCGTTATAAAGCCATAAATATGCATCAAATTGACTTAAGATTTTGGCCAAGCTGGGTTGCCTGGCTCCTGTGCTTACCCCTACGTTCCCGATTGTTCGGCTAGGCGGTAAAGGGAGCACCTCTGTGATTGTTACTACCGGGTCATCCGATTTAGTACCTCAGACTGGGTGAAGCCGAAAGCTAGCAATCTTAAAGGGTCCCATTGGTCGGCAACGGTGGAAGTGAAAATTTTGGTTCATTAATACCATAGAGTTCGGGAACTTTCCCCGAACTAAATCCTCAATATTTCCTCCCACATTGATCGGAGGTGAGGTTTCATTATCATGATAAGCATGACAACCCAAAGAAAGGAACCGATGGCGGGACTATTTTCTTTGGAAGATGTTTCTTATGTTAATAGTAATATGACATATCTCTGTGCGTACCTTTGTTTATAAAATCGTATGGACGGATTGCCTTGTTTGTCGTAAATCTTTGCCCTCATAAAGGCTTTATAAAGTGGGACAAACACTCCCCGGCTACTGGCCGAGGAGGTTGAAGCCGATGGTCGGTCAACAAAGTTTTGTACAGTGCGGATCCGAGCATTAATGATGTAGAGTACTTGGATACATAGAATCATTACACATAATTCATGATTTTACTCCGGATATCGATCCTTAATTCGGCCACCCGTGCCCACATTAAGGCTCGGGGGCTACTGGGCTTCGGGCTTATCATTTGCTAATATCAAAGGGGCACATCGATCCCCTAATCTGGTGTTGCCATCCGACTAGTGTCTCGGGGGCTACTGCATTGCCTATTCAATGCAGCAAATTCAAAGTGCTCAGTGCTCAGCTTGACCGAACTATGGGGAAACGCATCTTCGGACAACAATAAGTACCATCTGGGACTTATCCGGCATCAAGCTAATATATCACGGTGACTTCTCACAACCCTCTCTCAGGGGCCTATCCGCCGATCATTATTTGTAATATATTACAATGCGTTTCTATTCCTACGTATGCTGCCGAGCTAAGAGTGGATCCTCATGCCGATTTTGCAAATTGACCTGATTCTCAGGGGCTACTAGGATCAGCAATTTTATGTTTTCCTTCAGGTGCATCTCGGGTTTTAGACCAACACACACCTTGAGGGCTACTGATATACATATACTGGCTATATATCTCGGCAGAGAATAAATTGCACCAATCGACAATATTCAAAAAAATCAGCCCGCGGTCGGGGTGGTGCACCACTCGGAAGAAGTCCGGCATAAAGCTCGGGCGCCAGTGGCTGGCTCCATAGAGGGCATTTCCGGCATTAAGCTCGGCTGAATTCGTTCAATCTTTTAAAAGATTGAGGTAGTTTACGACACCTCAGACGCTGACCATCGTTGGAGCTCCGATCCGAATGGCTTGTTCAATAGAGAACTTTTCAGCGTTAAACTCGGATAACCTCCTTCAAACTTCTTCAAGCCACGGTGATCTATGACACCTTGGATATAGTCTGGTGTTGGAGCTCAGATACAGTCCGGCGTTGGAGCTCGGATATAGTCTGGCGTTGGTGCTCGGCTGCAAAAGATATTGATGACCCACAAGTATAGGGGATCTATCGTAGTCCTTTCAATAAGTAAGAGTGTCGAACCCAACGAGGAGCAGAAGGAAATGATAAGCGGTTTTCAGCAAGGTATTCTCTGCAAGTACTGAAATAAGTGGTAACAGATAGTTTTGTGATAAGATAAATTGTAACGAGAAACAAGTAATAAGTGTAAAGAAAGTGCAGCAAGGTGGCCCAATCCTTTTTGTAGCAAAGGACAAGCCGGAACAAACTCTTATAATAGGAAAAGCGCTCCCGAGGACACATGGGAATATCGTCAAGCTAGTTTTCATCACGTTCATATGATTCACGTTCGGTACTTTGATAATTTGATATGTGGGTGGACCGGTGCTTGGGTGCTGTTCTTACTTGAACAAGCATCCCACTTATGATTAACCTCTATTGCAAGCATCCGCAACTACAACAAAAGTATTAAGGTAAACCTAACCATAGCATGAAACATGAGGATCCAAATCAGCCCCTTACGAAACAACGCATAAACTAGGGTTTAAGCTTACATCACTCTAGCAACCCATCATCTACTTATTACTTCCCAATGCCTTCCTCTAGGCCCAAATAATGGTGAAGTGTTATGTAGTCGACGTTCACATAACACCACTAGAGGCTAGACAACATACATCTCATCAAAATATCAAGCGAATACCAAATTCACATGACTACTAATAGCAAGACTTCTCCCGTGTCCTCGGGAACAAACGTAACTACTCACAAAGCATATTCATGTTCATAATAAGAGGGGTAATAATATGCATAAAGGATCTGAACATATGATCTTCCACCAAATAAACCAACTAGCATCAACTACAAGGAGTAATCAACACTACTAGCAACCTACTAGCACCAATCCCGGACTTGGAGACAAGAATTGGATACAAGAGATGAACTAGGGTTTGGAGATGAGGTGGTGCTGGTGAAGATGTTGATGGAGATTGCCCTCTCCCGATGAGAGGAGCATTGGTGATGATGATGGCGATGATTTCCCCTTCCCGGAGGGAAGTGTCCCCGGCAGGACAGCTCCGCCGGAGCCCTAGATTGGTTCCGCCAAGGTTCCGCCTCGTGGCGGCGGAGTCTCGTCCCGAAAGGTTGCTTAATGTTTTTCTCTCATCGAAAGACTTCATATAGGAGAAGATGGGCATCGGAGAGCCACCAAGGGGCCCACGAGGTATGGGGCGCGCCCCAGGGGGCGGGGCGCCCCCCATGTGAGCAGGGTGTGGGCCCCCTGGTGGTCTTTCCAACATGCTAGTCTTGCCAAAGGATAAAATGAAAAAGGAAAGGTGAAGATCACAGTGATTCTTGCATAAGGTAGAGGATAATTATAAAAGATAGGCCCTTCGCAGAGGGAAGCAGAGGTTGCCATGCGCTTTTATGGTTGGATGCACAAAATCTCAATGCGAAAGAACGTCACTTTATATTGCCCCTTGTGATATGAACCTTTATTATGCAGTCCGTCGCTTTTATTTCTTCCATATCACAAGATCATATAAAGCTTATTTCTCCCACACCAATCAATCATACATATTTAGAGCAATTTTTATTGCTGTGCACCGATGACAACTTACTTGAAGGATCTTACTCAATCCATAGGTAGATATGGTGGACTCTCATGGCTAAACTGGTTTAAGGGTATTTGGAAGCACAAGTAGTATCTCTACTTGGTGCTGAGAATTTGGCTAGCATGAGGGGAAAGGCAAGCTCAACATGTTAGAGGATCCATGACAACATACTTTATCTCAGATACAAGAAAACATAACTCATTATGTTGTCTTCCTTTTCCAACATCAACTCTTTAGCATGTTGTATTTTAATGAGTGCTCCCAATCATAAAAGATGTCAATGATAATATATCTATATGTGAAACCTCTCTCTCCTTATTACTTCCTATTAATTGCAACGATGACAAAGCTATATTTGCCAACTCCCAACAACTTTTAATCATCATACTCTTTCTATGTGAAGTCATTACTTTCAATAAGATCAATATGAACTCTTTGTTTCTTTTTATTCCTTTTCTTTTATTCACCCAAGATCATGGCAAAATAATCAAGCCCTTGACTCAACACTAATCTTTATTATATAGCTCACGGACTCGATTACATAGAGGGATCATAAAGCAAAACTTCAAAACTGGATCATGCCATGACTTTATTCCACTAAATCAAGATGCTACTAATAGGATCAAACTAAGAAAAACAGTAAAGATAGGAGTTGTGATGGTGATACGATACCGGGGCACCTCCCCCAAGCTTGGCAGTTGCCAAGGGGAGTGCCCATACCCATGTGATTATATCTCCTTCTTGGTCGGTGAAGGTGGAGGTGTTGGATAGTCGCACATCGAGCGTAAGAGGTCCTCCAACTTGCGGATAATGCCCTTGAGTGCAACAATATGCTCCTTCAACACAATATTTTCACTTGTGAGATACTTGTTTTGAATACGAGCTAACTCAATCATCTTGAAAGCTTCGATTTCAGTTGGGGTGAGAAAGTTGTGATCAAGTTGGAGGGTGTCTTCTGCTGCCGGAGCTTGGTCCTCCGTGGCCTCCTTGATCCTTTCATCCTTGTTGATCTCCATGAGTTCTTCCCTCTTCAGCTCTATTTTCATTAGCCAAGCATCGTTGTCACCATTGTCGGAGGAGGGGGACGACATGATGACTGGCCTTGACAACCCTGACAGAAAACAGCTCGAAACAAGAACATAGGATATTTGCGTGATACGAGAGTCAAAACCTTCGGGAGAATATATAATGAATTTTTACCGACCAAAATACGTATCGTGCAAGAAAACGGAGTCCGAAGGGCACACGAGGTGCTCACGAGGTAGGGGGGCGCGCCCAGGGGGGTAGGGCGCGCCCACCACCCTCGTGGAGGCCTCGTGTCCTTCCTGGACTGCCACTTATTTTTCTATTTTTCTAAATATTCCAAAACGGAGAAATATTGCCTTAAAAATTGTTGTGGAGTCGGTTTACTTACCGTACCACATACCTTTTCCTTTTCGGAGTCTGAAACGGTATGGAAAGTGTCCCTTATGTATTCCTCTGGGGTTACGGTTTCAATAATATTGGTTTCAACATTTACGGGATTACCTGAGATATAATGTTTGATTCTTTGACCGTTTACCACCTTCGGATTTGTGCCTTCGAAGTTGTTGATTTTTATGGCACCGGAACGATAGACCTACTCGATAACGTAGGGACCTTCCCATTTGGAGAGGAGTTTTCCTGCAAAAAATCTTAAACGAGAGTTGTATAGCAATACATAATCACCTACATTAAACTCACGCTTTTGTATCCTTTTGTCATGGCATCTTTTAACTTTTTCTTTAAATAACTTGGCATTTTCATAAGCTTGGGTTCTCCATTCATCAAGTGAGCTGATATCAAATAACCTCTTCTCACCGGCAAGTTTGAAATCATAGTTGAGCTCTTTAATAGCCCAATATGCCTTATGTTCTAGTTCGAGAGGTAAGTGACATGCTTTTCCACAAACCATTTTATACGGAGACATACCCATAGGATTCTTATATGCAGTTCTATAAGCCCATAATGCATCATCAAGTTTTTTGGACCAATTCTTTCTAGACCTATTAACAGTCTTTTGCAAAATTAATTTGAGCTCTCTATTACTCAATTCTACTTGACCATTAGACCGCGGGTGATAAGGAGATGCAATTCTATGATTAACGTCATATTTAGCAAGCATTTTACGGAAAGCACCATGAATAAAGTGTGAACCACCATCAGTCATTAAATATCTAGGGACTCGAAACCTCAGAAAAATAACTTCCTTAAGCATTTTAATAGAGGTGTTATGATCAGCACTACTAGTTGGAATAGCTTCTACCCACTTAGTAACGTAATCAACATCAACTAAAATATGTGTATATCCATTAGAGGCACGAAAAGGTCCCATATAATCAAAGTCCCAAACATCAAATGGTTCAATAACAAGTGAATAATTCATAGGCATTTCTTGACGTCTACTAATATTACCAATTGTTTGACATTCATCACAAGACAAAACAAACTTACGAGCATCCATGAAGAGAGTAGGCCAATAAAAACCGGATTGCAATACCTTATGTGCAGTTCTATCTCCAGCGTGGTGTCCTCCATAAGCTTCAGAGTGACACTTGCGTAGGATCTGTTCCTTTTCATGCTCAGGCACACAATGTCTAATAACACCATCTACTCCTTCTTTATAAAGATGTGGATCATCCCAAAAGTAATGTCGCAAATCATAAAAGAACTTTTTCTTTTGTTGGTATGTGAAGCTAGGTGGTATAAATTTAGCAACAATATAATTAGCATAATCAGCATACCATGGAGTGCTACGAGAAGTGCTTATGACATTTAATTGTTCATCAGGGAAGCTATCATCAATAGGTAGTGGGTCATCAAGAACATTCTCTAACCCAGATAAGTTATCTGCAACGGGGTTCTCAGCTCCTTTTCTATCAACAATATGCAAATCAAATTCTTGCAGCAAGAGAACCCATCTAATAAGTCTAGGTTTAGCATATTTCTTTTCCATAAGATATTTAATGGCAGCATGATCGGTGTGAATAGTTACTTTAGAATCAATAATATAGGGTCTGAATTTATCACAAGCAAACACAACAGCTAAAAGTTCCTTCTCGGTAGTAGCATAATTTCTTTGAGCATTGTCTAGAGTCTTACTAGCATAATGGATAACATTTAATTTCTTATCAACTCTTTGTCCTAGAACAGCACCTACACCATAATCACTAGCATCACACATAATTTCAAAGGGTAAATTCCAATCTGGTGGCTGAACAACAGGTGCAGAGACTAATGCTTTCTTAAGTATTTCAAATGCTTCTACGCAATCATCATCAAAGACAAATGGTACATCTTTTTGTAATAAATTAGTCAGAGGCCGAGAAATTTTTGAGAAGTCCTTAATGAACCTCCTATAAAATCCGGCGTGACCAAGGAAACTTCTTATACCTTTGATGTCCTTGGGACATGGCATATTTTCAATAGCATCAACTTTGGCTTTATCAACTTCAATACCTCTTTCAGAAACTTTGTGCCCCAAGACAATACCTTCATTAACCATAAAATGGCACTTTTCCCAATTCAAGACAAGATTAGTTTCTTCACATCTCTGCAAAACTCGATCAAGATTACTCAAGCAATCATCAAAAGAGGAACCATAGACGGAAAAGTCGTCCATGAAAACCTCACAAATCTTTTCACAAAAATCAGAGAATATAGCCATCATGCATCTTTGAAAGGTAGCAGGTGCATTACATAAACCAAAAGGCATACGTCTATAAGCAAAAGTACCAAAAGGGGATTTAAAAGTAGTCTTTGATTGATCTTTAGTCGACACAGGTATTTGAGAGAAACTAGAATAACCATCTGGAAAGCAATAATGTGTATGTTTGCATAATCTTTCTAGCATTTGATCAATAAAAGGTAAGGGGTAATGATCTTTATTAGTAGCTTTATTTAATTTGCGGAAATCAATTACCATCCTATAACATGTAATAATTCTTTGCGGGATCAATTCATCTTTATCTTTAGGGACGACAGTAATACCTCCCTTCTTAGGGACACAATGGACATGACTTACCCACTGACTATCAGCAACGGGATAAATTATACCTGCCTCTAGAAGCTTGAGTATTTCTTTTCTTACCACTCCTTTCATTTTAGGATTCAAACGTCATTGAGGATCACGAACTGGTTTGGCATCCGCTTCCAAATTTATTTTATGCTGACATAGAGTGGGACTGATGCCCTTAAGATCATCAAGACTATATCCAATAGCGGCACAATGCTTCTTCAGAGTTTTCAATAATCTTTCTTCTTCATGCTCTGAAAGGTTAGCAGTAATAATAACAGGATATATTTTCTTTTCATCAAGATAGGCATACTTAAGATTATCAGGCAACGGTTTAAGCTCAAACACGGGATCACCCTTGGGTGGAGGGGGATCCCCTAGGATTTCAACAGGCAAATTATGTTGCAGAATAGGTTCCTGTTTAAAGAATACTTCATCTATTTCCCTTCTTTCATACATGAACATCTCATTTTCATGGTCTAGCAAATAGTGTTCTAAAGGATCACTAGGAGGTACGACAATAGAAGCAAGACCAATAATTTCATCCTTACTAGGCAATTCTTCCTCACGATGTTGTTTACTAAATTTAGAGAAATTAAACTCATGAACCATATCATCCAAGCCAATAGTAACAACATTCTTTTCGCAGTCTATCTTAGCATTAACAGTATTCAAGAAGGGTCTACCAAATATAATGGGACAAAAGCTATCTTGTGGAGAACCAAGAACAAGAAAATCAGCGGGGTATTTGGTTTTTCCACACAAGACTTCAACATCTCTAACAATTCCAATTGCAGATATAGTATCTCAATTGGCAAGTTTAATTGTGACATCAATACCTTCTAACTCAGCAGGTGCAATATCATGCATAATTTCTGTGTATAAGTCAATGGGTATAACGCTAGCACTAGCACCCATATCACATAAGCCATGATAACAATGATCTCCTATTTTAACAGAAATAACAGGCACACCTACCACGGGTCTATGTTTATCTTTAGCACAAGGTTTAGAAATTCTAGCAGTTTCACCACAAAATTGAATAACATGCCCATCAATATTATCAGACAAGAGATCTTTAACAGTAGCAATATTAGGTTCTACTTTAACTTGCTCAGGAGGTGTATAAGTTCTAATATTGCTTTTACGAACAATAGTTGAAGCTTTAGCATGATCCTTTACTCTAACAGGGAAAGGTGGTTTCTCAACATAAGAGGTAGGAACAATAGGATCATTACAAGTAACAGTCTTTTCTTCAACTTTAATAGGTGCAGCTACTTTTACTTCTGTGGGAGGATGATATTTAAACCACTTCTCCTTGGGGAAATCAACATAAGTAGCAAAGGATTCACAGAAAGAAGCTACTATGTAACATCCCCAAAGTTTTAAATTTTTGGAATGTTATATTAGATAAATAACTATGCTTGTTGTCTGATTGATTGAGTGAAATTGAGTGGAATTTGAAACTTTTGAAAGTTGAATGAGAGGGAATGAAATGACTTTCCCAAACTTTCCACTTTGCCTTTTTGGATCTCAAGGAACTCAAGTTCATTCCAACACCAAACCCTAGAGTGAAGATGACATGACTTCTTCCATTTGGAATGAAAAGGGTTTTGAAAAGATTTGAATTTCATTTGAGAATATTTCAAATTCAAAGCTTTATGCAACTCAATGATTTTCATGAGGGAAGATAAAATGACTTCTTCAATTATATGAAATATGAGTTGGAAGTTAAAAAGGTATCAAATTGAAAGTCATTTGAAAGTGCCATTTGGAGTTTTCAGAAGATTTTGAGTTTTGGTATTTGGATTCAAATTTTGGCAAGTGGAATTCATTTCAAAACTATGCCTGACAACTACTTGAGAAAAAAATATGAGAGGAGTAACATGACACTCCAAATATGTCAGAGGAAAACAATGCCAAAAGTTTTGAATTCAAATTTGAGTTTTATTTGAATTGGAAAAAAATGATTTTTTATAAACTTTGGATTTTGCCCCTGGAAAAATGTTCAAATGATAGGGAATATTCCCCTGATCATTTTGGTATATATATGTGCTATATAAAATATTTATAGATTATGTTTTATCTCTGTTTTGTTTTATTAAATAAAATAAATTTAAAAAAGAGAAAACCCCCAGCGCCAGCCAGCCCCCTGCCCAGCCAGCCAAGCTCGCTCAAGACCGCCCAGAGGCCAGCCCAATGAGGCCGTGAGCCGGCCTCACCTCCCTCGCCTGAAACCCTTTGGGGTCGGTCGCCCGCTTCGCCCGCACCCTCCCTCTCTCTCGGCAGGTGGCCCCGCCCTGTCTTCAACCCCGCCCCACGCCATGCAGCGCGCCGCCGATCGCGGATCTCATGAGATCCGGATCCCGATCCTCCCGATCACCTCCTTGCCCGACGAGGCCCCGCCTATATAAGCCGGGCCCCGCACCCCATTCCCCCTTACCCCGCCGGAGCCCTCCTCCTCTCTCTCTCACGTCGCCGGAGCCCGAACCTCCCGTCGCCGCCATTTTCGTCGCCGTCGCCGCCCTAGCCCCTCCCGAGCTCGCCCGACTCCACCAGACGCCTCCCCGAGCTCGTCCGCACCCGCCGAGCCACTCCGCCGCCTCCCGAGGACCGAGCTGTCGGCACACTCGCCACCGCCGCCGCCGCCGAGCGCCGGTGAGTCACCGAGACCCCTCCCCGCCGTCCGATTCACCTCAACGGCTAGGATTAGAACACCCAAGGGGTATGTTTTTATAAAAAACCGCCGGTTAAACGGTTTAAATTTAGTTAGGGTTTATTTTATTTAGCCCGGCCCGACTAGTTTAACCCTAGGGCCCGTTTAGTTTATATTACGCTCAGTGCGTAGTTTAGGCCCATTAGGCCCTTTTTCATTTATTTTTGTTTTCTGTTTTAACAGAATAGTTCCTGTTTTGAAAAATTCATATCTTTTATTCTGTTTAATATTTTTAGGTGATTCTTTTTTTGTTGGTTTGCAAATTTTCTATAGTTTCTGTAGAAAATATATTTAGCTATGTTAAAATTAATTAAAATTGCTTTATTTTAGTTTTAGTCAGAATAGTAAATCTGTTATAACATGAGTTAGAAAAATTATTTTTGGATGATTCTTTTTGTCCCAACTTTATTTTGACATTGCCAAACCATAGGAATTAATTTGGGTATTTTAGGATTAATAAAAAATAGTTTTAAGCAGAATCTTGTTAATCCTAATTAATTAACTAGCCACTGTTTTCCTATTATTTTAATTAGTAAATAAATTTATTTTTAACATGTGATTGATTATTCTAGGATAGTTTCTGTCACTTTATAGGATGAACCTTTACTTATAATAAATAAAAGTTTTATTTTATTTTTCTTAATAGAAATTGAATTAGGCCTAATAGAAGTTTCAGTAATAGGTTTTAAATTAATTCTTTTGCTCCTAGTTGCTTAATGAAATCTTTTCTGTTAAGTTAACATAAACTCATGATTAGGTTATGTTGAGAAATTTTTTGTTATATAAAACTATTTTTAGTTGTTGCTTGAAGTAGGAAAAACTTTGAGTTGGATTTCTTCGAGTTTTTCCTTTGGGTTTTGATTCATTTGATTTGGTGTGTTATGTTACTATGCTATTGTGCTATGTGATCATATGCTATGTGCTTATTATAGTTATTGTTTGCCTTGGTAGAATTTTCGGAGTGTGAAGCTTGCTACTACGAATCCCTAGTTTTCGAAGATCGTCAACAAGGCAAGTTCACTTTGACCATGTTTTTCATACCTATGTGTTTTATTGCATCTAGTGTCAACTTCGCAACAATCCCTCCAGTAGTGATACTGAATTCTTGTAGTTGAGTAGTATGCATGAGGTAGGAACCCATCACCCTGTTACCAAGCCTGGGACGTTATTTATTGCTACGCTATTGTAGACGGGGTTGGTATGAGTGCTCGGGAGTGGTGTGAGAATGGAGGATCTACGTCAATGACGACAACTCCATGATGGAATCTGCAAGGACTGCATCTTCAAGGCCTCAAGACTTCAAGACTCGAGACAAGAATTCAATACACACTACTGGGTGAAGGATGGTTGACGGGCACCCTGGAGAAACCAGTGGTTGGCCGGGATGCATGGAGAAGCGCCATGACATCTTACGGAAAGCTTCACCCAGACTCAAAGAGACGGAAGAATACTTCATGCCTGGAAGCTTACCTTTGCAACCGCAAGTCATTATGGGCTCTGGCTTGGTTGACCTTAGTTGTGACTCTGGCTGGGACGGTGCTAGCAGATGTAGAACTACGGTAGGATGGGATGAGTACCGGACAGTGGTCAGAGGAACTCTTTGGAAGAACATGTTTCGGTCATCTTGTTCTCAAACACTCTGAAGTGCGAGAACGTAAAAAGAGGGATCGAATCTTGCGGGTAAAGTGTACAAACCTCTGCAGAGGGTTATAAACCTAATCGATTAGCCGTGTCCCCGGTTATGGACAATTTGAGCATCTGGACTTGGATCTATCTCGGAACTCTCAACACCGGATTGATAACTTAATTGTGGGCAACATATGATGATTTTGGGCTATGAGACATCGGTTGGCGGAACCATGTCATGATAGAAAACTCCATAGTATAGACTTCATTTATTCCTTTGATGTAGGGAAAATAAAATCAGCTTTTACGCAAACAAAACTCAGATACAGAGCCACAAAGCCAAATTGCATATAGTATAGTTTTACCATCTGTTTATTCATGTTGTGATCTTGCGGTACATTCAATGTACTGACCTACACGGCTGCAACGTATCATGTTGCAGGATTTTCTTCGACAGTAAGAGTTACGATCTGAGGTTACGGTCTACACTCAACCTGCCGATGGCGTTGATGGGACTCCACACCCGCTTGATTGTTTCCGCTGAGTATTATGAGGTATATATCATTTACGTTATTTATACATGTGATTGCACTTTGATATATACATTGATGTACTGTGTGTGCCAGCATACTGATCCAGGGATGGCACAGATACACAGAGGCTTGACCGTCTGAGGTCGGGTCGCTACATACTATCTCAGAGTCAAGTCCATATTTAGTGCTTAACTTACAAAAAATATCGGTATCCATAAAAGATTTAACACAATCAAACTTAGGCGTCATACCTGACTCCTTACCTTCGTCGAGGTCCCAATCTTAAGAGTTGCATTTAATTATATCCAATAAATTCCATTTAAATTCAATAGTCTTCATCATAAAAGAGCCAGCACAAGAAGTATCGAGCATGGTGCGATTGTTATCAGAAAGCCAAGCATAAAAATTCTAAAGAATTGTCACTTTTGAGAGCTCATGATTGGGGCATGAATATAACATTGATTTAAGCCTCCCCCAAGATTGAGCGATGCTTTCTCCTTCGCGAGGCCAAAAATTATATATATAATTGCGACCACGATGAACAAGATGCATAGGGTAATACTTTTGATGAAATTCCAATTCAATCTTTTATAGTTCCATGATCCCGTATCATCACATAGCCTATACCATGTCAATGCGTCTTCCTTCAAAGATAAAGGGAAGACCTTCTTCTTAACAACATCATCAGGTATACCTGCAAGCTTATATAATCCACAAACTTCATCCACATAGAGTAGATGTTCATCAGGATGCTTTGTTCCATCTCCTATAAAAGTATTAGCCAGCAGTTTTTTCATCATACCCGAAGGAACTTCAAAAGGAGTTTCATTTTCAATAGGTTCAGTAGGTTGAGGAGCAATTCTTTGCTCTACTGGACGGGGTGAAGATACCCCGAACAAGCCCCTCAGAGAATTACTTTCCATAGTAACAAGTGACAGAAAATTTCAGCACACTATATAAATTTTTCCTTACCAAATTCCACTTACCAAAGGCGCTACATTCCCCGGCAACGGCGCCAGAAAAGAGTCTTGATGACCCACAAGTATAGGG
The DNA here is from genome assembly GCA_021605205.1 of Aegilops longissima. Classification (NCBI taxonomy): domain Eukaryota; kingdom Viridiplantae; phylum Streptophyta; class Magnoliopsida; order Poales; family Poaceae; genus Aegilops; species Aegilops longissima. The sequence goes on along the minus strand of CM038682.1, from coordinate 106,272,413 downwards.
GATCTATCATAGTCCTTTCGATAAGTAAGAGTGTCGAACATGACAAGGAGCAGAAGGAAATGATAAGCGGTTTTCAGCAAGGTATTGTCTGTAAGTACTGAAATAAGTGGTAACAGATAGTTTTGTGATAAGATAAATTGTAACGAGCAACAAGTAACAAGTGTAAATAAAGTGCAGCAAGGTGTCCCAATCCTTTTTGTAGCAAAGGACAAGCCGGAACAAACTCTTATAATAGGAAAAGCGCTCCCGAGGACACATGGGAATATCGTCAAGCTAGTTTCATCACGTTCATATGATTCGCGTTCGATACTTTGTTGATATGTGGGTGGACCGGTTCTTGGGTGCTGTTCTTACTTGAACAAGCATCCCACTTATGATTAACATCTATTGCAAGCATCCGCAACTACAACAAAAGTATTAAGGTAAATCTAACCATAGCATGAAACATATGGATCAAAATCAGCCCCTTACGAAGCAACGCATAAACTAGGGTTTAAGCTTCTGTCACTCTAGCAACCCATCATCTGCTTATTACTTCCCAATGCCTTCCTCTAGGCCCAAATAATGGTGAAGTGTTATGTACTCGACGTTCACATAACACCACTAGAGGCTAGACAACATACATCTCATAAAAATATCAAACGAATACCAAATTCACATGACTACTAATAGCAAGACTTCTCCCGTGTCCTCAGGAATAAACGTAACTACTCACAAAGCATATTCATGTTCATAATCAGAGGGGTAATAATATGCATAAAGGATCTGAACATATGATCTTCCACCAAATAAACCAACTAGCATCAACTACAAGGAGTAATCAACACTACTAGCAACCTACTAGCACCAATCCCGGACTTGGAGACAAGAATTGGATACAAGAGATGAACTAGGATTTGGAGATGAGGTGGTGCTGGTGAAGATGTTGATGGAGATTGCCCTCTCCCGATGAGAGGAGCGTTGGTGATGATGATGGCGATGATTTCCCCCTCCCGGAGGGAAGTGTCCCCGGCAGGACAGCTCGGCCGGAGCCCTAGATTGGTTCCTCCAAGGTTCCACCTCGTGGCGGCGGATTCTCGTCCCGAAAGGTTGCTTAATGTTTTTCTCTCATCGAAAGACTTCATATAGGAGAAGATGGGCATCGGAGAGCCACCAGGGGGCCCATGAGGTAGGGGGCGCGCCCCAGGGGGGGGGGGCGCCCCCCACCCTCGTGAGTAGGGTGTGGCCCCCCTGGCCTTCATCTTTGGTGACGCTTTTTCTTTATTTATTTTAAGACCTTCCGTGGAGTTTCAGGACTTCTGGAGTTGCACAGAATAGGTCTCCAATATTTGCTCCTTTTCCAGCCCAGAATTCCAGCTGTCGGCATTCTCCCTCTTCATGTAAACCTTGTAAAATAAGAGAGAATAGCCATAAGTATTGTGACATAACGTGAAGTAACAGCCCATAATGCGATAAATATCGATATAAAATCATGATGCAAAATGGACGTTTCAGATATCTCGAATGCAGTTCGGCGTTGGAGCTCAGATGCAAGAGGACACCGCTGCACGGGAACAACTTCAAACCCGAGGTGTAGCGTAAAAAGTAACAAGACCTTGATAAAGGCCGAGAACTTAAAGGGGCTCCTCGGATACCCGACGTGTAAACCCTTCGGGTCCACTTTGGCGATCCTCGAGATCGAAGATGAGATGATTTGTTGAACCAGTTTTCAAGACCGATGACCGAAGATGAAGAACAGTTCGGAAGAATCGAGGAGCGTCCCCAACTTGAAGACCGGTTCAGGGGCTACTGACGGTGTCCTGGATTAGGGGGTACTCACCACATCGTCTCTCGATCAGTTGGATTGGGACGAGGACCCCCATGGCCGTTTACTCATGGGCCAGTTCGGACAGCCGATGTATACACGAGGAAGATTCCACAAGACTTGGTGATCAAGACAAGGACCTTGCGCCATCGCTCCTCCCTTCTCCCGTCTCGTGTGCTTCCCCTTTGATTTGTATCTTTCTCCTTCCCCTTCCACAAGGCAGAGATGGCTAGCGCATGCTGTGGGTCGCTTCACTTCTAGTACATGCGTTAGTGCTACACTTTGCGAGGGAGAGAAGGCAAATCGAGCGGAGCGCAGCCGTGGCTGAGCAAAACCCTGAAGCTACTGAGGTAGAGCATGGAGCCATGGCGATAGGCCATCTTATGGAGGCCACGGTGGTGGACCTGGCAATGGCAATCCCGATCATGGTGATGGACGTGGGCACGAATACTACCACAGACAGGGTTGCGGTGACGGTGCCGGTGGCGGCGGCCGTGGCCGTGGTTACTACCAAGTAGATGGCGTTGGCCATGTGTACTACCAAGGAGGTCGCAAGATCCTGTACACTATCGGCAAGCTGCCGTTCAACACCAAGGAGTTTGAGGTCACCTTACCTGACTACAAGCCAGGTCCATCTGGCAAAGGTAAACTCAGTTTCTCAGTTAGTGTGCCCCATGACTTGAAAATATGAGGTGATCAGGTTCCCCATGACAAGTATGTTTGTAGGAGGGAGAGGAAGTTCAAGGTGACTGATACGTCTCCGTCGTATCTATAATTTTTGATTGTTCCATGCCAATATTGTACAACTTTCATATACTTTTGGCAACTTTTTATACTATTTTTGGGACTAACATATTGATCCAGTGCCCAGTGCCAGTTCCTGTTTGTTGCATGTTTTTGTTTCGCATAATATCCATATCAAACGGAGTCCAAACGGGATAAAAACGGACGAAGAATTATTTTGGAATATTTATGATTTTTGGGAAGTAAAATCAACGCGAGACGGTGTCCGAGGGGGCCACGAGGCAGGGGGCGCGCCCTGGACCCTCGTGGGCACCCCATAAGGCGGTTGACGCTCTTCTTTTTCCACAAGAAAGCTAATTTTATGAGGAAAATCTGGGCGAAAGATTCACCCCAATCGGAGTTACGAATCTCCGGGAATTTAAGAAATGGTGAAGGGCCAGAATCAGGCAACGCAGAAACAGAGAGAGACAGAGAGACAGATCCAATCTCGGAGGGGCTCTCGCCCCTCCCATGCCATGGAGGCCAAGGACCAGAGGGGAAACCCTTGTCCCATCTAGGGAGAATGTCAAGGAAGAAGAATAAGGAGGGGGCTCTCTCCCCCTCGCTTCCGATTGCGCCGGAGTGCCACCGGGGCCATCATCATCACCGCCATCTTCACCAACAACTTCACCGCCATCATCACCAACTCTTCCCCCCTCTATGCAGCGGTGTAATCTCTCTCTTAGCCGCTGTAATCTCTACCTAAACATGGTGCTCAACTCTTTATATTATTTTTCAATGATGTATGGTTATCCTACGATGTTTGAGTAGATCCGTTTTGTCCTAATGGCTATTTGATGAACGTGATTGGTTTGAGTTGCATGTTTTATTATTGGTGCAGTCCTATGGTGCTCTCCGTGTCGCGCAAGCTTGAGGGATCCCCGCTGTAGGGTGTTGCAATATGTTCATGATTCGCTTATAGTGGGTTGCGTGAGTGACTGAAACACAAACCCGAGTAAGTAGGTTGTTGCGTATTGGATAAAGGGGACTTGATACTTTAATGCTATGATTGGGTTTTACCTAATGATCTTTAGTAGTTGCAGATGCTTGCTAGAGTTCCAATCATAAGTTCATATGATCCAAGTAGAGAAAGTATGTTAGCTTATGCCTCTCCCTCAAATAAAATTGCAATAGTGATTACCGGTCTAGTTATCGATTGCCTAGGGACAAATAACTTTCTCGTGACAAAAAGCTCTCTACTAAAACTAATTTAGTTGTGTCTTTATCTAAACAGCCCCTACTTTCTATTTACGCGCTCTTTATTATCTTGAAAACCTATCCAAAAACACCTACAAAGTACTTCTAGTTTCATACTTGTTTCCGGTAAAGCGAACGTCAAGTGTGCGTAGAGTTGTATCGGTGGTCGATAGAACTTGAGGGAATATTTGTTCTACCTTTAGCTCCTCGTTGGGTTCGACACTCTTACTTATCGAAAGAGGCTACAATTGACCCCCTATACTTGTGGGTCATCAAGACCTTTTTCTGGCGCCGTCGCCGGGGTGCAATAGCGTGGGGTGAATATTCTCGTGTGTGCTTGTTTGCTTTATCACTAAGTAACTTTTATTTGCTGTTCTTAGTTGTTCTCTATCTTTAGTTATGGATATGGAACACAAAATACCAAAAAAATTAGGTGTACTTGCTGCTCATGGAGATGGGGAACCTCCTAAAACCCTCGATGCTCGTTACGTGAAAGATATTATGTACTACTTTAATAATCCTGAGAAAACCCCATTCAACTATGTTATGGGAGTAACGTTGGATCAACGTGAATACTTTAGGGATTATCGCTTGACACAAAAAGGGAAACTATTATGGGATCAAATTAATATGTTGTATTGGTATGCTAGGCAACTATGCTTGAGATATGATTATACTTGTTGCTCTAGGATGAAGTCTCCACACCTTCCCTTTTCATGCAAATTTAATGATAATGAAACCTTGGCTTCTTATGCTAGAGGTATATATGATTACTATGATGTGCAACGAATAGAAGCATTTGTTGCTTTTATGGGTGCTTATGAAATTGAATCTATGTTTAAAGAGTTTGAAGATTTTGATGATTCGGTTTATACCCGAAAATTTAGCTATCCTTAAATATTGTTATGAGAATTATGAATACAATTATTATATTAACTCACTTATTGAGAAAGTCTCCGCTGTCCAAGAAGAGACTAATATTTTACAGGAATCTATGGAAGAAGAAGTTGACGAAACTGTGAGCTCATTGGATGAAAAAGATGAGGAGGAGAGCAAAGAACAAAAGGAGGAAGAGCGGATTGATCACCCGTGCCCACCTTCTAATGAGAGTAACTCTTCAACTCATACATTGTTTAATTTCCCTTCGTTCTTACCGAAGGATGATTGCTATGATGACTGTTATGATCCATTTGATTCTTTTGAAATATCCCTTTTTGATGATGCTTGCTATGCTTGTGGCCAAGATGCCGATATGAATTATGCTTATGGAGATGAACTTGCTATAGTTCCTTATGTTAAACATGAAGTTGTTGCTATTGCACCCACACATGATAGTCCTATTATCTTTTTGAATTCTCCAAACTACACTATACCGGAGAAGTTTGCCCTTATTAAGGATTGTATTGATGGGTTGCGTTTTACTACTACACATGATGATTTTGATAGATATAATATGCATGTGCTTGCTACTCCTACTTGCAATTATTATGAGAGGGGAACTACATCTCCGCCTCTTTATGTTTCCAACACGATAGAATTGCAAGAAACTGCTTATGCTATGTATTGGCCTTTACTTGATGTTCATGAATTGTTCTTGTATGACATGCCGATGTGTGACGACCGGTTTTCCAGGTATTAATTTCTAGAAAGTGGCCCTTGTGCTCACCAGCCCCAGGATTACTGTTAGCTGATAAGGCACCAACTTGATACAAAAATTCCAAGCAAAAAACAAAATATGCAGTACAAGACCATTCTGGCCTGTGAGTACAACAATTTGATTTCTAGTGGTTGGTGGCGGAAGCGGTTTGTGGATCAGCAGTGTCTATGGGGCTCCATTTCCCACAGGAACAGCTGACCAGGATAACCCTATCTTCGCGAGGCTGCTATCACCATTGCTTAGGTTCCGGGGCTGTCATCACGGTCGCTCCTCTCCGCGCAAGAAATCTGGCCAAGACAATAGCCAGGGACAAGCCAGTGAGTACTTTTGAATGTACTCGCAAGCATTATGAGCACGGGTATAATATAACAACGGTAATCATGTTCTAAAATATTTTAAGATCATGACGTCAGTCACAAAAGTAAAATCTCTGATGCATGCAAGCAGGTTACTTATGGATATGCAATAACACAGTAGTAATAAAATGCACCGATCAGGTGTCTGAAGCGACGCCTCGAAAGGTTAGTAAACAAAGATAAATGCCTCGGTCGGGCGTCTGAGTGACACCACATAAAGGGCTTATAAAAATAACTAACAAACATGCCACAGTCGGGCGTCTCAGCGACACCACATAAAGGGCTTATAAGATAAATAAATGACAAGCATGTTACAGTCGAGCGTCTCAGCGATACCACATAAAGGGCTTATAATATAAATAAATGACAAGCATGCCACAGTCGGGCGTCTCAGCGACACCACATAAAGGGCTTACAAAGAAAATAAATAACAAGCATGCCACGATCGAGGCGCCTCAAATGACACCACATAAAGGGCTTATAAATAATCACAGTGAATATCCAGGGGGTAGAACCATCCCAGGGATATTCGATAATTCCAGTAATATAATGGGTTAGTCCACAACAAAATAATAATCATAAAAATCACAAGTCTCAAGTCATGATCCCAGTTCTGGTTTAACAGTTTCTCCTCCGAAGACCGACACTAAGACCGACACTCGACCCATCCCAGACTGTAATCCTTAACCATGGACACGGCTATTCGAATAGGTTTTATCTCTACAGAGAGTGTACTCTTTACCCACGAGTAACAGATTCCTTTAGTCCATCGGGACTAATTCCGTCTACGGCCTTTTAATTGAAAACACACCTATCCGCACACACCAGCCTAACTTACCGGTGTCTGGAATCACCCACGACACCCGTTAAGCAAAACTCTAAGTGGGGAGGCTACAACCTCGATGTGACATGGGATCACAAAATTTATACCACAAAACTAGGGGAGCTACCCTTGGCTACAACCAAACACCCATGCTCCCGGACCAGGTGGCATGCCTACCGGATGCCTCTCGTATCTTCCACCATGGCCTCTCTATACGGTGTGTGCTAGGAAAGGGGTTGACAACTTACTGAACCGTACCCTACCTATGGCAGGGACGAGTGGCAACACGAAACAAGTATGGGGGTTACTGGAACAAGACTCGATCTACGGTCGACTCAGGAGGTTTAAAATTCCCTGCATGATTAGCATAGCAATATATACTTCAACCAACAGACATAATCATCACGCGACATACCCCCTCATGCCATACCGGACACGACCGTCTCGACGGAGGATTAGGTACAAGCCCGTGTCTACCCAAGACAGAGGCCATTCCTGGATTCCCTTCCGGTATGCATGAAAAGCATATGACGGTGATTACCATCACAACCATATCAACTCCAATAGCATGAAATCATTAATAGGCACTCATGAGTAGAAACACATAATCACATAAAATGACGTATGCCCCGTACCGAGGTGGTGTTTTCACCGTGTCAAATAACACACAAAAATATTATGCCAGGATTCAGAATGCTCGCCTTCAAGTCGAGGGAGACAGGGTGCATTCCAAAACTCTTGAAGGTTATCTCCTCTGTCCAAAAATCCTATTAAAAATATTTTTGTTTCAATAAATAGTTTAAAAGCAGTACCAAAAAGTTGTCTGATTTTTTTGAAATAAATATTAAAATGAACTAGGCAATATTTGAGAGAGGTAGGAAAAAGAATCAACTCATTTGGAGTTATAATTAAAAAGTTATAGCTAGTCAAAGTTTTGGTAAAAATATGTTCTAAAAAAACAGAAAAAGAAAACGTTTCAGACGAGATTACGCTTTCGGTCAGAAGAGGCGTACTTGGGGTTTTACGCCTCCACTTATCCAGCGTGGACCGCGCGGGGAGTCACTGACAGTGGGTCCAGGGGGCCCACTAGTCATGTTTGACTAGCCTCCACTCCCTCTTCTTCCTCTGCCCGAGCAGAGGCGGGACATCCGGCGGTCGTTGCTGGCGAACGACAGTTCCTCGCGGGGAGTTGAGGGCGGGGATGGATCAGCGGATCTGGGGCGGTCCTTCCGGTGGTTGCAGGGTCGTCGGAGGTGGAGGGAATCATCGGCGGCGAGCTCTGCGGCGGAGGGAAAGCTTCGGTCGATTTGGGGGCTCGGGCTAGGGTGACGCTCCGTCGTAGTTGGGGGTCTGGGTGGCTCCGCAAGACGATGAGGAGCGGAGTGGTGGTGATGGAAGGGTGGGGGAGGCCCTGGTGGCGCCGGGGTGAACCGGAACGTGGCGGCGGCCGAGCTGGCTGGAGAGGTTGAAGATGGCATGTTCCTCTTCAATCCATGGTAACGGGGCACTAGGAGGACGGCGTGAGGCTGCCTGAGTGATTGGGGGAGCTCGGAGGCTTCCTTTTATAGCACCTCCATGTCGGTTCGTGGCGGCCGTGGATGAGCTCGTCGGCGGACCGCCCTCATGTCTTCTTGGCGGGCGGCGTGGCGGTGGCTGGCTAGCTCGAGGGCTAACGACGACCACCCACTGTCGAAGGAGGCGGTGGTGGCGCTGTGGTGGTTTGGGCGGTGCTGCCCATGGCGGTGGCGGATGCGGCCGTAGGCGTGCCGCCAAGAGGCTGGCTGGCGACGCTGCAGGGGGCGAGGAGGTGGTCGGGGCTTCTAGCGTGACGTGGCGAGAGGGAGAGGATCAGGATGAGTTCGGGGAAACTATCCAGGGGGCGTACTGGCTCGGACGCGAGCACGCAAAAGCGCTGCTCTGCTTTCAGACTCTGGCGTGCACGCCACTGCTCGACGAAATGCGAGGGCGACCAAAAATTGCTAGAGAGATAATGCAAATCCACAGGCCTAGGTTAGAGACATATAGAAGGCTACTTGACAACTTGGTTTGAGACAAGGGAAAAGTTCACAACACCAAACCTTCAACCATGTCAAATCTGTCTATGCACACAGGGTGTTTGACAAAATGCCAGAGGCATCTAGGCATTACTTGGGGTGGTCAAATCTTCTAGAGTGGGGTCTCTTTAGATGAATGAGAGGGTGGTGAGGTTAGTTTGCCAAATGAAGAAACTTGTTAGTGCAAGTTTTGCAAAATTTAATTCTAGACAGGGGGTAAATGGCATCATTACATGAACCAAAAATGTCCCAATGGGTGCATGCTGCTGGACTTAGGGGTTTTGTAGGGTTGACTACAAGCAGGAGAAAGCACAAGGTCACTATAGCAAATATAGATAGGGTTGCAGTAGAAATCACAAGGCTGGACCAGAATGAAAAAGAGGTTGATTCACTCAATTTTTCCAAAGAACATCACTAGGTTTTTGCATAAAGTTGGATGGCATGCTACCACTGACATCCCATAATTTTGGTGGAGGCTAAAAAGAAATATTTAAATAGGCTGTAGTGCAAAACTGCCAACTGGACCAGATTTGAAAACTTGGTGTAGAACTCAAAATATTCAATGAATGAAATATATTTTTGCATAAAAGTGATCTAGAAACATCACATGACATCTCCAAATTTTGGTTGGAATTTTAGTTAAATTTATCAAATGGTTGTAGTTCAAAAAGAGCTCCAAAACTAATGGAAGTCATGTTAAGGAATAAAGCTCAGAGAGAAATAATTAAATAAATAAATCTACTGATTAAGAATTGTTATATTGAGAGAGCATAAAAGTCCAATACATTTTTGGAAAGTTCCACTAGGGTAAAACTCCTCAATACTAAAGAAAAGGGGTTCTGAAATCAACAGAAAATCCAGAAGGCAAATTTTTTAAACTCCTGGCAAAATTTTAATAATTAAAACATGGTTAAATTTTTGGGGTGTTACACGATGCATAGGAAGAGAGTTAGACTTCATCATTGCTTGATATATGTTACTTTGTGCTCACTACTAAATTAAAAATCATTTTTAATTAAAATTGGCTTCGATATACCTTGGGATCCGGGTGGATTCATTACTTGAGCACTATGTGCCCAACTTAATGGCTTTAAAGAAAGCGCTACCAGGGAGACAACCCGGAAGTTTTAGAGAGTCATTTATTTCTGTTTAGTTCTTTTATATAGTTTTAAAACAAAAATAAAATAAAGAGGGGAACCCAAAACTTTTCAAAAAGAAAAGTGAAAGTGAGATAGACGAGCATTTTGAAAGTGGGGGACGTCCTTAAACTTGTTCAGGCCCATGGGAACTTTGTGAATCTTAATTACAGAAACTTTTCAATAAAAATAATTATCCCCTTGTAAAATTCCATCGTATTATAAAAATAATGTGCGGTTTGCCTTTTGGATGTTTACAATGCTTGTTGGTTTGTGTGGTGCAGGACAGAAACTTTGGCTGTAGTGCACAATATTTTTTTTTATGGAACGTCAAATGGTTCTGATTCCTTTTGCACTGTCTTTCTATGCAAATTGTTTATTTTTCCTAATTTTGGCAGAATTTTTCAAGTATTATAAGTATGGTGAATGTTCAGATTGTTACAGACTGTTCTGTTTTAGATAGATTCTTATTTTGATGCATAGTTTGCTTGTTTTGATGAAACTATCAATTTATATCAGTGGATTAAGCCATGGAAAAGTTATATTAGAGTAGACACAATGCAAAAACAAAATATGAATTGGTTTGCAACTGTACTTAGAGTAGTGATTTGCTTTATTATACTAACGGATCTTACCGAGTTTTCTGTTGAAGTTTTGTGTGGATGAAGTGTTCGATGATCGAGGAGGTCTCGATGTGAGAAGAAGGAAGAGAGGCAAGAGATCAAGCTTGGGGATGCCCAAGGCAATCCAAGTAAATAGTCAATGAGAATCAAGCATCTAAGCTTGGGGATGCCCTGGAAGGCCTTCCCTCTTTCTTCAACAAGCATCGGTATGTTTTCGGATTCGTTTCGTTCTTGCGATATGTGCAAATCTTGGAGCTCTTTTGCTTTAGTTTTTACTTTTCTTTTATGCACCATGCTGGTATGAGATAGTCTTTGGTTGATTTATAGAATGCTCATTGCACCTCACTTATACTGTTTGAGTATGGCTTTGTAGAATGCTTCATGTGCTTCACTTAAATCATTTGAAGTTTGGATTGCCTGTTTCTCTTCACATAGACAACCGCCATTTGTAGAATGCTCTGTTGCTTCACTTATATTTGTTAGAGCGTGGGCATATCTATTTTAGAAAGAATTAAACTCTATTGCTTCACTTATATCTATTTAGAGAGATGACAGGAATTGGTCATTCACATGGTTAGTCATAAAATCCTACATAAAACTTGTAGATCGCTGAATATGATATGTTTAATTCCTTGCAATAGTTTTGCGATATAAAGATGGTGATATTACAGTCATGCTAGTGGGTAGTTGTGGATTGTATAAATACTTGTGTTGAGGTTTGTGATTCCCGAAGCATGCAAGTATGGTGAACCGTTATGTGATGAAGTCGGAGCATGATTTACTTTTTGATTGCCATCCTTTGTGTTGAGGTCGGGATCGCGCGATGGTTAACTCCTACCAACCCTTCCCCTAGGGGCATGCGTCTAATACTTATTCCGATAGCTTCTAATTTTTTGCAATAAGTATGTGAGTTCTTTATGACTAATGTTGAGTCCATGCATTATACGCACTCTCACCTTTCCACCATTGCTAGCCTCTCTAGTACCGCGCAACTCTCGCCGGTGCATTACACCCACCATATACCTTCCTCAAAACAGCCACCATACCTACCTATTATGGCGTTTCCATAGCCATTTCGAGATATATTGCCATGCAACTTCCATCATCATCATATACATGAGTTGAGCGTTCATTGTCATATTGCTTTGCATGATCATAAGATAGCTAGCATGATGTTTTCATGGCTTGTCCATTTTTTGATGTCATTGCTACGCTAGATCATTGCACATCCCGGTACACCGCCGGAGGCATTCATATAGAGTCATATATTGTTCTAGATATCGATTTGTAATATTGAGTTGTAAGTAAATAAAAGTGTGATGATCATCATTATTAGAGCATTGCCCCAGTGAGGAAAGGATGATGGAGACTATGATTCCCCCACAAGTCGGGATGAGACTCCGGACGAAAAAAAGAGAAATGCCAAAAAAAGAGAAGGCCCAAAAAAATGAGAGAAAAAGAGAGAAGGGGCAATGCTACTACCCTTTTACCACACTTGTGCTTCAAAGTAGCACCATAGTCTTCATAGAGAGAGTCTCCTATGCTTTCACTTTCATATACTAGTGGGAATTTTCATTATAGAAGTTGGCTTGTATATTCCGATGATGGGCTTCCTCAAATGCCCGAGGTCTTCATGAGCAAGCAAGTTGGATGCACACCCACTTAGTTTCCAGTTTGAGCTTTCATACACTTATAGCTCTTAGTGCATCCGTTGCATGGCAATCCCTACTCACTCACATTGATATCTATTGATGGGCATCTCCATAGCCCGTTGATACGCCTAGTTGATGTGGGACTATCTTCCTCCTTTTTGTCTTCTCCACAACCACCATATTCTATTCCACCTATAGTGCTATGTCCATGGCTCACGCTCATCTATTGCGTGAAAGTTGAAAAGGTTTGAGAACACTAAAGTATGAAACAATTGCTTGGCTAATTCCGGGGTTGTGCATGATTGAAATATTTTGTGTGGTGAAGATGGAGCATAGCCCGACCATATGATTTTGTAGGGATAACTTTCTTTGGCCATGTTATTTTGAAAAGACATGATTGCTTTATTAGTGTGCTTGAAGTATTATTGTATTAATGTCAAATGATAGACTATTGCTTTGAATCACTCGTGTCTTAATATTCATGCCATGATTAGATACATGATCAAGATTATGCTAGGTAGCATTCCACATCAAAAATTATCTTTTTTATAATTTACCTACTCGAGGACGAGCAGGAATTAAGCTTGGGGATGCTAATACGTCTCCGTCGTCTATAATTTTTGATTGTTCCATGCCAATATTCTTCAATTTCATATAATTTTGGCAACTTTTTATACTATTTTAGGACTAACATATTGATCCAGTGCCCAGTGCCAGTTCCTGTTTGTTGCATGTTTTTGTTTTGCAGAATATCCATATCAAACGGAGTCCAAACGGGATAAAAACGGACGGAGAATTATTTTGGAATATTTATGATTTTTGGGAAGTAAAATCAACGTGAGACGGTGTCCGAGGGGGCCACGAGGCAGGGGGCGCGCCCTGGACCCTCGTGGGCACCCCGTAAGGCGGTTGATGCTCTTCTTTTGCTGCAAGAAAGCTAATTTTATTAGGAAAATCTAGGCGAAAGATTCACCCCAATCGGAGTTACGGATCTCCGGGAATTTAAGAAATGGTGAAGGGCCAGAATCAGGCAACGCAGAAACAGAGGGAGACAGAGAGACATATCCAATCTCGGAGGGGCTCTCGCCCCTCCCATGCCATGGAGGCCAAGGACCAGAGGGGAAACCATTCTCCCATCTAGGGAGAAGGTCAAGGAAGAAGAAGAAGGAGGGGGGCTCTCTCCCCCTCGCTTCCGGTGGCGCCGGAGTGCCACTAGGGCCATCATCATCACCGCCATCTTCACCAACAACTTCACCGCCATCATCACCAACTCTTCCCACCTCTATGCAGCGGCGTAACCTCTCTCTTACCCGCTGTAATCTCTACTTAAACATGGTGCTCAACGCTATATATTATTTTCCAATGATGTATGGTTATTCTATGATGTTTGAGTAGATCCGTTTTGTCCTAATGGCTATTTGATGATCGTGATTGGTTTGAGTTGCATGTTTTATTATTGGTGATGTCCTATGGTGCTCTCCGTGTTGCACAAGCTGAGGGATCCCCGCTGTAGGGTGTTGCAATATGTTCATGATTCGCTTATAGTGGGTTGCGTGAGTGACTGAAACACAAACCCGAGTAAGTAGATTGTTGCGTATGGGATAAAGGGGACTTGATACTTTAATGCTATGGTTTGGTTTTACCTTAATGATCTTTAGTAGTTGCAGATGCTTGCTAGAGTTCCAATCATAAGTGCATATGATCCAATTAGAGAAAGTATGTTAGCTTATGCCTCTCCCTCAAATAAAATTGCAATAGTGATTACCGGTCTAGTTACTGATTGCCTAGGGACAAATAACTTTCTCGTGACAAAAAGATCTCTACTAAAACTAATATAGTTGTGTCTTTATCTAAACAGCCCCTACTTTCTATTTACGCGCTCTTTATTATCTTGCAAACCTATCCAAAAACACCTACAAAGTACTTCTAGTTTCATACTTGTTTCCGGTAAAGCGAACGTCAAGTGTGCATAGAGTTGTATCGGTGGTCGATAGAACTTGAGGGAATATTTGTTCTAACTTTAGCTCCTCGTTGGGTTCGACACTCTTACTTATCGAAAGAGGCTACAATGGACCCCCTATACTTGTGGGTTATCAGTGACCATCAAGCACGCCACCGTGCAGCCTACAACAGTTGCAGATGCTCATGGACAGGATCTCCACGGACATACTGGTGCAGCCGCTGCACGTGCTCGACATTGTGTTGCGCGACATCGTGCTCAACGAAGGGAATAACATGTGCTAACAACTACTCTCTGCCCTTTGCGTTATTAGTCATTATCGAACACTTTGCATGTTTTTCTTATTTGTTGGGGGCTTGTTGTCACTGTGCACCTTAGGTTCGTCCCGGTAGTCCGGTCTTTCTTCTCACAGAGCATCAAGGAACCCATCAAGTTAGGCCAGGGTATCAAAGGATGGAATGGGTTCTACCAGAGCATCAGAACTACCCAGAGTAGATTCTCCCTCATCATAGGTTTGTGACATGTTTTCCTTGCATTCAGTTTCCATTTACCTGCAACATGTTACGCGAGGATGAATGAACGATGGGGAAATATTCTTACTTGCCAATTAATGAATTTTAAACTTTGGATTGCAGACATGTTATTGACTGATTTCATCACAGAGATTCCTAATAGGAGAGCTCTCATTCGTGGCATTGAAGATCTTGATTATCTAAGATATGCATATTTCTCGTAGCTACCAGTTCTCTCTCACCGTGCGCCAATCAATTCTCTCTCATAGATAATAATATCCTACTCTTAGCACCGGTTTTCACTTGGCATAGAAGCTTCTTCTTATTTTGTCTCTTCAAACACTTCATCCTTGAGAACAAAGTTTTGATCAATGATATATTCTAAAAGTAAGAGCAACTCTATTAATTTACGTACCTTGTATTTGGCCACCATGTTTTCTTTGAAGGGTGAACGCCGACTCTCTGAACCTAAAATAAGGGTGAAGGATACATAATATATGCCGGGTCTAAAGTGAAGTAGTACATACATAGGAAATCAGTGTAAAACTTAGAGAGTCTCCATAATATAGATTTCTCGGTTTCTTAATCGGTGTCTATCTTTCTAAGATACTGGTGCAGCTTAAGGTGCTGGTGCTCCACCCCACACTACAAAGTATGAATACGATTTGCCAATACCCAAATGGGTAGTTACTGCTCGCCTCCTTTCTTAATTCAGAGTTGTTTGAGCATACAACCTTCCTATAACTTTCTCACCTGGATCCGACCAAAGAAGGAAGATGTATGGCTTCCCTCAAACTAAATAAGGAATTACTAGAGTTTATCGATAGGCAATTACCACAGATAAAAAGTGCTCAGCTAAAAAAAAAGAAGGTAGTGTGAGCTTTGAATTTATGTCCCTCTTTGTTACACACCTCTTCTTGTTGAGTATGTGTCATTCTTTTAGTTTACCGACTATATATTAATAAGCTGAACATCGTCCTTTTAGTTCTCTTGGACGTAGATATGTGTGCTGGCTTTCCACTTTCTGATATTTTTTTCTGTGTGGATCGCTGAATATAATGAGAAACATAGGAATAAGGTATATTTACATGGATACTTTATTTGTTAAATGTTTATATTTGACAACTTTGTTGGATTTTATGGTTTGGAAGGTAGTAATTGGGAAATTAAATGGACTTTCTTACATGGCATCCTATAGGGATGGATATATTTTAGCCAAGTCCATAGAAGCGCAGCACACAAGGCATTTTAATCATCAAAGGGCACTAGTGAGTTATGAACACAGTCATTTTATAAGGGGATTAAACATTTTACGTTGTAAATGTAAGCACCACTCGAAAGGAAGGTGAACCCCTTCACGGTTAAAGAGAACCTTTAAGGTGGGAACTAACAAATATATCACCGTACCTTAAAAAAATATAGTAGTCTTGATTCTCAATTAGATTTTTGTAAGGCTCATTAGCCTTCTGAAAAAGCCCTAATTTCAGTTCGGTGAAAAGTGTAACATCCACCAGATTTTATAGAAAAGTACAACCCCAGTTTATTGAGAAGTGTAACATCCACTTGATAGCTAAAAAGATTAAATTTATCGCCACTAGTATTAAAAGAGCAAAAATAAATTCCTCCAAATCGACACAACAAACTATACACGAGATAACCATAACCCTCCGATCAAATCAACTTAAACATATCCTACTGCCCATATTACATCAATGGTATGCCACTCAGATCAAAGTCTCTGATCAAATGTTCTGCCGACCAGACGCCGTGGTTTGCCAATCATCCTAAAGCTCTGCGTCCTCGAACCCCTCCCGCAACTCCCTGATTTTCGATTCCACCCGAAACATGCCTCCCCGACCCTTCTTTCTCTACGCACCATGTCAAGAAGAGTGGATTCGCAATGACCTTGCACCGCCACTCGTCCCTTCTCCCGTCTCGTGCGCTTCCCCTTTAATCTGTACCTTTCTCCTTCCCCTTCCACAAGGCAGAGACGGCTAGCGCACGTGTGTGGGTCACTTCACTTCTAGTACATGCGGGAGTGCTATGCTTTGTGAGGGAGTGATGGTGAGTCGAGGGGAGCGCGATGGTGGCTGGGCAAACCACGAAGTTGCACAGGCAGAGCATGGTGCCGCGGCGACAGGTCGTCTTACGGAGGCCGCGGTGGTGGACCAGGCGGTGGCAATCCCGATGATGGTGCTAGCCGTGCGCATGAATACTACCATGGACAGGGTAGCAGTGACGGTGCCGGTGGTGTCAGCCGTGGTCATGGTTACTACCAAGGAGATGGTGTTGACCGTGGGTACTACCAAGGAGGTTGCAATAGCCTCTACACTATCGGCGAGCTGGCGTTCAACACCAGGGAGTTTGAGGTCACCTTACCTGACTACAAGCCAGGTCCATCTGCCAAAGGTAAACTAAGTTTCTCAGTTAGTGTGCCCCATGACTTGAAAATATGAGGTGATCAGGTTGACCATGACATGTATGTTTGCAGGCGGGAGAGGAAGTTCAAGGTGACCATCAAGCACGCCACCCTTGTCAGCCTACAGTAGTTGCAGATGCTCATGGACAGGATCTCCACGGACATACCGGCGTAGCCGCTGCACGAGCTCGACATTGTGTTGCACAACATAATGCTCAACAAAAGGAATATCACGGGCTAACAGCAGCTCTCTACCCTTTGCTTTGTTAGTCATTGTCGAACATTTTGCATGATTTTCTTATTTGCGGGGGGCTTGTTATCACTGTGCACCTCATGTTCGTCCCGGTAGTCCGGTCTTTGTTATCACAGACCATCAATTAGGAACCAATCAAGTTAGGCCAGGGTATCAAAGGATGGAACGGGTTCAACCAGAGCATCGGACCTACCAAGAGTAGATTCTCCCTCAGCATAGGTCTGTGACATGTATTCCTTTAATCCAGTTTCCACTTACGTGCAACATGTTACGCCAGGATGCATAAATGATGGGGAAATATTCTTACTTGCCAATTAATGTATTTTGAACTTTGGATTCCAGACATGTCATCGACTGATTTCATCACGGAGATTCTTAATAGGAGAGATCTCAATCACGACATTGATGATCTTGATTATCATAAGATATGCATATTTTTCGTATCTACCTGTTCTCTCTCATCGTGGGCCAAGCAACTCTCTCTCTCTCATAGATAATAATATCCTGCAATTAGCACCAGTTTTCACTTGGTTTAACAGCTTCTTATTTTGTCTCCTCAAACACTTCATCCATGAGAACCAAGTTTTGATCAATGATATATTCTAAAAGTAAGAGCAACTCTATTAATTTACGTACCTTGGCTTCGGCCACTATGTTTTCGTCGAAGGGTGAAGGCAGATTCTCCAAACGTAAAATAAGGGGGAAGGAAACATACAATATTCCTGGTCTAAAGTGAAGTAGTACATCCATAGGAAATCAGAGTAAAACTTAGAGAGTCTCCATAATCTAGACTTCTTGGTTTCTTAATCGGTGTCTATTTTACTAAGATACTGTTTTAGCCTAAGGTGCTGGTGCTCCACCCCACGCTAAGAAGGATGAATGTGATTTGCCGATACCAAAATGGGTAGTTACTGCTCGCCCCCTTCTTAATTCGGACTTGTTTTAGCACACAACTTCCCTATAAAGTTCTCACCTGGATCCAACCAAGGAAGGAAGATTTATGGCCTCCCTCAAACAAAAGAAGGAAGTACGGAAGTTTACCGATCGACAATGACCACAGCTGAAAAGTGCACAACTCAAAGAAAGAAGGTAGTGTGAGTTTTGAATTCATGTCCCTCTTTGTTACACATCTCTTCTTGGTTTTTAGTTTCTTGATTATCGACAAGCTGAACACTTTCCTTTTTAGTGCTCTTGGACATAGATATGTGTGGTGGCTTTCCACATTCCCATTATTTTTTTCTTAGTGGATTGTTGAATATAATGAGAAACATAGGAATGGGGTATTTTTGCATAGATACTTTATTTGTTGAAAATTTATATTTGACAACTTTGTTTGGTTGTATGGTCTGGAAGGCAGTAACTGGGAAATTAAATGGACTTGCTTACATGCCAGCCTATACGCGTGCATACATTTTAGCCAAGTTCATAAAAGCGCATCACACAAGGCGTTTTACTCGTGAAAGGACACTGGTGAGCTATGAGCGCAGTCATTTTATAAGGGGATTAAACATTTTACGTTGTAAATGTAAGCACCACTCGAAAGGAAGTTGAACACCTTCACGGTTAAAGAAAACCTTTAAGGTGGCAACTAACAAAATATCATCGTAGGTTAAAAAAATATAGTAATGTTAATTCTCAATTAGAATTTTTTAAGGCTGAGTAGACTTCCAGAAAGCCATAATTTTAGCTTACTGAAAAGTGTAACTTCCGCCAGATTTGATGGAAAAGTACAACCCCAGTTTATTGAAAAGTGTAACATCCACTTGATAGCTAAAAAGATTAAATTTATCGCCACTGGTATTAAAAGAGCAAAAATAAATTCCTCTAAATCGACACAACAAACTGTACACGAGATAACCAGAACCCTCCAATCAAATCAACATAAACATATCCTAATGCCCATATTACATGAATGGTATGCCACTAAGGTCAACGTCTCTGATCAAATGTTCTGCTGACCAGACGCCGTAGTTTGCCAATCATCCTAACACTCTGCGTCCTCGATCCGCTCCTACAAATCCCTGATTTTCAATTCCACCGAATCATGCCTCCCCGACCATTCTTTCTCTAGGAACCAGATCAAGAAGAACGGATCCGCAATGACCTTGCGCTACCGCTCCTCCATTCTCCTGTCTCGTGCGCTTCCCCTTCGATCTGTATCTTTCTCCTCCCCCTTCCACAAGGCAGAGAAGGCTAGCGCACGCGTGTGGGCCGCTTCACTTCTATACATGCGTGAGTGCTCCTTTGTGAGTGGGAGATGCCGAGTTGAAGGGAGCGCGGCGGTGGTCGGGCAAACCCCGAAGTTGCTCTGGCGGAGCATCGTGTCGCGGCGACGGCCCTTCATATATGGAGGCCGTGTTGGTGGACCAGGCGGCGGCAATCCCGATAATGGTGCTAGCAGTGGGCACGAATACTACTAAGGACAGGGTAGCAGTTACGGTGCCGGTGGCGGCGGCCGTGGCTGTGGTTACTACCAAGCAGATGGCATTGGCCGTTGGTACTACCAAGGAGGTGCACTACAAAAAAAATACACATCCGTGACATTTTGGGCCGAACGAATTTTTTTTCTGTCATACATATGACACTTCTATGACGATAATTGTGACAAAACACGGTATCATCACAGATGTGGTGGGCTCCTACTTCTATGACAAAAAATCATGACAGAAAATGGGCTTTTCGTCCTGGGCGGGCCGGAGACGCAGCTGCATGACATTCTTTGGGCCGTCCATGACGGGAAAAACCGTGGTAGAAGCGAGGGGAAGGAAAATTTTGGGGAGTTCCCCGTTACGGTGGGAGGTCGGGGGCCGAGCGATGCCCGTTTCTCTCGTACATGTACGCGCGTGTGTGCGAGGCGTTGGTTCTAACTGAACCAGAGCGAGGCGTTGGGCTCTAATCGAACCCGGCGATTGACCTGCAGGCTACGCGTTCATCGAACCCGAGCGATCAATCGATGGCTGTTAATCGAACCCGATCGGCGAGTCGCCGCTCTCGCTGCTCTGAAGCCGATCGATGCTGCCTCTGGGATGAGCGGTGGCGTTGCGGGGGGTTGGATGAAAAGTGGCGGTTGCGTTGCCTCTGGATGAACAGGACCCCGTGGTGTGGTGGAGGGCTGGATGAGCAGAGACGATGGAGGGTGGTTGAACAGGACCCGTGGTGTGGAGGGCTGGATGAGCATGAGACGGTGGAGGGTGGTTGAGCAAGAGCACGTGGAGTAGCGCGTGGTGGAGGCTGGATGAACATGAGCCCGTGGAGGCTGGAGGAGGTCGACGGTAGCCCGTGGAGGCTGGAGGAGGTCGACGGTGGAGATGAACAGTATCCCGTGGAGTCACGTTTTGCGGTACGCCACACCCCTCCCGATGAACAGGACCCCTGTTTCGACCGTAGGAGGTCCGTTTCGTCCATTTTGCGGTATGCCACACCCCTCACGATCAACAGGACCCCCATTTTGACCGTAGGAGGTCCATTTCATCCGTTTTGTGGTACGCCACACTCCTCCCGATCAACAGGACCCCCATTTCAACTGTAGGAGGTCCGTTTCCTCTGTTTTGCAGTACGCCACACCCCTCCCGATCAACAGGACCCCGTTCAGAACGTAGGAGGTACGTTTCCTCCATTGTACGGTACGCCAGGCCTCGTTTCCATCGCCTGTTCCGTCCAAGCCCTCCCGATGAACACGACCACGCATTCCGTTCCGACCCAGCAGGTTGGCTCCCCATGAACACGACGACGACGTTGTTTCTCCATTCCGACCCAGCCATGTACGTATGTGCGAGTAGGCGTTCAAGACCCCGCCCGTATGTACACATATGTGTCCGTATTTTCTTTCTTGCACCCTGGCCGTTGTACGTACGTGTACATGCTACGTGCTCGCCTCTACTACGACACATGCACGCCTCTACATCGACCAGTATATATGTACGTACACGTTCGCGACCAGAATGACATACGTACGCTTCGACCAGGTGGGTCCCGGTATCGTGCACTTCCTTGCTGCGAAGATGTAGTTGGTGGGTCCGGCAGCAGTGGGGCTAATCGTTGTTTTTTTCCCGGACGCACTTCCTTGTGTGTGAAGATTTAGCTGGTGGGTTCCATCGGTCAGGGGGGAAACGTTTTTTTTGCGAAATACGGTGGCCCGTCCGGTGGGTCCCTGCTGTCAGGTGGAGGAATAATTATTTTGCGCGTAATAAGGAGGCACTTCCTTGCGGCCGCCATGGACCCAGCTGTCAGCCTCTCCACGCATAGTACTCTTCCGATGGAAGTCGGCCGTTGACCACATTGACCACGCCGCGCCGAGAGCACCACGTCGGTGGACGACGGCGAGGCCTAGGAAGGGACGACGCGGAGCCGGGGAAGACGCATCGGTGGATGCCCACGCGAAGAGGAGTACGAGGGCGAGGCTGCCGTCGCTGCAGTATAACAGGGGGTGTGGGTGAGTAGAGGGATGGCCTGGCCAGCGGTGGGAGTAGTAGGGGGAGGTGAGGCCTCCACGGCATCATAGCCGGCCACGGGAGGCAGGAGCATGCGGCACGACCGGCACTGCTTTGGGCGGCTGGAGCACGAAGACCAGAGGTTGAAGAAGCACTATGGCCGTTGGATGGACATCGTACGGTCACTGGAGCTAGAATCGTTCATATTGACTAAGTTGACAAAGC
Organism: Aegilops longissima; assembly: GCA_021605205.1. Classification (NCBI taxonomy): domain Eukaryota; kingdom Viridiplantae; phylum Streptophyta; class Magnoliopsida; order Poales; family Poaceae; genus Aegilops; species Aegilops longissima. The sequence continues at coordinate 106,250,529 of CM038682.1, read as the reverse complement.
CCTCCGTCCCTGTAAACTTAGTAGGCCCACAAGTCAGCCTCCCACCAAGGTGAGTCCCAGCTAGCAGGGGGAGTATTGATTTTTTTGTGCGTAATAAGGAGGCATTTTCGGTGGGTCCGAGCTGACAGCGGGGGGAACATTTTTTTCGCGAAATACAGAGACCCTTCCGGTGGGTCCCAGCTATCAGGTGGAGGAATCATTATTTTGCGCGTAATAAGGAGGCATTTTCCTTGTGGGCCCCTACTGTCAGCCTCTTCCGATGGCTGTTGTTTGTTGACCATGTTGACCTCGCCGTGCCGAGAGCACAAACACGGTGGACGAAGGCGAGGCCCAGGAAGAGAACCACCCGGAGCCGGCGAAGCCACCGCAGCGGATTCCCACGCTGAGAGGAGAACGAGCGCTGACTGGTCGGCTATGGGGTGAGGCTGACGTCGCCGGAAAATAACAGGATGTGTGGGTGGTTAGAGGAATGGCCTCGCGGTAGCACAACCAGCCACGGGAGGAGGGAGCAGGCAGTCTCACCGGCGCTGGTTTGGGCGGCTGGAGCAGGAAGATCAGAGATTGAAGAAGCACGGCGGCCGTTGGATGGACATCCAATCACTGCTGTGTGTTGACTAAGTTGACAAAGCCTTGCGTACGCGTCAAAACTTTTTTTAGGACAGCGTCATCATCAACCTAGTAGGCCCAGAAGTCAGACTCCAAATCTATGGAAAATAGCATACAGCCCATTAGCCATTATTTTCAATAATTTATAGCCCATTTGCTAATTCTTATGGATATTGAAGCCCATATTCTTTTTATTACCATTACAGACCATATATTCTGGGCACTGCTAAAAAATTCAACGGAATTTTGCATAAACTCTTTTAATCATGAAATTTCGAGTCACGTTAAAAATAATTTTCAAAAAATTCTATCAAAATAAAATTCAAAAAACAATTCTCTGCAAAAAAAGAATGAAATTTATAATCTTAACTAGCAAGATGGCCGTTCATTGCACGGAACATGAAGATGCATTTGTATGAGTAGTTTATCTTATGGGAGAAAAGATGATATTTTAATGTAACTGCCAGTTGGCTTTGGTTTTTATAAGAGTAGAGAGTCGAGAAATCCTGAAAAAATGATATTTTAATGCAATTGCCGGTTGGCTTTGGTTTAAAAATTTACAGCCCATTTCTTACAACTTATAGCTCGTTTTCTGGGGAAGCCCATTTCTTACTACTTACATCCCTCCTCGTCTTGAAAGATTTTCAGCCCAGTAGGGCTGAGAAAAGCAAGTAGGCCTCGGTTTTGGTATTCTCCAAAAAAAAAGAATTGGGCTAGCCAATTTCAGGAAGAAAAAATATGTCAACTGGGCTCGTCATGTGCTGAATAAAAGCGTAAGCGTGGGCTAGACGGGCCACAGCCCCAAGACAAAGGCGCAGATTGAGCTCCGTCTTTGAAAAACAAGCTGGCGAGCTCTTTGGGTCCCTCGTGTTATCCGCTTGTTGTGTAATTTTTCGTTTATTGACTACATTGACAATGGCGTGGAACCTAGTTGTCAAACAATTAGGAGGAAGTATTTTTTGGCTTGTAATAACGAGGCACACCTGCGAAATGCAATGACCCTGGTGGGTCCCTCATCGTCACCTCCTCCATGTACAGTCAACTCCTGATTCCTCTTGGTTGTTGACCATGTTGACAACGTCAGACAGCGGCAGGCACATCGAGCTAACCAAGGTGGAGAACGACGGCAAGGCCTCGGTCGGGAGCGAACAACAGCCATGGAAGATGCGGTAGTGTAGTGGCAGGTGGAGGGGAGTACGAGGGCAACAACATGCAAGTCAAGCATACAAATGGTACAAAAAGCCCAAGGATTAATTGTTCATCAAATTTTTAGACAAAACCCAGATTGAACATGACAGTAACATATAACCCAACCACTCTTTTTTGCAGTCACAAACAAATGGATCGGTCTGATCCATAAAATCAACATCGTGTGCAAAAATATATGTTTCAGGATGTCTACAACTTATTGTAAATATAAGCCGAGCAAGTTTAGAAGCCCATTTGTCCACCTGAAACTTCTTTTTTTCCTTTTCAACATGTTTGTCCGTGAGAAATCTCTTGCTGTAAAAATTAAGCCTCATGGACAATAGTAACCTCGCGTTCAACAGGAAGAATGTGACAAAGCTTCTGTTTGCCTGGTTGGATGCATATCATCCCATCGTTATCGTCCTCAAACGAATGTCATGAGAACTGAGAAAATCCTTGTGCTTATTACGCCAACAATTGGTTATATGTTTTTCTCCATGTGGTTCTCCCTAAGTAGACATGAAGATTGAAAACAGTTAAGGTCTGAAAAAAGAGTATGTCGAAAGAACGACAGCTGCATAGTTAATTCTAATACAATATATACAGGCTTTCAATGTGCATGAAATCATCACCTCTATGTATAAATTCTCCAGAGATCGAAAGCATCGCAGCAAGCCAATAATTATGTCCATATCAAAACTATACATTATTATATATATGATCTTGACAGAATCCAGCAGCATTGATAGGCTATCAATGGATGAACTCTTCATTGAGCATATAACATAATATTAGTACCCAAAGTGTACTCCAAGATGATATAAAACTTATGCGCACAAATGAAAAATGCAGCATATGATTACAAATGTGTAGATGATAATATACGGTACCTGAAAAAGTGAGGAGCCAAACACCAACTCCTTGTGATTATTAAACGGGAAACGAATTACACCCAAGGTCTCCAGTTTGGGCGCAGAGACGACAGTTATTTCTGAAGGTGTATAAAAACTATGAAGGAGCCACCTTTCAAGTGAAGGGGCATCTTCGATGATGAGCTGCTGTCCTTTAAAACAAATTCCAATGCTTTTAAGGTGAGGCGACTTTATTTGGAGACAACTGATACCGATTTCTATTCCCAAAACAATCAGTAAGTGCTCCAGGGCAGGGCAACTGGAGTGGATGATGCTGTGCAGTGAAGCCTCCGACAGATAAACCACCACAAGAGAAAGTTTTTTTAGTAGTGGGAGTCAAAGCATTTGTACCAGATCGTCTGGTAGATGGCACCGGGCGAAGTTGGCGGTGTGGAGAGAGGAGGAAAACCGCGAGATGGACAACGGTGGTGTGGGCACGAATTCTTGGTATGTTCGTGGTATGAAACTTTCGTGGTAATGGTAGAACTCAAACTGCTGGAGTTCTCCGAATTCAGGGGATGTCAGCCAAGCATCCACCTTGCCGGGTATGGACAACAGGTAGCTTGTCGGGATGCAGAGGCATTGAACGGGGCCCTGCTGGTGAGAAGAGATGATGGCTCTGATGAGAGCAAATTCAGGAAGGACAGATATCTAACGACAGTCGAGATTGAGGGGCGCGGTGCGCCATAGAGGGCGTCACCGAGTTGAGAGGACTTGTGTGCGGCAGCAATCCTTGGTGGGGAGAAGCAAGATGATCTCCTCAAGGATGACGCCCGGGAGATTGCTGATGCGGTCCACCGGAGATTCTATCGGTTCCTCAGATCCGGGTTGGGGGGCTCGCCGCTTCTCCCAGGCCACTCGAGTCTTGGGATCTACAACCGGCGTTGATCTTTGGCGAGCCTCATCTTCTTGGCGCTGGGGCCAGCCGACTCCATTATCCTTGTGGGCGTCACGCCGAGCTCACGGGTTTGAGCAGAGTAGCTAGAGACGAGCCTAGCGGCAGTGCGAGTGGGGAAGAAGGAGGGCTGGGGATTTCTGTAGGAGTGGAAGAAGAGGAGTAGGCGTTTTCTGTACGAGCGAGGAAGAAGGCGAGCGGGGTTTTCTGGACGAGTGAGAAAGATTGGGGAGCGGGGGGAATTGGGTGGGGAGACAGAAGCGGGAGAGCAAGCTGTTCGTGTTTATAAGGCCCACTGCACTAACTACTCGCTTTTTCCCAAGAACCGCTCTCTTCTTTTGCATTGCTGCATTGGAGCTGGTGCATGGGCTTGGCTGACTGGCCATGCATACAGGATGCATGTGCCCGCCGGCCACTGCATGCGCCTGGTTTGTTACTAGGCCTATTTAATAGGGTGGTTATGGAGTAAATTAAGGAGATTTATTTTCTCTGTGCATCCACCAAATTAGAGGATGCGGTAATCGATCTGAACACTCACATTAAACTAACATTCAGAAAAACAAAAGTTCAGCATGTCTATGCATCTCAATGATTCACCATACTATAACCAATATACAAAGTTGTGAGAAGGTGTGGAAATAATGAAAATTGGTCGATGCTTCTCTGAGCAAAGGGCCTCCCTGCGCACGCATTAATTTCCTGGGCATGCTTGTTTCTTCTCAATGTTGCGAGCATTTTGAGCATGTTGGCAACTCCACAGCTAGCTACCTGCCTCATCTTGCAATTGATGCTGACACATTTGCTGCAAACACATGAGGCAATAGAGATGACTCAACATGGGTCCATATTGGTGGAGATAGCACCCCGGTTGTACATGCACAAGAACCAGCCCTACCACACATAACCCAAACTCTCGCAGATTGTACCCCTACTGCGATGGACAGAGAACCAGCTTCACCCAATCTAACCCCAACCCCAGCCGATAGTAACCCAGTTCCTGTTGACATAGCACCATCTACACCACAGAGCTCCAAAACAAGAGCAGTTAGTAAGGCAGCTCCAGTGCCCAAAGGGCCAGTACTATCATGGCGAACCCCAACTCCACCAGTTAGTACGCCTATTCCTGTGGAGGAAGCACAACCAGCTAGTAGTAGTTTAGCATCTATCGCATTTGATGTTGTTAAATCGTATGTGCGTATCTTACCATCTTGGAAATATTATATCAAGATGAAGGAAAATGCCGATTCAGGTGTTTGTCCAGAGTTATGTGTAAGTAATGTTATTCATGGCAATTACTTTGCTTCGTCCCATACATCCTACCTCCATGATGGTTATAATACAACAAATTTTCCCATTTTTCTATAGAGAAGGACCGATTTGGAAACTCAGGATGAGGTAACCTGTGCTAATACCTCTGCTATCTTCAAGAATGCTTGGTGGCGATCGTAATTACAAGAAAACGTACTTCACCGCAAAGAAACTCATCAAATTCCCTTACGTTCTCCCCGAGACACATTTATTGGACGATGATGGTAGGGAACGCTTTGTTTCAGATCTTGGTCCCAACCAAGAATGTGGTAAGGTCTATGAGCTCATTTTCTATTATTAAGTATTATATTCTTGCGTCTTACTGTACTCTGTTCATGTAGAACAGGTGCCTAAACCTGAAGAACAACTGTTCTAATTTAAGATTCCATTGCTATCATAGTTCAAAAAAGTGCTAGGCGTTAATTGTGCGTTTTGCCACCGCCTTGCGCTTTACTGACCAAAGCACTACTTATGCGCAGTTATGCACAGATTAAGCATAGTTATGTGCAATGCATTTTGCCAACGCCTAGAGCCTAGGCGCGCTTAAGCGCTTGCTTAGGTGCGCCTTTGTTAACTATGATTGCTTTGCTCTTGTATCACTGTATTTACTAATACAAACTTATTTTTAAATTGAAGGATCCAACCGAAACTCCGATGGCACAGCAGGTATGTTCACGCATGTTTCTTTAACAAGTTTGCTCTTATCAATAGCTCTTTTGATTTCAATTTCAATTGTGTATACAGTTGACTTTCATATCATGCACATTACTAGCATCACAACAGAGCCAATAGTGTTGTTGTACATGTAGACCCGTGGTACCCATCTGAAATCTTGTTGTGCCATGTAGTTTCCCACGCTTTGTATTCTTCCACTGCTGCTTTGTCTTAAACTGATATGATTTGAACCGTGTCTCTATTTTAATTTGGCAAGACAATGAAGTGACCATAGGACATAGATATATGTTTGTTTGATGCTTTTATTATGTACTAGTACTTGGCAATAGAAGACTTGGTAGTTTAATCCTGTCCGCCTTACTAATGAACTGGTTCACCGAAATGAGTTTCATATATATACTAGTACATGCTAAACTTGTTATGTGTCTGCTTGTTTCTTCTTTTAGAATGCTGACAGAATATTGGGGAAGAGTGCCTTATTAAGCAATGGTAAAGGAAGTAATGCAGATAAGGTTCAGGATAGTGACACATCCTTGTTGGTCTCCAACAAAGCTGATAAAACAGCTAAGGAAGACTATCTTGAAGATAGCAAGACAACCCCAAAGTCCTGTCTTGGTTTAGTGTTTGAGTTACTGGCCACTACCGCTTGCACAAGCTATTCAAACTCACTTTCTGAATCAGTTCGGTTTCTCGAGTCTCAACTACAAGCTGAAAGACATTGATCAGCTGTGCTGCGACAAGAAGCGGAAGGACTACAGAAGTCCCTGGAGGATTCAGATGCATACTTTCTGGTGCAACAACAAGCGTTGGAGGATTTTAGCGCCAAACAGGACAAAGCTAATCAGCTTGATAAGCTTATTGCCAGCATGGTGGATACCTAGGATAATGTTTCTTGAGCTCTTGTGAAGTTGTTTCAGTTATGCTCTTGTTTTGTTGCCGCGTTTATTTGCACTGGTGGCCAATTTTGATGGCCAGTGTATGTAATATCCTGCTTTGTTCCCTATATTTGCACTGGTGGCGAACTTTGATGCCCAGTGGATGTAACATGTGTAATAGCGGTAATAGGCTAGCGTTAATTGCTTGCTTATTTATTTCCTTATTGTCTTGTTTAGTTGTTTGCTTGTAGTCACTACAGTTCTTTTTCTGTGTTTTTCTAATGGCCACAATAGCCTATTTTTGGTAACTAGGCCAAAATAATCATGGCAACACATGGACTGTTGTAACCATGGGCCTCCTGCAGGCCGTATGATCCATGGGCCTTCGTCCGACCGTAGGATCCATTGGCCTTCTATACGGGCCGTAGGATCCATCGGCCTTCTATATGGGCCTTAGGGTCCATGGGCCTTCTACGGGCCGTAGGGTCCATGGGCCTTCTACGGGCCGTAGGGTCCATGGGCCTTCTACGGGCCGTACAATCCATGGGCCTTCTATGGGCCGTACTATCCATGGGCCTCATATGGCCCGTAGGATCCATGGGCCTTCTACGGGGCGTATCATCGCCAATCATGGGCCGTAATATTCGTGGACCATAACGGGCCACTAAAAGGCCGTATTTGATAACTCTATGAAAACAGCCCAACGGGTTTTTTTGACATGAAAACGACCCAACGTATTAACGGTCAGCAAACGGGCCGACTGTAACGACGGGCTGAATTTGGCCCACAAGTAGAAAATGATAGTAACGGGCCGTATGTAACCGAATGCTGCAAATGAGCCCAAGAATCAATGGGCCCTGAGAAGGTCGAAAGATAACATGGGCTGGAAACGACCCAATGGAATAACGGGCCGTTAATGGGTATAAAGTGATACACTGTTCATTACGGGCCAGTTTCACCACGGGCCGTTAATGGGCTAAGAGTTACAAAGGTCCTCATATGGGCCGAAAGAAGTCATGGGCCACACATGGGCCGGAAGTTAAAACGGGCTGAATCATATGGGACGGCTCAGATGACGCTACTGGGCCTAATTCAGATAGAGCGTAACGGGCCCTGGGTTAGCGGGCTGTAAATGGGCTATATGCGAACATGCCGTTAACAGGCTTTCCGTGGGCCGGGCCGCCACCTTTTGACCAAGTCAAACAGGCCAGCCTTTTCACAGGAATGGGCCTCTGTTGGGCCGTGCCACGTGTCGCCGTATCATAGGCGACTTCGTTCCAATGAACGGATGACATCTGTCCCAATGGTGAGCTGACACGTGTTTCCTCCAGCCAATGATGATTTTACACGTGGAAAATCCCCATTGGTCGGGGCTGTTAACGGGTTATCGGATCCAAAACCCGACCCGATAGCTTAACGGCGTTCCGTTACGGTGGGTGCAAGGTGTCGGTCACCCTTGACAAAAGCACTTCTATGACGCGCGATTTATCGTCATGGAAGTGGACACTTCCGTGATGATAATTTTGGTAATGTCATGGAACACTTCTACGACAGCACAGGCATGACTATCTTGATTCTGTCATAAATTTGTCATGGATGTACATGCATGACAAAAAACGTGACCTACTATGACAAACACGTATCATCACGGAAGTGTATTTTTTTATAGTGGTGGTGATGGCAGCCTTGGCCATACGTACTACCAAGGAGGTCGCAAGAGCGTGTACACTATCGGCGAGTTGCCGTTCAACACCAAGGAGTTTGAGGGCACCTTACCTGACTACAAGCTAGGTCCATCTGGGCAAAGGTAAACTCAGTTCGTCAGTTAGTGTGCCCCACAACATGACAAGATGAGGTGATCAGGTTCCCCATGACATGCAAGTTTGCAGGAGGGAGAGGAAATTCAGGGTGACCATCAAGCATGCCACCCCGGTCAGCCTACAGTAGTTGCATATGGTCATGGGCGGGTTCTCCATAGACATACCGGCACAGCCGCTGCACGTGCTCGACATAGTGTTGCGCGACATCATGCTCAAAGAATGGAATAAAATTGGGTAGCAACAGCTCTCCGCCCTTTGCGTCGTTAGTCATTATCGATCATTTTAGATGCTTTTCTTATTTGTTGAGGGCTTGTTGTCACTGTGCACCTAAGGTTCGTCCCGGTACACCGGTCTTTCTTCTCACAGACCATCAAGGAACCCATCAAGTTAGGCCAGGGTATCGAAGGATGGAATGGGTTCTACCGGAGCATGAGACCTACCCAGAGTAGATTCTCCCTCAGCATAGGTCTATGACATGTATTCCTTGCATTCTGTTTCCACTTACCTGCAACATGTTACGCCAGGATGCATGAACTATGGGGAAATATTCTTACTCGCCAATTAATGTATTCCGAATTTTGGATTGCATACATGTCATCAACTGGTTTCATCCTTGAGGTTCTTAATAGGAGAGATCTCATTCACAACATTGACGATCTTGATTATCTTAAGATATGCATATTTTTAGTATCTACCAGTTCTCTCTCATCATGGGCCAAGCATCGCTCTCTCAAAGATAATAATATCATGCTCTTAGCACTGGTTTTCACTTGGTGTAGCAGCTTCTTATTTTGTCTCCTCACACACTTCATCCATGAGAACAATGTTTTCATCAATGATATATCCTAAAAGTAAGAGCAACTCTATTAATTTGGGTACCTTGTGTTCGGCCACCATGATTTCTGCGAAGGGTGAAGGCGGATTCTCTGAACTTAAAATAATGGCGAAGGATACATACAATATGCCGAGTCTAAAGTGAAGTTGTACAGACACAAGAAATTAGAGTAGAACTTAGAGAGTCTCCATAATCTAGACTTCCCGGTTTCTTACTAAGATACTGGTGCAACTTATGGTGCTAGTGCTTCACCACACTCCAAGAAGTATGACTGTGATTTCGCAATACTGAAATGAGTAGTTACTGCTCGCTCCCCTTCTTAATTCAGAGTTGTTTGAGCAAACAACCTTTCTATAACTTTCTTCCTGGATCCAACCAAAGAAGAAAGATGTATGGCCTCCGTCAAACAAAAGAAGGAAGTACGGGAGTTTACCGGTAGAAAATGACCATAGTTGAAAAGTGCTCAACTCAAAGAAAGAAGGTAGTGGGAGCTTCGAAGTCATGTCCGTCGTTGTTACACACATCTTCTTGGTGAGTATGTGTCATTCTTTTAGTTTCTTCACTATTGATAAGCTGATCACTTTCTTTTTTACTGCTCTTGGACATAGATATGTGTGGTGGCTTTCCACTTTCCAATATATATTTTTTCTTGGTGGATTATTGAGTATAATGAGAAACATAGGAATGGGTATATTTGCATAGATATTTTCTTTCTTAAATACTTATATTCAACAAATTTGTTTGGTTGTATGGTTTGGAAGGTAGTAGATGGTAAATTAAATGGACTTGCTTACATGCCAGCCTATACGCCTGCATACATTCTAGCCAAGTGTATAAAAGCGCAGCACACAAGGCATTTTACACGTGAAGGGACACTAGTGAGCTATGAGCACAGTCGTTTTATAAGGGGATTAAATATTTTACGTTGTAAATGTAAGCACCACTCGAAAGGAAGGTGATCATATTCACAGGTAAACAAAATCTTTAAGGTGGCAACTAACAAATATATCACTGTAACTTTAAAAAATATAGTATATATTCTCATTTAGAATATTGTTAAGGCTCAGTAGACTTTCTAAAAGCCATAATTTCAGTTTAGTGAAAAGTGTAACTTCTACCAGATTTTATGGAAAAGTACAACCCCAGTTTATTGAAAAATGTAACATCCACTTGATATCTAAAAAGATAAAATTTAGCGCCACTAGTATTAAAGTGGCAAACATAAATTCCTCTAAATCAACACAACAAACTATACACGAGATAACCGGAACCTTCCGATCAAATCAAATTTTAACATATCCTACTGCCCATATTACGTCAATGGTATGCCACTCAGACCAACATCTGTAATCAAATGTTTTGCCAACCAGACGTCGTTGTTTGCCAATCATCCTAACACGCTGCATCCTTGATCCCCTCCCACAACTCCCTGCTTTTAGATTCCACCCGAATCATGCCTCCTGAACCAAACTTTATCTAGGCACCAAATCAAGAAGAACAGACCAGCAACAACCTTGCGTCGACACTCCTCCCTTCTCCCGTCTCGTGCGCTTCCCCTTTGACCTGTTTCTTCTTCCTTCCCCCTCTACAAGACAGAGAATGCTAGCGCAAGCGTTTGGGTCGCTTCACTTATAGTACATGCATGAGTGTTGCGCTTTGGGAGGGGGGATGGTGAGTCGAGGGGAATGCAGCAGTGGCCGGGCAAACCCAGAAGCTGCTCAGGCAGAGCAAGGTAGCCACTATGACGAGCCGTACGGAGGCCATGGTGGTGGACCAGGTGGCGAAAATCCTGATGATGGTGCTGGCCGCCAACGCGAATACCACCAAGGACAGGGTAGCGGTGACGGTGACGGTGCGGTGGCGGCGGCCGTGGACATGATTACTACCAAGGAGTTGGCGTTGGCCGTGGGTACTACCAAGGAGGCGGTGATGGCAGCCATGTCTATACGTACTACCAGGGAGGCCACATGAGCGTGTACACTATCGGCGAGCTGTCGTTCAACCCCAAGGAGTTTGAGGTCACCTTACCGGACTACAAGCCAGGTCCATCTGGGCAAAGGTAAATTCAGTTTGTCAGTCGATGTGCCCCACGACATGACAAGATGAGGTGATCAGGTTCCCCATGACATGTATGTTTGTAGGAGGGAGAGGAAGCTCAAGGTGGGCATCAAGCACGCCACCCTGGTCAGCCTACTGCAGTTGTAAATGCTCATGGACGGGATCTCCACGGACATACCGGCGTTGGCGCTGCACGTGCTCGACATTATGTTGGGCGACATCGTGCTCAACGAATGGAATAACATGGGCTAACAACAACTCTCTGCCCTTTGCGTCATTAGTCGTTATCGATCATTTTACACGCTTTTCTTATTTGTTGGGGGCTTGTTTTCACTATGCACCTCAGGTTCGTCCCGGTACTCCGGTCTTTCTTCTCACAGACCATCAAGGAACCCATCAAGTTAGGCCAGGGTATCAAAGGATGGAATGGGTTCTACCAGAGCATCAGACCTACCCAGAGTAGATTCTCCCTCAGCATAGGTCTATTACAATTATTCCTTGCATTCCGTTTCCACTTACCTGCGACAAGTTACACCAGGATGCATCAGCGATGGGGAAATATTCTTACTTGGCAATTAATGTATTCTGAACTTTGGATTGCATACATGTCATCGACTGATCTCATCACGGAGGTTCTTAATAGGAGAGATCTCATTCACGGCATTGACGATCTTGATTATCTTAAGATATGAATATTTTTCGTATCTACCAGTTCTCTCTCATCATGGGCTAAGAAGCTATCTCTCATAGATAATAATATCCTGCTCTTAGCACTAGTTTTCACTTGGTGTAGCAGCATCTTCTTATTTTGTCTCCTCAAACACTTCATCCATGAGAACCAAGTTTTGATCAATGATATATTCTAAAAGTAAGAGCAACTCTATTAATTTACGTACCTTGTCTTCGGCCACCATGTTTTCTCCGAAGGGTGAAGGCGGATTCTCTGAACTTAAAAAATGGGCGAAGGATACATACAATATGCCGATTCTAAAGTGAAGTAGTACAAACACAGGAAATCAGAGTAGAACTTAGAGAGTCTCCATAATATAGACCTCTCGGTTTCTTAATCGGTGTCTATCTTACTAAGATACTGGTGCAACTTATGGTGTTGGTGCTCCACCCCACTCTAAGAAGTATGAATGTTATTTGGTAGTACCGAAATGGGTAGTTACTGCTTGCTCCGCTTCTTAATTCAGACTTGTTTGAGCACACAACCTTCCTATAACTTTCTCACCTAGATCCAACCAAAGAAGGAAGATGTATGGCCTCCCTCAAACAAAATAAGGAAGTACAGGAGTTTACCGGTAGGCAATAACCATAGTTGAAAAGTGCTCATCTCAAAGATAGAAGGTAGTGGGAGCTTCGAAGTCATGTCCCTCTTTGTTACACACCTCTTCTTGCTGAGTATGTGTCAATCTTTTAGTTTGTTGACTATAGATATGCTGAACACTTTCTTTTTTACTACTCTTGGACATAGATATGTGTGGTGGCTTTCCACTTTTCGATATATTTTTCCCAGTTGATCGTTGATTATATTGAGAAACATAGGAATGGGGTGTATTTGCATAGATATTTTCTTTGTTAAATATTTATATTTCAAAATTTTGTTTGGTTGTATGGTTTGGAAGGTAGTAACTGGGAAATTAAATAGACTTGCTTACAAGCTAGCCTATACGCCTGCATACATTTTAGCCAAGTTCATAGAAGCACAACACAGAAGGCATTTTACTCGTGAAGGGACACTAGTGAGTTGTGTGCGCAGTCATTTTATATGGGGATTAAATAATTTACGTCGTAAAAGTAAGCAGCACTCGAAAGGAAGGTGAACCCCTTCACGGTTAAAGAAAACCTTTAAGGTGGCAAGTAACGAATATATCACTCTAGCTTTAAAAAATATAGTACTATTGATTCTCATTTAGAATTTTGTTAAGGCTCAGTAGACTTCTGAAAAACCATAATTTAAGTTTAGTGAAACGTGTAACTTCCACCAGATTTTGTAGAAAAGTACAAACCGAGTTTATTGAAAGTGTAACATCCACTTGATATCTAAAAAGATTAAATTTAGCGCCACTAGTATTAATAGAGCAAACATAAATTCCTCTAAATCGACACAACAAACTATACATGAGATAACCAGAACCCTCCGATCAAATCAACTTTAAACATATCGTACTGCCCATATTACGTCAATGGCATGCCACTCAAACCAACGTCTCTGATCAAATGTTCTGCCAACCAGACGTCATCGTTTGCCAATCATCCTAACGCGTTGCATCCTCGATCCCCTCCCGCAACTCCCCGACTTTCGATTCCACCCGAATCATGCCTCCCCAACCCTTCTTTATCTAGGCACCAAATCAAGAAGAACAGATCCGCAACAACCTTGCGCCAAGGCTCCTCCCTTCTCCCGTCTCGTGCGCTTCCCCTTTGATCTATTTCTTTCTCCTTCCCCTTCCACAAGACAGAGACGGCTAGCGCACAAGTTTGGGTCGCTTCACTTCTAGTACATGCATGAGTGTTGTCCTTTGTGAGGGGGAGATGGCGAGTCGAGGCAAGTGCGGTAGTGGCCGGGCAAACCCCGAAGCTGCTCAGGCAGAGCATGGTGACCGCGGTGGTGGACTAGGTGGCGGCAATCCTGATGATGGTGCTGGCCGTCGCCACGAATACAACCAAGGACAGGGTAGCGTTGGCGGTGCCGGGCGGCGGGCGTGGCCGTGGTTACTACCAAGGAGATGGCGTTGGCCGTGGTTACTACCAAGGAGGCGGTGATGGCAGCCGTGGCCGTACGTACTACCAAGGAGGCCGCAAGAGCCTGTACACTATCGGCGAGCTGCCGTTCAACACCAAGGAGTTTGAGGTCACCTTACCGGATTACAAGCCAGGTCCATCTGGACAAATGTAAACTCGGTTTGTCAGTCGATGTGCCCCACGACATTACAAGATGAGGTGATCCGGTTCCCCATGACATGTATGTTTGTAGGAGGGAGAGGAAGTTCAAGGTGGCCATCAAGCACGCCACCCTAGTCAGCCTACAGTAGTTGTAGATGCTCATGGACGGGATCTCCACGGACATACCGGCGCAGGCGCTGCACGTGCTTCGACATTATGTTGCGCGTCATCGTGCTCGACGAATGGGATAACATGGGCTAACAACAACTCTCTGCCCTTTGCGTCGTTAGTCATTATCGATCATTTTACATGCTTTTCTTATTTGTTAGGGGCTTGTGGTCACTGTGCACCTCAGGTTCGTCCCGGTACTCCGGTCTTTCTTCTCATAGACCATCAAGGAACCCATCAAGTTAGGCCAGGGTATCGAAGGATGGAATGGGTTCTACCAGAGCATCAGACCTACCCAGAGTAGATTCTCCCTCAGCATAGGTCTATGACAATTATTCCTTGCATTCCGTTTCCACTTACCTGCAACAAGTTACGCCAGGATGCATGAATGATGGTGAAATATTCTTACTTGCCTATTAATGTATTCCGAACTTTGGATCGGATAGATGCCATCGACTGATTTCATCATGGAGGTTCTTAATAGGAGAGATCTCATTCATGGCATTGACGATCTTGATTATCTTAGAATATGTATATTTTTCGTATCTACCAGTTTTCTCTCATCGTGGGCTAAGAAGCTCTCTCTCATAGATAATAATATCCTGCTCTTAGCACCGGTTTTCAATTGGTGTAGCAGCTTCTTCTTATTTTGTCTCCTCAAACACTTCATCCATGAGAACCAAGTTTTGATCAATGATATATTCTAAAAGTAAGAGCAACTCTAGTAATTTACGTACCTTGTCTTCGGCCACAATGTTTTCTCCGAAGGGTGAAGGCAGATTCTCTAAACTTAAAAAATGGGCGAAGGATACATACAATATGCCGAGTCTAAAGTGAAGTAGTACAGACACAAGAAATCGGAGTAGAACTTAGAGAGTCTCCATAATCTAGACTTCTCGGTTTCTTAATCGGTGTCTATCTTAGTAAGATACTGGTGCAACTTATGGTGTTGGTGCTCCACCCCACTCTAAGAAGTATGACTGTTATTTGGTAGTACCGAAATGGGTAGTTACTACTTGCTCCTCTTCTTAATTCAGATTGTTTGAGCACATAACCTTCCTATAACTTTCTCACCTGGATCCAACCAAAGAAGGAAGATGTATGACCTCCCTCTAACAAAATAAGGAAGTACAGGAGTTTACCGGTAGGCAATAACGATAGTTGAAAAGTGCTCATCTCAAAGAAAGAAGGTAGTGGGAGCTTCGAAGTCATGTCTCTCTTTGTTACACACCTCTTCTTGCTGAGTATGTGTCATTCTTTTAGTTTGTTGACTATCGATATGCTGAACACTTTCTTTTTTACTACTCTTGGACATAGATATGTGTGGTGGCTTTCCACTTTTCGATATATTTTTTCTCAGTTGATCGTTGAGTATATTTGCATAGATATTGTCTTTGTTAAATATTTATATTTTAAAATTTTGTTTGGTTGAATGGTTTGGAAGGTAGTAACTGAGAAATTAAATAGACTTGCTTACATGCTAGCCTATACGCATGCATACATTTTAGCCAAGTTCATAGAAGCACTATACAGAAGGCATTTTACTCGTGAAGGGACACTAGTGAGCTGTGCGTGCAGTCATTTTATAAGGGGATTAAATAATTTACGTTGTAAATTAAAGCACCACTCGAAAGGAAGGTGAACCCCTTCACGGTTAAAGAAAACCTTTAAGGTGGCAACTAACGATTATATCACTCTAGCTTTAAAAATATAGTACTATTGATTCTCATTTATAATTTTGTTAAGGCTCAGTAGACTTCTGAAAAACCATAATTTAAGTTTAGTGAAAAGTGTAACTTCCACTAGATTTTATGGAAAAGTACAACTCTAGTTTATTGAAAAGTGTAACATCCACTTGATATCTAAAAAGATTAAATTTAGCGCCACTAGTATTGAAAGAGCAAACATAAATTCCTCTTAATCGACACAACAAACTATACACGAGATAACCAGAACCCTAGGATCAAATCAACTTTAAACATATCCTACTGCCCATATTATGTCAATGCCATGCCACTCAAACCAACGTCTCTGATCAAATGTTCTGCCAACCTGATTTCGTCGTTTGCCAATCATCCTAACACGTTGCGTCCTCGATCCCCTCCCACAACTCCCTAATTTTTGATTCCACCTGAATCATGCCTCCCCAACCCTTCTTTATCTAGGCACCAAATCAAGAAGAACGGATCCGCAACAACCTTGCGCCAACGCTCCTCCCTTCTCCGTCTCGTGCGCTTCCCCTTTGATCTGTTTCTTTCTCCTTCCCCTTCCACAAGACAGAGACGACTAGCGCACACGTTTGGGTCGCTTCACTTCTAGTACATGCATGAGTGTTGTCCTTTGTGAGGGGGAGATGGCGAGTCGAGGGGAGTGCGGTAGTGGACGGGCAAACCCCGAAGTTGCGCAGGCAGAGCATGGTGGCCGCGCTTTTGGACCAGGTGGTGGCAATCCCGATGATGGTGCTGGCCGTCGGCATGAATACTACCAAGGACAAGGTAGCGTTGACGGTGCCGGGGGGGCATGGCTGTGGTTACTACCAAGGAGATGGTGTTGGCCGTGGTTACTACCAAGGAGGCGGTGATGGCAGCCGTGGCCGTACGTACTACCAAGGAGGCCGCTAGAGCCTATACACTATCGGCGAGCTGCCGTTCAACACCAAGGAGTTTGAGGTCACCTTACCGGACTACAAGCCAGGTCCATCGGAAAATGTAAACTCAGTTTGTTAGTCGATGTGCCCCACGACATGACAAGATGAGGTGATCCGATTCCCCATGACATGTATGTTTGTAGGAGGGAGAGGAAGTTCAAGGTGGCCATCAAGCACGCCACCATGGTCAGCCTATAGCAGTTGTAGATGCTCATCAGACGGGATCTCCACGGACATAGCGTCGCAGGTGCTGCACGTGCCCGACATTATGTTGCGCGACATCGTGCTCGATGAATGGAATAACATGGGCTAACAACAACTCTCTGCCATTTGCGTCGTTAGTCATTATCGATCATTTTACATGCTTTTCTTATTTGTTGGGGGCTTGTTGTCACTGTGCACCTCAGGTTCGTCCCGGTACTCCGGTCTTTCTTCTCAAAGACCATCAAGAAACCCATCAAGTTAGGCCAGGGTATCGAAGGATGGAATGGGTTCTACCAGAGCATCAGACCTACCCATAGTAGATTCTCCCTCAGCATAGGTCTATGACAATTATTTCTTGCATTCCGTTTCCACTTACCTGCAACAAGTTACGCCAGGATGCATGAACGATGGTGAAATATTCTTACTTGCCAATTAATGTATTCCGAACTTTGGATTGCATACATGTCATCGACTGATTTCATCATGGAAGTTCTTAATAGGAGAGATCTCATTCATGCATTGACGATCTTGATTATCTTAAGATATGAATATTTTTCGTATCTACCAGTTTTCTCTCATCGTGGTCTAATAAGCTCTCTCTCATACATAATAACATCCTGCTCTTAGCACCGGTTTTCAATTGGTGTAGCAGCATCTTCTTATTTTGTCTCCTCAAACACTTCATCCATGAGAACCAAGTTTTGATCAATGATATATTCTAAAAGTAAGAGCAACTCTATTAATTTACGTACCTTGTCTTTGGCCACAATGTTTTCTCCGAAGGGTGAAGGAGGATTCTCTGAACTTAAAAAATGGGCGAAGGATACATACAATATGCCGAGTCTAAAGTGAAGTAGTATAGACACAGAAACCAGAGTAGAACTTAGAGAGTCTCCATAATCTATACTTCTTGGTTTCTTAATCGGTGTCTATCTTAGTAAGATACTAGTGCAAATTTTGGTGTTGGTGCTCCACCCCACTCTAAGAAGTATGGTTGTTATTTGGCAGTACCGAAATGGGTAGTTACAACTTGCTCCCCTTCTTAATTCAGACTTGTTTGAGCACACAACCTTCCTATAACTTTCTCACCTGGATCCAACCAAAGAAGGAAGATGTATGGCCTCCCTCAAACAAAATAAGGAAGTACAGGAGTTTACCGGTAGGCAATAACCATCGTTGAAAAGTGCTCATGTCAAAGAAAGAAGGTAGTGGGAGCTTCGAAGTCATGTCCCTCTTTGTTACACACCTCTTCTTGCCGAGTATGTGTCATTCTTTTAGTTTGTTGACTATCGATATGTTGAACAGTTTCTTTTTTACTGCTCTTGGACATAGATATGTGTGGTGGCTTTCCACTTTCCGGTATATTTTTTCTCAGTTGAACGTTGAGTTTATTTAGAAACATAGGAATGGGGTATATTTGCATAGATATTTTTTGTTAAATATTTATATTTGAAAATTTCGTTTGGTTGTATGGATTGGAAGGTAGTAGCTGGGAAATTAAATGGTCTTGCTTACATGCTAGCCTATACGCCTGCATACATTTTAGCCAAGTTCATAGAAGCACAACACATAAGGCATTTTACTCGTGAAGGGACACTAGTGAGCTGTGTGCGAGTCATTTTATAAGGGGATTAAATAATTCACGTTGTAAATGTAAGCACCACTCGAAAGGAAGGTGAACCCCTTCATGGTTAAATAAAACCTTTAAGGTGGCAACTAACGAATATATCACTCTAGCTTTAAAAAATATAGTACTATTGATTCTCATTTAGAATTTTGTTAAGGCTCGGTAGAGTTCTGAAAAACCACAATTTAAGTTTAGTGAAAACTGTAACTTCCACCAGATTTTATGGAAAAGTACAACCCTAGTTTATTGAAAAGTGTAACATCCACTTGATATCTAAAATATTAAATTTAGCGCCACTAGTATTAAAAGAGCAAACATAAATTCCTCTAAATCGACACAACAAACTATACACGAGATAACCAGAACCCTCCGATCAAATTAACTTTAAACATATCGTACTGCCCATACTACGTTAATGGTATGCCACTCAAACCAACGTCTCTGATCAAATGTTTTGCCAACCAGACATCATCGTTTAACAATCATCCTAACGCATTGCGTCCTCGATCCCCTCCCGCAACTCCCTGATTTTCGATTCCACCCGAATCATGCCTCCCCAACCCTTCTTTATCTAGGCACTAAATCAAGAAGAACGGATCCGCAACAACCTTGCGCCAACGCTCCTCCCTTCTCCCGTCTTGTGCGCTTCCCCTTTGATCTGTTTCTTTCTCCTTCCCCTTCCACAAGATAGAGACGGCTAGCGCACGCGTTTGGGTCGCTTCACTTCTAGTACATGCATGAGTGTTTCCCTTTGTGAGGGAGAGATGGCGAGTCGAGGGGAGTGCGGTAGTGGCCGGGCAGACCCTAAAGCTGCCGAGGCGGAGCATGGTGGCCATGGTGACGGGCCGTATTATGGAGGCCGCGGTGGTGGACTAGGTGGCGGCAATCCCGATGATGGTGCTGGCCGTCGGCACGAATACTACCAAGGACATGGTAACGTTGACGGTGCCGGGGGCGGCGGGCGTGGCCGTGGTTACTACCAAGGAGATGGCGTTGGCCGTGGGTACTACCAAGGAGGCGGTGATGGTAGCCATGGCCGTACAGGTACTACCAAGGAGGCCGCAATAGCCTGTACACTATCGGCGAGCTGCCGTTCAACACCAAGGAGTTTGAGGTCACCTTAGCTGACTACAAGCCATGTCCATCTGGGCAAATGTAAACTCAGCTTTTCAGTTGTCGGAGTCTGGGGTTCCGCGGACCCAAACTAGTTTCAAACTCTTGGGCGTGTGTGAATTATCTCGCTTCACGACGACACGCTTCTCGCCACACCCAGAGCCTGATCTTCGTCGTGCACGGTTTAGCGGGAAGAAGAAGTAGACATAGTGGTTTACCCATGTTCGGGCCACCTTGCAGTGTAAAACCCTACCCCTGCTTTGTGGTGGATTGCCATGCGAGGAGGTGGAGGATGAACTGGTACAGTGGGTGAGCAGCCTCGTGAGGGCTCGATAGGTATGAATGAATCGGTCCTCCTCCATGGTGGAGGCTAACCTATACTTATATTAGGCCTGGCCCTCTTCCCTCATAACTTAGGCGAGAAGGGACACCACATCAGCCAATTTCGAAGGGGGACAGGAGTACACCCTATCCTAACTAAAGGTGGTCTTTGCCTACAAAGCTTTTGGTCGTGACGCTGCGGTGGGTTCGATGATGACCTCCATCGTGCCGAGCCCGTGCTCTTGGTCTTGTTGCACAGGAATGGAAACCTTTGGGGGATTCCTCGGGAACCCGTGCTTGTCCTTGACTCCTTAGCACCAGAGAGGAAACTGCCCTGACCTGCGTCCGCTGGCGCCCTCCTGGCCTTGGTCGTCATGGCTCACGCCACCGTAAGCCTCGCGAGGTGCGGTGCCTATATAGATATATCCGCCCCATGGGAAGCAGCCTCGGGAGGCCACCCTTCGGGAGGCCTTGACGCCATTCGCCTCGCGAGGCAGGGGGCCTCGCGAGGGTCTTGTCCGTGAGATCTTGGAGTTGGACCACGCCTGGACATTGGTGACGCCGCGCGCTGGGCTGTAGGCAGGCAGGTCTGGGTACCCCCATTCCCAGAACGCCGACATCAGTTAGTGTGCCCGATGACATGACAAGATGAGGTGATCAGGTTCCCCATGACATTTATGTTTGTGGGATGGAGAGGAAGTTCAAGGTGACCATCAAGCACGCCACCCTGGTCAGCCTACAGCAGTTGCAGATGCTCATGGACGGGATCTCCATGGACATACCGGTGCATCCACTGCACGTGCTCGACATCGTGTTGCGCGGCATCGTGCTCAACGGATGGAATAACATGGGCTAACAACAACTCTCTGCCCTTTGCGTTGTTAGTCGTTATCGATCATTTTGCATGCTTTTCTTATTTGTTGGGGGCTTGCTCTCACTGTGCACCTCAGGTTCGTCCCGGTAGTCCGGTCTTTCTTCTCACAGACCATCAAGGAACCCCTCAAGTTAGGCCAGGGTATTGAATGATGAAACGAGTTCTACCAGAGCATCAGACCTACCTAGAGTAGATTCTCCCTTAGCATATGTAGTGACCCGACCTCAGATGGTCAAGTCTCTGTGCTTGAGTGTCATCCCTGGATCAATAATGCTGACACACACAGTACTCGAAGGATTTATAACAGAGTAGCAATCACACACTTATTACATCGAATGTCTCAAGAAGAGAACTTATTACAATAATATGGCTTAAGGCCATCTAATGCGATAACAGTGAAAGGCTTGGATGATAAAGTGAGTCCATCAACTCCAACGGCATAGCTGAGCTGCACGACAACGACCTAACGAACCTTACTCCTCGTCTGAAAAGTCTGCAACATAATACGTTGCAGCCCGAGAACGGGTCAGCACATGGAATATGCTGGCAATATAACACAGTAGAGCAAGAACAGAATAATGCTATCACTACATGCATATTTGGCTGGTGGAAAGCTCTATGGTTAAAGTTTTGCGAAAAGCCAATTTTTTCCTACAACAAAGGAATAAATTTTAATTTAACTATCATGGTGGTTGAAACATTGAGAAGGTATAACCCCAACTCAATCCCAATTAAAGTAAATTACAACCCAACAATATTAATTAAGAGTGATGAGATACATGTGATAACCCAAGTACTAGATACTCAAGATTGTCCATAACCAGGGACACGGCTAACCATGATTAGATTGTACACTCTGCAGAGGTTTGCACTTTTCCCCACAAGACTCGATCGCCTCCGTTGATTTCTCGCACTGCATGGTGTTTGAGAACGGATGACCGAGACACAGTCTTTCAGAAACATTAACTCCCTACTCCGGGTAGACCATACCAAACCTACAAAACCCACTACCTGCTGATCTACCTCTTCAAGAGCTTCACGTAACTTACTCAACTATGCTAGAGCCCATAATAGCTTGTGGCTGCACACGGAAGTTTCTAGCATGAATCATCTCAGTTCCCTTTAAGCTTGGGTGGCGGTCCATAGGAAGATCACACGGGTACCCCGGGATTTCCAAAAAAAACCAGACAACACTGGGTTCCCCAGGTGCCTCAGTCCACCCGGATGTTAATTTTAAGTTGCCACCTTAAGTTGAACCATTAATTAACAATCTCACATCTGTCATGGATTCACTCAAACCCAACCACGTCTACGAGCATAGCATAGCAATATAAGCAACGCGTAGAAGTAACTCCCAAGGGTTTGATAGTAACAGGACAATAGGTTCTACCTCAATAACTACTTCCCAACCCACAAGTTAATGACATCCTAATCATGCAATGTTTGAGGATTGGAACTAATGCATAAAAACTGGGTATGAAAAGAGTATGATCAATGTGTTACTTGCCTTGCCGACGATCCGCGAATCCTAGAGACTCGTAGTAACACGCTTCACACTCTAGGAATTCTATCGCAAGAAAACAATAACATACATAAGCAACAAGCAAAGATGCACAAGCAGAAGTCAAATAAAAGAGGTTGACCAGAAAGTTCAACTTAAGAACTCCGGTTCACAAAAAGAATCAAACCAAACGGAGCAACGAAACTCAAACGGCGAAAGAAACAAGATCAGTTTACTAATCTGAACTAAGGTCAAATTTTATAGTACCAAAATCTTGTTTAAGTTGATTAAACAGAAAGAGGGTCTCGAGACGAAGATCTAGGCGCTTGAATCGCCTGATTCCGACTAACGAGCGAAAAGATAAACAGAAACTAAGATCGGATCAGAAATCGCGATCGAGAATAATCGCGGAAAAATCCGATTAAAAGAAAACTGACGAACAGACTAACGAACGAGCGTTCGTTAGCTGTAACTAACGGGCGAACTACCGTTCGTTAAAACGAACGTACGGACGAACGTCCGCAAATTAGAAGAACCGAGGAAAATTAAACAAAAAACCGAACTAGGGTTTCTAAAAAACCCGAACGGTTTTTTTTAAAACCGGCGGCTCGGATAGGCGCGGTACCTCGACGAGGTGGCTTCGGCGGGGCGGGGTTGGTCGGCGAGGCGGGCTCATGGGCGGCGGGCTCGGCGGCGGTGGGCTGGCGGAGGCTGGCGGGAGGCGGGCGGCGGCGGCGGCTCGGGAGGCGGGCGGCTGCGGTGCGTGGTGGTGGTGGTTTGGGCGGCGGGGTGGCGGCTTATAAAGGGGGCGGTGACTTGGGGAAGGGGGCATGGCGTGGCGGAGGAGTCCGGCTCGGACTCCTGTCCGAGTCGGCGGCGGCGGCGGCGCTCGCGCGCGGGAGGCGGCTGCGGCTGGGCCGGCCTGGCTCGGCTGGGCCTTAGGCCCGGTCGGGCGCGGGGAAGTTTTTTTTTAAATAATTTTGCCGATAGAAAATAAACCCTATAAAATAAAATAAAAAATCTAAAAATGCCAAAACAAATTTTCATCGTCTAAATGAAATATTTAGAACGAGATGAACATTTTCTTGGCCCTAAAATGCAATTTTTGAAAACGTGCAATTTTTCTAATGCGAATAAAATCCAAATAAAATCAAATAATTGATTTTAACATTTTTCCTCCGATATTTCAATTGTTTTGGAGAAGTCATATTTTCTCCTCTCATTTATTTTTAATATGAAATATTTTTCGGAGAGAAAAATAATTAAAATCAAAGATCCTCGTTTCATTATTTGATAAAAATCAAATATGAAAACCGGAAAATCCCCAACTCTCTCCGAGGGTCCTTGAGTTGCTTAGGATTTCGAGGATTGTGGAACGAGAAAGCAATAAAATATGATATGCATGAATGACCTATGTATAACATTCCAAATTGAAAATTTGGGATGTTACAAACCTACCCCCCTTAAGATGAATCTTGTCCTCGAGATTCGGGTTGGCTAGAAAATAGGTGCGTGTGGTCTTTGCGAAGATCATCCTCTCGTTCCCAGTGGCTTCCTCCTCGGTATGGTGGCTCCACTGAACTTTGCAAAACTTAATAACCTTGTTGCGGGTGACTCGGCTGGCAAAGTCAAGAATCTTCACTTGCTTCTCCTCATAAGTCAAATCACTGTCCAACTGAATTGCCTCCAGGGTACTTTATCTCTTAATGGAATATCGGCCATCTCAGCATGACACTTCTTCAACTGTGAAACGTGGAATACATCATGAACTCCTGACAATCCCTCTGGTAATTCCAGCTTGTAGGCAACTTCTCCCATCCGTTCCAAAACACGATACGGTCCTACAAATCTCGGAGCTAATTTTCCCTTAACTCCAAAACGTTTCACTCCTCGGAAGGGTGATACTCGCAAATATGCTCTGTCTCCAATTTCATAAGTTACCTCCTTGCGTTTCATGTGTGCATAACTTTTCTTCCTGGACTGAGCAATTTTCAGTCTATCTCGAATGAGTTTAACCTTCTCCTCAGACTCCTTGATCAGGTCTGGTCCAAACAGTTGTCGGTCTCCTACCTCATCCCACATCAGCAGTGTTCTGCATCTGCGTCCATACAGAGCTTCAAACGGTGCCATCTTCAAACTAGCTGGTAGCTATTGTTGTATGAGAACTTTGCGTAAGGCAAATTGTCATCCCAACTAGATCCATAATCTAGCGCACAGGCTCTCAACATGTCCTCCAGAATCTGGTTGACTCTCTCGGTCTGTCCATTTATCTGTGGGTGAAATGTTGTACTGAACTCCAATCTTGTTCCCAAAGTCTGGTGCAGCTAATGCCAAAACTTTGAGGTAAACTGTGTTCCTCTATTTGATACGATGGTCCTCGGAACTCCATGTAGACATACGATCCTGGACATATATATCTTGGCCAACTTCACACTTGTATAGGTTGTTTTCACTGGGATGAAGTGAGCCACTTTGGTCAAGCGATCCACTACTACCCATATTGAATCATATCCTGGTTTGGTTATGGGCAATCCGGTGATAAAATCCATGCCAAGTTTATCCCACTTCCATTTGGGTATCGGCATAGGCTGTAACAGTCCTGCTGGCTTCTGATGCTCTGCCTTCACTCTCTGACATACATCACATACGGCTACATACTCGGCAATATCCTTCTTCATACCAGTCCACCAGAAACGTTCTTTCAAATCCAAATACATCTTGGTGTTTCCGGGGTGTATCTAGTATGGTGAGTCATGAGCCTCCTGAAGTATTAACTTTCTGATCTCTGGGTCATTGGGCACATAAACTCGGTCCTCAAACCATAAGGTATCGTGCTCATCTTCACGAAAACCTTTGGCCTTTCCTTTACTCATCTTCTCCTTTATCTCGGCAATTTCTTTGTCATTCTTCTGAGCTTCTCGAATTTTGTCCAACAATATCTGTCGGATTTCGGGTTCCGGTAGACCCTTGAGGTTCGGACATTGGGGTGCGTGCGGAATCTCGCCCTCTACCTACCTGCACCCCGCCGCCTCGCTAGGATCTAAACTACAAAAGGAACAGCACAAGAGACACATGGTTTATACGTACGGGCCACCATTTGTGGTGTAATACTCTACTCTAGTTTGTGGTGTGGCGGATCTTGCTACCTTTTTGAATGCCTCTACCCTGCGGGTGGCTAGTCCTATTTATAGGCAGATGCCCAGGCCTCTTCCCGAATATTGAGTGGGAGGGCGCCAAAATTAGCCATTTGATGGGGAACATCTGGTACACTTATCGACTAAAGTTGGTCCTCGCTTTGTCAAAGGCTCGTGGTGGTGGCCGACTTGGGCTCCACAATGACTTCCTTCTGCCGTTGGACTGGTCTTGGTCTTGCTGCACGAAATGGGCGCCTTTGCTTGATGCTCTTGCTGCGCTTGCTCCCTTTGCACCAAAGAGGAAAGGAGGACACTGCGTGGCTGGCGCCGCCTTGGCGCCCTTGGTCGTCATGGCTTGCGTCATGGGCACCTCGTGAGGTACCCGCCTTGATCTCTCCGCCTCCTTGCGAGCCCGG
The DNA here is from genome assembly GCA_021605205.1 of Aegilops longissima. NCBI lineage: Eukaryota > Viridiplantae > Streptophyta > Magnoliopsida > Poales > Poaceae > Aegilops > Aegilops longissima. The sequence continues at coordinate 106,224,464 of CM038682.1, read as the reverse complement.
CTGATGAGGCCGTGCTCGAGGAAACTCCCTGTCGTCCGCCCATGAGGCTTGGCCCCTCGCGGGTCTTGAGCTTGTGTTGATCAAGATGGGCGTGATGGGCCCCCCTTGAGCCACGCCCAGCGAGCAAGTCTGGGACCCTGTTCCTAGAACGTCGACAGAGCCCAGGCCCAAAGCGCGCTGGCTTGGCTGAGCAGAGAGGCGAAGGGGCAAGTGCGAAGCGCCGCGGGCCCTAACAGCCTGCAGCCTTGGGCGCCGCGTGGCGGTTGATTGGATGTGGGCGGCACTGTTCCCCCACGCCTCCTTATTTGGTGCCATGCTAGGCGGACTCGTAGCCGCACACAGCCGCTCCCCTTTTCGCTGCTCGACCGTCCCCCACTCTTCCTCCTCTCGAACTCCAGCTTCTGCTCCCAATCCAATCTCGAACCTTCCTCCCCCCCTTCCATTTCCATGGCTCCGACGAAGAAGGGAAGAGGGAAGAAACCTATGCCTCCGCCTCGCTCGTCGTCGTCGGCGGCCCCTGCCATCGATCGGTCAATTATACTCAATCGAGAGGGCCTGGGCAAGGTCAGCTCGGCCTTGGCCACCATCTTCAACGAATGCGGGCGGATGACGGCCTGGCCCACGTCCCACTTCGCCATCGACAGGATAATCACTGAGGTCCAGTATTTTGCCGACGCCCTGTGGGCGGGGCTGATTCCCCCCTTCTCCGATTTCTTCAATGCTGTGCTCTCCCACTATCAGATCCATATGATGCACTTGGGTCCGGAATCCATCACTCTTCTTGCGGTCTTTGCCTTTGTTTGCGAGGCGATGATGGGCATCCTTCCCTCAGTTGCCTTGCTGCACCACTTCTTCTCTCTGCGCCTTGTTGACCCCACCCAATGTTCGGGGTGTGTGAGCTTCATTGCTGCACCTGAAACAGCGGCTTCAGGGATTGACTTCACCCTTCCTCCGCCCGCGCCTGGGTTCCGTGAGTAGTGGCTGTACGTGGACGTGGGGGTGCCCAGCCCCCTGCTGTCGGAACCAACATCACCCGATGTCCCCAATTCAGGCTGGGGCCAGGAGACGCTCACGAGCCCCCGGCTCTCCTTCGTCTGGCGTCGCTTCGCGTTCCTGAGGGCGCTCGAGGTGACGGCGCCCAAGGTGGTGAAGGAGTTCCTGTTGTGCCGCATTGCCCCTCTCCAGCGCCATTCCCGCCGGATGTGGGCCTTCAGCGGGCGTGAAGACGACATGAGGCTCCAGGAGGAGGACTTGATGCCTGAAGCGTTGAGGAAGGTGCTCTTGGTCTTGACTGGGGATCCCAACCCTGGTAGCGTCCGGCAAGGGGGTGCTTTGCTGTACTTTTGCTCAAGCAGGGGTGACTTTGTGAAGCAGATGCCCAGCTTCGACGAATGGGGGCTGCGCCCCGCAGGCCTCATGGGGTCTCGCAAGAACCCGGTGGTGGTGACTGCCCTCCCAGTCAGCCGTGGCGGCTCTTCCTCGAGTGGCGGAGCAGGGAGACACGAGCCGCTGGAGGCCGAGGGGGCCTCCGCAGGGGTGACGGTCCCAGGCGGCACTCTTGAGGGAGCAGCTCCTGAGGCCCAGGCTGCCGCGGTTGGGGGTGGCGAGAAGCTGCCCGTAGTGCCTGCGGCTGAGGCCCCTGGGGCCCCAGTTACTCTTCTTGGTGAGGTGACCGGCGGCGTGCATCAGGTAGACGCACCCGACGCGGGTCGTCTCGACGCTCCTTCCTCGTCGCAGGTTGACCCCTGCGCTCAACTCTTGGGTCGCTTCTGCGTGGACTTTGAGGCTCTCCAGAAGAGAAGGGAAGCCTTGGGTGACGATTACCTTTGTCGCCTGCTGAAGCACAGGAAGTACTTCGCCACCCACGAGTAAGCTTTCCCCTTTCCTAGCTCCTGGTTCTTATGTTGCTTTTACTGATCCTCGCTCTGCAGGGCCCTTCCTGCCGAGCTTACGGAGATTGCTGAAGAGCCATTCCCCTTGGCTCCGCCCTCTCCACCGTCTTCGAGCACTCCGAGCAGCAGAGCCCTTGTGGTGAGGCCGGCCAGAGAGACGAGCCATCCAGAGGCGCATCGCGTCCCCGCGCGCCTCGCGACCCTCCTTCGCGGGCCTTCTCGTGGCATAGCCAGCCTGCCGTGGGCTTCTTGTCTGGTCGTCAACCGTGATTGGCTGAGGTATTCCCTGCGCTCTTCTTTGGGGGATGGGCTGGCTCCTGGCCGGGCTTCTGGCGAGGCATGCCCGGCCGTGGCGAGGGCGCCAGCCCCCAGCCCCCTGCCCGGAGGGGGAGTGCTGATTCATGGCCCTCGGCGCTCGCCTGGGGCGGATGATGGTGTGGAAGACGTACTTGAGCGCGCTCGGGAGCGTCGCGCTCTTCGCCAAGGGTTTCTTCGGAGGGCGGCTGATGCGATGAGCCTGCTTGGCGAAGAGCTTGCCGATGAAGACGCGCACCTCGAAGCCGAGGGCCTGCGCCTGGCCGCGGAGAGGCGCGAGCTGAAGGCGGCTGTCGCCCTTGCGTGCCATCAGCGTGATCTTGACAATGAGGAGGCCAAGGCATCGCTGGCGGCCTCTCGGGAGGTCCGTTCTCGGGTCGTTGAAGAGGCTCGGGAAGCTGACCGGCGGCGAGAGGCGGCGGAGGAGCGGGCACGGGAACTCCTGGCCCGATGCCGCTCACTGGAGGAGCAAGTGGAGCTGTGCGAGACGGCCCTTGCGTCGATGAGGGTGGCCTCAGCGACCAGTGAGCTCGAGCGGGAGGTGGCGGCTGACGCTGGAAGCCGCTGAAGCAAGCGCCAGCAATCTGGCCTTTGAAACAAGGGGGCGCTTGGTGGCGAGGCGGAGGATGATGTCGCTCTTGGGGAGGCCCGTGTCCTGGAGGAGGTCAGGCATCGGGTGGCGACGGCGCGCTTGAACCTCGAGCGCGAGTTTGAGGAAAGGCTGGGGTTGATCTAGGCTGAGGCCGAAGGTAGGACCGCTGCCTTGAGGGCCAAGCAGGAGGAAGCGACGCGGCGGGCCGATACTTTTCGGGCCGCCCTTGAGGTGGCGCAGGAGGAGTTAACTACCTCCCATGCCGAGGTGCTTCTTCTTCGCCAACTTGTGGACGAGGCTGAGGCCGTTGCGCGACAGAATGCGGACGAGATGCGCCAGCGGCGGGTCCTGGAGCATGAGCACGGCCCCATGCTCACCGCGCTCCGGGAGAGAGCCAACACAGCCTTGGGTAACATATGCGAGGCGGCTGTTGAGGAGCCGCACACAATTAACTACGCCGGCAACCTTCAGTTCTTCACCGATGTGGTGACTCGGCTGGAGGCGCGGTCGGTCAGGGCCGACCGGTTGGTGGAGGAGAGGAGCCGCGCCCTGCTCGGGCACGCCTTTTCTCGCGTCTTCAGCCATCTCTGGAATATGGACCCCCACTTCGACTTCGACGCAGCCATCGCCCCAGTACCCTAGGCTGTCCGGGACGACCTGGCGCACTGGGTGGAGGACAACGTGGACGCCCTTGTCAGGGCCTTTGCTTCAGACAACGATGGCGTGATAGTGGCAGCTGATGAAGGCGGCGTGGTGAACGGCCCTGACGCCGCTGGTGACGATGCAGAGAGCGACGGCCAGGCCAGCGACGCCAGCGACAATTCAGGAGGTGCCCCTGAGGATGCATTGGGGATTTATCCGATCGACGTGCACCGTTCTGTTTCTGCGAATAGAGCTCAGGTTTTGCCCTGACGGTCGTGAGAGCATTTTGGGAGGGGGAGCCCCTCATGTAAAACTTGTGTTCTGCGTATTAGTAGATGCTATACCACCCGTACGCCTGTGCCAAGTGGCTGGCTAGTCTACCTTTGTCCCGCGCGGGCCCCGAGATAGCCTGTGGAGGGCTGTGGCATTTCGAGCGTCTCCCGATCGAACCCATAGGATCTGCAGTAAAAGCCTCCTGAGAGGATGCGACGGCGGCAGTCTGGGCTGCACGCAAGCTAGGCCCAACCCAGCTCGCGACGGGCTCACGAGGGGAGGCAGCTGAGGCAAAGCGGTAACTGGAATGCTAGAGATTGCTCGAACGAGACTAAACACCCCCTTCCCCAAACACACGCAAATCTCGAATTCGAATCCAACTTAAATCCAGCGGGGGAAAGTGACAACCAAAGGGAAAAGCAATGAAAGCAAACCAAAAAAGGCCGCGTCCGGCACCTAGTCTAGTCTTGGGCGTCTTCTCACCGGTATGAGCTAAGTGCTGCCTTTGGGCGTGGGAGGGAGCCCTGGGCTTGAGGCGGCACCCCTGAGACTCCGTGGCGTGTATAGCCCCACTCATTATTACATGAGAGTGTCACGGGGCGGCGAGCTTCACAGGCACTGGGCCTTCTTCACAGGTACTGGCCTTGCTTCATATCACCAGACGAGGGCCCCACCTTGCGCTGCACTCTAGTGCCATCGGCGACGACCGGAAACCAGGGCGCGCCCGATGGGGTAAGCGATCGCCAGCATTCCCCAGCGACCACGGGTCCTCCGCCGAGGCAGGCCACGAGGCACCTCCCAGCAGAAGGCCTACCTCCGAGAACGCCTTGCTCCGAACGCCACGGTGGTGATGCCGGATCTCGGCCCCTCTCCTGCAGTCCCTGACGCCCTCCTCCCGAGGGGTAGGAGACCGCGGGAGCGGGGCAGCCGCTTGCGGTGGCGACCTGCACCTCCTCGATTCATGATTAACGTATGCCTGCTCCTGAGGAATTAGTGGTACCCGATAATCATCGCTTCCAGCATGGCCGGTGGGGCCTTCACGGGGCTCTTGGAAGAGCTCAGCTTCTGTCGCCTCGTCCCCCCAGCCTGGGCTGAGGAGCGAGCCTTGTTCGCCCTTTGGTGCCCTTGGTCCGTCATGTGGGGCACGTATTCTTACGGGGCCGTCATCCGAAGGCAGCGCCATAGTGCTCCGCGTGCCATGCGGTTCGCTCAGCGCCCACACAGGGGTGGTAGCGTGGCGGCCACTTGGGCCGTGGGTGTGGCGAGTCCTTCTTCGGCTGGGGGGGGCGGAGGCAGCGGCTGCGGCTGGCCCGGCGCTGATAACCCATTTGGCGTTGAGTAGCCTTGGTGCCCGCGACGCATGCGGAGCCCAGCGGCCGCCCTGACCTGAGTGGGAGCTGGGTGCGAAGGGTAAGCCCGAGGCGGCAAAGCCGGGAGCTCGCCACCCGCTCTAGCGACGCGTCGCGGCCGCCTTCCGGCAGCCTGCACTGCGGTAGCTCCGGGCCACCGTGCGCGACCCTCGTTCGTTTGCTGCCCGGCGGGTGTCGCGTCGCAGCTGCGGTGTGGTTGGAGGCCCTCGCTGCCGACCGCGCCTGCCGCGGCGTGAGAGTTGTCGAAGCCTGTCCACGTCGCCCGCGGCCCGCAGCGCCCTGTGGATCGCGAGCTGCCTAGGGCATGGGGTCGCCCGAGGCGAGCGGCTCTGCGCGGGCGGGCCAAGCCGCCCAGGGACCGGTGTTGCCCGCCTGGTCGCCGGACATGATGATGACGATGCGACGGGACACGAAGTGGTAGAAGGTGGATCCCGGCGCACCCCTACCTGGCGCGCCAAATGTCGGATTTCGGGTTCCGGCAGATCCTTGAGGTTCGAACACTGGGGTGCGCGCAGAATCTCACCCTCTACCTACCTGCACCCCGCCGCCTCGCTTGGATCTAAACTACGAAAGGAACATCACAAGAGACACAGGGTTTATACTAGTTCGGGCCACCATTGTGGTGTAATACCCTACTCTAGTTTGTGGTGTGGTGGATTGCCTCTTGGGCTGATGGTGATGAACAATACAAGGAAGAACAGCCTCGCGAGGGTCTGTTCTTGGCTGGTGCGATGAACTGCTAGGGGGAGTTCAGTCGCTTCTCTCTATCTCTCTCGTCTGTTCTCTTGCTACCTTTTTGAATGCCTCTACCCTACGGGTGGCTAGTCCTATTTATAGGCAGAGGCCCTGGGCCTCTTCCCAAATATTGAGTGGGAAGGGCGCCAACAATTGGCCATTTTGAAGGGGAACATCTGGTACACTTATCCTGACTAAAGTTGGTCCTCGCTTTGTCAAAGGCTCTGGTGGTGGCCTTGGCTTGGGCTCCACAATGACTTCCTTCCTGCCGTTGGACTGGTCTTGGTCTTGCTGCACCGAAATGGATGCCTTTGCTTGATGCTCTCGCTGCGCTTGCTCCCTTTGCACCAAAGAGGAAAGGAGGACAACTGCTTGGTGGCGCCCGCCCGGCGCCCTTGGTCGTCATGGCTTGCGTCATGGGCACCTCGTGAGGTACCCGCCTTGATCTCTCCGCCTCCTCGTGAGCCAACTGACGAGGCCGTGCTGAGGAAACTCCCCTGTCGTCTGCATCATGAGGCAGCCCCTCGCGAGGTCATGAGGTTTTAGTTGTCGTGAGGCATACGAAACAACTCTTCCGTCCTGCATAAGCACACATCCAAGTCCTAAGCGAGAGGCGTTGCAATACACTTGAAACTCCTTATGTATATCTGGCAGTGTTAGCACTAGGGCTATAGTCAAACGTTTCTTCAACTCCTGAAAACTTGCCTCGCAAGCTTTTGTCCATTTAAACTTGGTATCCTTCTTCAATAGTTCAGTCATTGGCTTAGCAATCTTGGAAAAATTCTCAATGAATCTCCGATAGTATCCTGCGAGTCCAAGGAAACTGCGGATCTCGCTAACTAAGGTGGGTGCCAACCATTCAGTGACTGACTGAACCCTGTTGGGATCCACTGCTATACCTTCTCCTGATATAACATGCCCAAGAAATCCAAATTCCTTCAACCAAAACTCGCACTTGCTGAACTTGGCGTATAACTGGTGTTCCCTGAGTTTCTCGAGAACTAAACGCAAATGCTCCTTGTGCTCCTTTTCATTCTTCGAGTATACCATAATATCATCAATAAACACCACAACAAACTTGTCCAAATACTCCATGAACACCTTGTTCATCATGCTCATGAAATAGGAAGGGGCGTTAGTCAGTCCAAACGACATGACCGTATACTCTTATAATCCATACCGCATGGTAAATGCCGTCTTTGGTATATCCTTCTCGCGGATCTTCAACTGATGGTATCCTGATCGTAGATCGATCTTCGAAAACACCTTAGCTCCTTGCAGTTGATCAAACAGATCATTTATCATCGTCAGTGGGTACTTGTTCTTAATTGATACTTCATTCAAGGCTCGTTAATTAACAACCATACTTAGGGATTTATCCTTCTTCTCCACCAAAAGCACTGGGGCTCCCCAAGGTGATGAACTCCTTCGAATGTAACCTTTTTCCGATAACTCCTTGATCTGTTTCTTAATTTCCTCCAGATCATTTGCGGGCATCCGATAGGGTCTCTTGGATATTGGCCTGGTACCTGGCAGTAGCTCTATCAAAAACTCGATGTCTCGATCCGGTGGCATGCCTGGTAACTCCTTTGGGAAAACATCCGGAAAATCCTTTACTACAGGCACTTCCTCCTGAACAACTCCCGTGAGGGCATTCACTTGGCTCCTCCTAGGCACATGCCTGGATACATACTTAATCATTTTTCCCTCTGGGGTTTATACATACCTAGATAAATTGACTTACTCGCACAGTCAATGCTTCCTCCATACTTTGACATCCAGTCTATACCTAATATCACATCCAATCCTTGTGACCCCAAGATAATTAGGTCGGACGGAAAAACATGTGTGCCAATGGTTAGGGGTATCTGGTTGCACCATCGGCTAGCCATGTACTCTGCTCCAGGCGAGCTCACTAAAAGAGGGGTCCTAAGGGTTTGGGTTGGTAGTCTAAACTTATCCACAAATCCCCTTGATATGTATGAATGCGATGCACCAGTATCGAAAAGAACAAGAGCGGTAAATGACTTAACCAAATACTTACCTATTACCGTGTCCGGCTGCTCTTCAACCTCCTCCACGTTAACGTGGTTCACTTGTCCTTTGTTGAATGGATTAGGCTTCTTCCCAGCGCTCCCATTTCCATTTCCATTCCTTCCTTGAGGGCAATCATTGGCATAGTGCCCTGTCTTCCTGCACTTAAAGCAACTAACTTGACTTAGGTCCCTTTTGGCAGGTGTAGCTGGATTGGAGCGGTTCTGATTGTTATTAACTCCGTTCCCATTTCCATTCTTAGCACCATTGTGGTTATGCGATCCTCCTCCAGTGTGGTTGTGACCTCCATGGTTATGAACAAGTCCTCCCGAGTTCGGGGTTAAGCGAGGCTTCTGCTGAGCTCCTGAGTTATACTTCCCTTGTCCATACTTCCTCTTACGGCTCTCAATCTGCTGCTGCTTCCCTTCAATCATAGGAGCCTTATCTACCAACTCCTGGTAGTTGTTGAAGGTTGCCACCATCAACTGCATGCTCATCTCATCATTCAGCCCTTCCAAACTTCTCCTGCCTCGTGGCATCTGTGGCCACATCATCAGGGGCATAGCGTGATAACTTGCTAAACTCATCCACGTACTGAGCCATAGTACGGTTCCCCTGGCGTAAATTGCGGAACTCCCGCTTCTTCATCTGCATGGCTCCAGTTGAGACATGGGATGTGCGAAAAGCTTGCTGAAACTGGTCCCAAGTAACATTGGCTATAGGAAAAGTAGCCGTGTAATTCTCCCACCATGAGGCTGCTGGTCCATCCAATTGGTATGCGGCAAAGCGCACCTTCTCTGCATCTGTGCAACCTGCGGTGGTCAACTCCCTTCCAATACGGCGTAGCCAATCATCAGCAACTATTGGCTCGGTGCTACTAGAAAACACCGGCGGCTGTAAGCTCAAAAAACGGGCTAAGTTGTCCACTGGCGGTGGGTTATTGTTGTTGTTGTTGTTGTTGCCCTGATTCTGAACTAGCAATTGCATCAAAGCATTCTGCTGCTGGATCAACTGGGTGAGCTCCGGTGGAAAAGCAAAACCGGTGTCATGTCTCGGAGGCATCTGATGGGTTTAGATGGAAGAGATTAGAATAGAAAAAGGTCTAACGGGAAAGCACTACACATATGCACATGAGACAAACACAATCATTACACTCAATCAATCAAGCAAGGGCATACAAAAGGTCTAGAATTATCGCAAAAGTGCTCAACTACTATTAGATAAATGGGGAAAATACTACTAATATATGGTGGTCATCTAGAAATTTTGATCGGTGGAAGACTCCATGATGTCTGCTCCAGCTTCATCTTCATAGTCATCATCACTAGGATCGGAATCAGTGTCGTCGATGATGATGTAGTTTTCCGGGAAAGTGGGGTCGTCATCTTCTTCTCCCGGTGCTGGTCCTCCCATGAATACTCCGATCTTCTTAACCAGGTCGTCGTTCTTCTCCAGTAGTGTCTTGATTTCTTCCTCATATCCATCACGTCTAAACTTGAGTTCTTCCACCAACTCGATGATCCTGGTCTTCGCCTTCTTCAATTCCATCATATCTGCACATCTGGTTCTCCTGATGTCGAATGTGCTGGTTTAGTTCCTGGATGAAAGCTGCAATGGATCTATCCTTCCTGGTGCTGATTACTTCCCATTGTTCGTCTTGGCGCCCACATATTTGATAGATGGTGTCCTTAAGTTCCCTGTTGTAGACTTCTCCAATACGTCCCATGGTAATGTGGGCTGCCATGCTCTTGCCTAGACTCCAGGTGGGTGCTTCGAAAGAAAATTCTATGGGTTTAGAAGTTGGCGTGAACGTCCTTCCTGGAACTTGTACTTGAATCATCCAGTGCTCCTCTTCTGGTAAGGTGGCGTTGTACGTCCCGGTGAAGCTTGGTATTCCAATGTTCAAGTATCTAGTAACTTCCTTCAAGTGGCATCCAAAAGGTGTGTCTTCATCCAGTTGCGCAAACTTGTTCTTCATCTCCGTCATCCTAAAGAGTGGAAAATGGAGAGGAGTCAGAAATGAGTAGAGAAGAGTGACCTATGGTTTATCTTAGTGGTCGTGTCCTACACTCAGCGTGTGCTCTGATACCATCTTGTAGCGACCCGACCTCAGATGGTCAAGTCGTGCTTTTCTGTCATCCCTAGATCTAATAATTGTGACACACAAGATTACTCGAAGGATTTATAACAGAGTAGCAATCACACACTTATTACATCAAATGTCTCAAGAAGAGAACTTATTACAATAATATGGCTTAAGGCCATCTAATGCGATAACAGCGGAAGGCTTGGAAGATAAAGTGAGTCCATCAACTCCAACGACATAGCTGAGCTGCACGACAACGACCTAACGAACCTTACTCCTCGTCTGAAAAGTCTGCAACATAATACGTTGCAGCCCGAGAACGGGTCAGCACATGGAATATGCTGGCAATATAACACAATAGAGCAAGAACAGAATAATGCTATCACTACATGCATATTTTGCCGGTGGAAAGCTCAATGGTTAAAGTTTTGCGAAAAGCCAATTTTTCCCTACAACAAAGGAATAAATTTTAATTTAACTATCATGGTGGTTGAAACATTGAGAAGGTATAACCCCAACTCATTCCCAATTAAAGTAAATTATAACCCAACAATATTAATTAAGAGTGACGAGATACATGTGATAACCCAAGTACTAGATACTCAAGATTGTCCATAACCGGGGACACGGCTAACCATGATTAGATTGTACACTCTGCAGAGGTTTGCGCACTTTTCCCCACAAGACTCGATCTCCTCCGTTGATTTCTCGCACTGCATGGTGTTTGAGAACCGGATGACCGAGACAAAGTCTTTCAGAAACATTAACCCCTACTCCGGGTAGATCATACCAAACCTACAAAACCCAATACCCGCTGATCTACCTCTTCAAGAGCTTCACGTAACTTACTCAACTATGCTAGAGCCCATAATATCTTGTGGATGCACACGGAAGTTTCTAGTATGAATCATCTCAGTTCCCTTTAAGCCTGGTGGCGGTCCATAGGAAGATCACACGGGTACCCCGGGATTTCCAAAAAAACCAGACAACACTAGGTTCCCCAGGTGCCTCAATCCACCCAGATGTTAAATTTAAGTTGCCACCTTAAGTTTAACCATTAATTAACAATCTCACATATGTCATGGATTCACTCAAACCAAACCACGTCTACGAGCATAGCATAACAATATAAGCAACGCGTAGAAGTAACTCCCAAGGGTTTGATAGTAACAGGACAATAGGTTCTACCTCAATAACTACTTCCCAACCCACAAGTTAATGACATCCTAATCATGCAATGTTTGGGGATTGGAACTAATGCATAAAAACTGGGTATGAAAAGAGTATGATCAATGTGTTGCTTGCCTTGCTGATGATCCGCGAATCCTAGAGACTCGTAGTAACACGCTTCGCACTCCGGGAATTCTATCGCAAGAAAACAATAACATACATAAGAAATAAGAAAAGATGCACAAGAAAAACTCAAATAAAAGGGGGTTGACCAGAAAGTTCAACTTAAGAATTCCGGTTCGCAAAAAGAATCAAACCAAACGGAGCAACGAAACTCAAACGGCGAAAGAAACAAGATCAGTTTACTAATCTGAACTAAGGTCAAATTTTACAGTACCAAAATCTTGTTTAAGTTGATTAAACAGAAAGAGGGTCTCGAGACGAAGATCTAGGCGCTTGAATTGCCTGATTCCGACTAACGAGCGAAAAGATAAACAAAAACTAAGATCGGATCAGAAATCTCGCGATCGAGAATAATCGCGGAAAATCCGATTAAAAGAAAACTGACGAACACACTAACGAACGATCGTTCATTAGCTGTAACTAACGGGCGAACTACCGTTCGTTAAAACGAACGTACGGACGAACGTCCGCAAATTAGAAGAACCTAGGAAAAACCGGCGAACCGAAAAAAACCAAACTAGGGTTTCTAAAAAAACCGGCGGCTCGGATCGGCGCGGTACCTCGACGAGGTGGCTCCGGCGGGGCGGGGTTGGGCGGCGGGCGGGGTTGGGCGGCGGCGGCGGCTCATGGCGGCGGGGCTCGGCGGCGGTGGCGAGTGGCGGGCGGCGGCGATCGGCCTGGTGGCAGCTGCTTCTTGGCTGGGCTCTGGAGGAGGCGGCGGCTGCGGTGGTGGCGGTGGTGGTTTGGGCGGCAGGGTGGCGGCTTATAAAGAGGGGGGGGCGACTTGGGTAAGGGGGCAAGGCGCGGCGGAGGAGTCCGACTCGGACTCCTGTCCGAGTCGGCGGCGGCGGCGGCTGGGCGGCCTGGCTCGGCTGGGCCTTAGGCCCGGTCGGGCGCGGGGAAGTTTTTTTAAAATAATTTTGCCAACAGAAAATAAACCCTATAAAATAAAATAAAAAATCTAAAAATTCCAAAACAAATTTTCATTGTCTAAATGAAATATTTAGAACGAGATGAACATTTTCTTGGCCCTAAAATGCAATTTTTGAAAACGTGCAATTTTTCTAATGCGAATAAAATCCAAATAAAATCAAATAAAATCAAATAATTGATTTTAACATTTTTCCTCCGATATTTCAATTGTTTTGAAGAAGTCATATTTTCTCCTCTCATTTATTTTTAATATGAAATATTTTTCAGAGTGAAAAATAATTAAAATCAAAGATCCTCGTTTCATTATTTGATAAAAATGAAATATGAAAACCGGAAAATCCCCAACTCTCTCCGAGGTTCCTTGGGTTGCTTAGGATTTCGAGGATTGCGGAACGAGAAAGCAATAAAATATGATATGCATGAATGACCTATGTATAACATTCCAAATTGAAATTTTGGGATGTTACAGCATAGGTCTGTGACATGTATTCCTTGCATTCCATTTCTAGTTATGCAACATGTTACGCCAGGATGCATGAATGATGGGGAAATATTCTTACTTGCCAGTTAATGTATTCGAACTTTGGATTGCAGACATGTCATCGAATGATTTCATCACGAAGATTCTTAATAGGAGAGATCTTATTCATGACATTGTCGATCTTGATTATCTTAAGATATGCATATTTTTCGTATCTACGAGTTCTCTCTCATCCTAGGCCAAGCATCTCTCTCTCATAGATAATAATATCCTGCTCTTCACACGGTTTTTACTTCGTGTAGAAGCGTCTTCTTATTTTTTCTCCTCAAACACTTCATCCATGTGAACCAAGTTTTGATCAATAATATATTCTAAAAGTAAGAGAAACTGTATTAATTTACGTACCTTGTCTTCGGCCACCATGTTTCCTCCGAAGGGTAAAGGCGGATTTTCAGACTTAAAATAAGGGCGAAGGATACATACAATATGCCGAGTCTAAAGTGAAGTAGTACACACACAGGAAATCAGAGTAAAACTTAGAGAGTGTCCATAATCTAGACTTCTTGGTTTTTTAATCGGTGTCTATCTTACTAAGATACTGGTGCAACTTAAGGTGCTGGTGCTCCACCCCACTCTAAGAAGTATGACTGTGATTTGGCAATACCCAAGTGGGTAGTTACTGCTCGCTCCCCTTCTTAATTTAGATTTGTTTGAGCGCACAACCTTCCTATAACTTCCTCACCTGGATCCAACCAAAGAGGGAAGATGTATGGCCTCCTTCAAACAAAATAAGGAAGTACAGGAGTTTACCGGTAGGCAATAACCATGGTTGAAAAGTGCTCATCTCAAAGAAAGAAGGTAGTGGGAGCTTCGAAATCATGTCCCTCTTTGTTACACACCTCTTCTTGCTGAGTATGTGTCATTCTTTTAGTTTGTTAACTATGATATGCTGAACACTTTCTTTTTTACTGCTCTTCTTGGTCAGTACGTGTCATACTTTTAGTTTCTTGACTATCGATAAGCTAAACACTTTCCATTTTAGTCCTCTTGGACATAGATATGTGTGGTGGCTTTCCACTTTCTGATTTTTTTCTGAGTGGATTGTTGAATATAATGAGAAACATAGGAATGGGGTATGTTTGCATAGATACTTTATTTGTGAAATATTTATATTTGACAACTTTGTTTGGTTATATGGTTTGGAAGGTAGTAACTGGGAAATCAAATGGACTTCCTTACATGCCAGCCAATATGCCTTCATACATTTTGCCAAGTTCATGGAAGCACAACACACAAGGTGTTTTACTCGTGAAGGGGCACTAGTGAGCTATGAGCGTAGTCATTTTATATGGGGATTAATTATTTTACGTTGTAAATGGAGGCACCATTCGAAAGGAAGGTGAACCCATTCACGGTTAAAGAAAAGCTTTAAGGTAGCAACTACCGAATATATCACTGTAGTTTAAAAAAATATATTAGTGTTGTTATATTTTTTTAAGGCTAAGTAGACTTTTGAAAAGCCATAATTTCAGTTTAGTGAAAAGTGTAACTTCCACCACATTTTATGGAAAAGTACAGGGCCAATTTATTGAACATTGTAACATCCACTTGATATCTAAAAAGGTTATTGTCGCCCCTAGTATTAAAAGAGAAAACATAAATTCCTCTAAATCGACACAACAAGCTGTACACGAGATAACCAGAACCCTCCGAGCAAATCAACTTAAACATATCCTACTGCCCATATTACGTCAATGGTAGGCCACTCAGATCAACGTCTCCGATGAAATGATCTGCGAACCAGACGTCGTGGTTTGCCAACCACCCTAACGCTCCGCGTCCTTGATCCCCTCCCTCAACTCCCTGATTTCCGATTCTACCTGTATCATGCCTCCCCGACCCTTCTCAACACACCAGATCAAGAAGAACGGATCCACAACAACCTTGTGCTAGCGCTCCTCCCTTCTCCCATCCCATGCACTTCCCCTTTGATATATTTATTTCTCCTTTCCCTTCCACAAAGTAGAGACGGCTAGCACACGAGTGTGGGTCAGTTCACTTCTGCTACATGCATGAGGGATGCACTTTGTGAGGGGGAGATAGCGAGTCAAGGGGAGCGTCGCGGTGGTCGGGCAAACCTCGAAGCTGCTCAGGCAGAGCATGGTGCCGCCGCGATGGGCTGTATTATGGAGGCCGCGGTGGTGGACCAGGCGGTGGCAATCCCAATGATGGTGCTTGCCGTGGGCACGAATACTACCATGGACATAGTAGCGGTGATGGTGCCGGTGGCGGTGGCCGTGGCCGTGGTTACTACCAAGGAGATGGTGTTGGATGTGGGTACTACCAAGGAGGTGGTGGTAGCAGCAGTGGGTGTACATACTGATACATCTCCGTCGTATCTACTTTTCCTAATGTTTTTTCTCTTGTTTTGCACTCTAATTTGCATGATTTAAATGAAACTAACCCGTGACTAACACGGTTTTCAGCAGAACTACCATGGTGTTGTTTTGTGCAGAAATAAAGGTTCTCGGAATGGATTGAAACTTTTTGGGGAATTTTTATATAAAAGAAGAAAAATACTGGAACCAAGTGCTAGTTCTTGAGCTTGCGTTGGTTTTTCCCTTGAAGAGGAAAGGGTGATGCAGCAAAGTAGAGATAAATATTTCCCTCAGTTAGAGAACCAAGGTATCAATCCAGTAGGAGGTACAAGTGTAGGATCGAAAGTATGTCTAGAGGGGGGGTGATTAGACTACTTGACCAAATAAAAATCTAGCCTTTTCCCAAACTTAAGTCTTGGCAGATTTTAGCAATTTAACACAAGTCAAGCAATCAACCTACACATGCAATTCTAAGAGTATCGTAGCGGAATGTAAATCATTGCATATGAAGGTAAAGGGGAGGAGTTTGGAGGGAGAAACCACAATGTAGACACGGAGATTTTTGGCGTGGTTCCGATAGGTGGTGCTATCGTACATCCATGTTGATGGAGACTTCAACCCATGAAGGGTAATGGTTGCACGAGTCCACGGAGGGCTCCACCCACGAAGGGTCCACGAAGAAGCTACCTTGTCTATCCCACCATGGCCATCGCCCATGAAGGACTTGCCTCACTTGGGTAGATCGTCATGAAGTAGGCGATCTCCTTGCCCTTACAAACTCCTTGGTTCAATTCCACAATCTTGACGGAGGCTCCCAAGTGACACCTAGCCAATCTAGAAGACACCACTCTCCAAAAGGTAATAGATGGTGTGTTGATGATGAAAACCTTGCTCTTGTGCTTCAAATGATAGTCTCCCCAACACTCAACTCTCTCTCACATATTTGGATATGGTGGAAAGATGATTTGAGTGGAAAACAACTTGGGGAAGGCTAGAGATCAAGATTCTTGTGGTTGGATTGGAATGTCTTGGTCTCAACACATGAGTAGGTGGTTCTCTCTTAGAAAATGAATGTTGGAAGTGTACGCACGTTCTGGTGGCTCTCTCACAAATGCGAGAAGGGGGTGGAGGGGGTATATATAGCCTCCACATAAAATCTAATCGTTACACACAATTTACCAAACTCGGTAGGACCGAATAGTGAAAGTCGGTCAGACTGATATGGTTCAAAAATGTGAATGTTAGGATTTTCGGTGGGACCGACATTACCAACTCGGTGATACCGATGCGCTAGGGTTAGGGCGAAACCTCATCTCGGTGAGACCGATCACATGAACTCGGTGAGACTGGTTTCAGTAATAAGCAAACGGAGACACGCTCACGCAAACTCTGTGGACCGATCGCTCATTTCGGTGAGACCGAAGTGTTACAAAAAGGAAATAGAGAGTTTGCATTGCAAACTCGGTGGGACCGATTGCTCATCTCGGTTAGACCGAAACGTTACAAAGGGAAACAGAGAGTTTGAAAACCCATCTTGATGAGACCGAGATCCCTATCGGTGAAACCGTACTGATTAGGGTTTCTGGATATGGCTATGTCAAGTGAACTCGGTGGCGCCGGATAGATCAAATCGATGGGACGGACTTTGACTTTAGGTTTAGGACATATGTGGAAATGAGAAAGTGGTTGAGGGCTTCAGAGCATATCACTAAGCATTTTGAGCATGCAAGCCATTAAGCAACACCTCATCCCCTTTTAATAGTATTGGCTTTTCCTATGGACTCAATGTGATCTTGGATCACTAAAATGAAAATGTAGAGTCTTGAGCTTTTGCCAATATGCATCCTTAGCATTTTAAGGGGTCCACATCTGTAGTCCATGCCATACCAACCATTGAACTTTCTGAAACATTAATCTTGAAAGAATATTAGTTCAATGAGCTATATGTTGTTATGAATTACCAAAACCACCCAGGGACACTTTCAATCTCCCCCTTTTTGGTAATTGATGACAACATATAGATCAAAGCTTCGACAAAGTATAATAAGAATGAAATATATCGTCGCTTTGAGAAGTATGTGATAAGCAAGAGCTCCCCCTAAATTTTTGCATTATTTATGATTTTCTTTTGAATGCAAATGCACAATCATTAAGCTCATGGGCTACTCTTCCACGTCACATACATCTTGGTGGAGCGCTCAAAATGATAGAACATACATGACATGCACTCGTCACCAAGACAAATATGATAGAACACACACAAGATATAGAGATATCATCATTCAAGCATAGCATAATAAAGCAAAATATGATCCACCACATGATCATAGAAGTATCTCACACACACATAAGCAGGGTATCAACCAAACAAGCAAGCAAATGAAGTAGCACTACAAAACAAATATAGTTCCGTGATGATACGTGTTTGTCACAATAGGTCACGTTTTCTGTCATGCTTGTACATCCATGACGATTTTATGAAAGAATCAAGATAGTCATACATGTGCTGTCGTAGAAGTGTTCCAAGACATTACCAAAATTATCATCACGGAAGTGTCCACTGCCATGACGATAAATCGCGCGTCGTAGAAGTGCTTTCGTCAAGGGTGACCGACACGTGGCATCCACCATAACGGTTCGCCGTTAAGCTATCGGGTCTGATTTTGGATCCGATAACCCGTTAACAGCCCGGACCAATGAGGATTTTCCACGTGTAAAATTGTCATTGGCCGGAGGAAACACGTGTTGGCTCACCGTTGGGACAGATGTCCTCCATTCATTGGACAGGAGGCGCCTATGATAGGTCGACACGTGGCACGGCCAAGCAGAGGCCCATTCCGGTGAAAAGGCCTGCCCGTTTGACTTGGTAAAATGGTAACGGGCGGCCCACGGAAAGCCTGTTAACGGCCTGTTCGTATATAGCCCATTTACGGCCCGCTGACTCACGGCCCGTTACGGCCTATCAGAATTAAGCACAGTAGCTTAATCTAGGCCGTCCAATATGATTCCAGCCCATTGTAATTTCCGGCCCATGTATGGCCCATGATGTCTTTTGGCCCATACGAGGCCATTTGTAACTCTTGGCCCATTAACGGCCTGTGGTGAATCTGGCGCGCAATGAACAGTGTATAGCTTTATACCCATTAACGGCCCATTATACCATTGGGCTGTTTCCAACCCTTGTTATCTTTCGGCCTTCTCGGGGCCCATTTATTCTTGGGCTTTTTCCAGCATTCGGTTATTTATGGCCCGTTACTGGCCTTTTCTGCTTGTGCGCCAAATTCAGCCCATGGTTACAATTGGCCCTTTTGTGGCCAGTTAATCCGTTGGGCCGTTTTCATAGCGTCATCAAATACGGCCGATTAACGGCGGCCCGTTATGGTCGGCCCATGAATGGACGATTCCAAATCTAGCCCGTTTATGACCCATAATGCGGTCTGTTATTGGCCCATGTTTGGCCGGTCGATCATACAACCCGTAGAAGGCCCATTGATGCTACGGCCCGTAGAAGGCCCATTGTTTCTACGGCCGGTAGGAGGCCCATGGTAACTACAGTAAATATGTAGCCCATGGTTATTGTGGCCTAGTTTTAAAAAATAGGTTATTGCGGCCACTAGCAAACCGCGGAAAAAGAACTGCACTGACTACAAGCAAACAAATAAACAAGACAACAATGAAATAAATAAGCAAGCAACTTACGCTAGGCTATCATGGCTATTACACATATTACATCCACTGGGCATCAAATCTCGCCACCAGTGCAAATATAGAGAACAAAGCCACATATCATATTCACTAGTTGTCAAAGTTGGCGACCAGTGAAAATAAACGCCGCAGCAAAACAAGTCCAGAACTGAAACCACTTTAGAAGAGCTCAAGAAACAATATCCTGGGTACCCATAATGCTGGCAAGATGCTTAGCAAGCTTATTAACTTTCTCTTGTTTGGCGCTTAAATCCTCCGGCGCTTGCTGTTGCACCAGAAAGTATGCATTTGAATTCTGTAGGGACTTCCTCAGTCCTTCAGCTTCCTGTCGCAGCACATCTGATCGATGTCTTTCAACTCGAAGTTGAGACTCAAGAAGAAGAACTGATTCAGGCAGCGAGTTCGAAGAGCTTGTGCCAGCAGTAGTGGCTAGTAACTCGAACACTACATCAAGACAGGACTTTCGGGTTATCTCACTATCGTCAAGATAGTTCTTATCAGCTTTCTTAGAGACCAACAGGGATGTCTCACTATCTTGAACCTTATCTGCATTACTTCCTTTAACATTGCATAACGGGGTACTGTTGTCCAATATTTTGTCTGCATTCTAAAAGAGAAACAAGCAGACACATCACAGGTTTACCATGTTGTATATTGATACATCCATTTTGCATCATGTTTTCTTACTGTTATTTATGATGTTTTTATCCATAATAATGCTTTTTGGAGTAATTCTAATGCCTTTTCTCTCATAAATTGCAAGGTACACACCAAGAGGGAGAATTCTGGTAGCTGGAAATCTGGACCTTAAAAAGCAACGTCAGGCTACCTATTCTGCACAACTCCAAACAAGATGAAACTTCACGTAGATTTTCTATGGAGTATTTAAGAATTACTGGAGCCAACAAGTACCTGAGGGGGACCACCAGGTGGGCACAACCCACCTGGGCACGCCAGGCAGCCCAGGCGCGCCCTGGTGGGTTGTAGCCTCCTCAGCCCACCTCCGGTGCCCATCTTCTGGTATATAAGTCATTTTTACCTAGAAAAAAAATAAGGAGAAGGCTTTCGGGACGGAACGCCTCCGTCTCGAGGTGGAACTTGGGCAGGAGTACTTTTGCCCTCCGGTGGAGCGATTCCGCCTGGGGAACTTCCCTCCCGGAGGGGGAAATCATTGTCATCGTCATCACCAACAACTCTCCCATCTTGGGGAGGGCAATCTCCATCAACATATTCAATAGCACCATCTCATCTCAAACCCTAGTTCATCTCTTGTATTCAGTCTTGTTACCGGAACTATAGATTGGTGCTTGTGGGTGACTAGTAGTGTTGATTACATCTTGTAATTGATTATATGTTAAAATCCATTATGCTATTTAATACTCCTCTGATCATGAACATGTTTATCATTTGTGAGTAGTTACTTTTGTTCTTGAGGTCACGGGAGAAATCATGTTGCAAGTAATCATGTGAACTTGATATGTGTTCGATATTTTGATAGTATGTATGTTGTGATTCCCTTAGTGGTGTCATGTGAACCTCGACTACATGACACTTCACCATATTTTGGGCCTAAGGGAATGCATTGTGGACTAGAAAATATATGGTGGGTTGCGAGAGTGACAGAAACTTAAACCCCAGTTTATGCGTTGTTCCATAAGGAACCGATTGGATCCAAGAGTTTAATGCTATGGTTAGAATTTATTCTTAATACTTTTCTCTTAGTTGTGGATGCTTGCGGGAGGGTTAATCATAAGTAGGAGGTTTGTTCAAGTAAGAACAACACCTAAGCACCGTTCCACCCACATATCAAATTATCAAAGTAGCGAACACAAATCAAACCAACATGATGAAAGTGACTAGATTAAACTCCCGTGTACCCTCAAGAACGCTTTGCTTATCATAAGAGACCGTTTTGGCCTGTCCTTTGCCTCAAAAGGATTGGGCTACCTTGCTGCACTTTTTTTACTACTATCGTTACTTGCTCGTAACAAATTATCTTGTTATCAAACTACTACGCTACTTACAATTTCAGCACTTGCAGACATTACCTTACTGAAAACTACTTGCCATTTCCTTCTGCTCCTCGTCGGGTTCGACACTCTTACTTATCAAAAAGAGCTACAATTGATCCCCTATACTTGTGGGTCATCAAGGCTATTTTCTGGCACAGTTGCCGGGGAGTGAAGCGCCTTTGGTAAGTGGAATTCGGTAAGGAAACATTTATATAGTGTGCTGTAATTTATTGTCACTTGTTACTATGGAAAACAATCCTTTGAGGGATTTGTTCGGGGTATCTTCACCTTGTCCGGAAAAACAATTAGCTACCCCTCAACCTACTACACCTACTGAAAATATCGAATATGAAATTCCTTCGGGTATGATAGAACAACTGCTAGCTAATCCTTATGCAGGAGATGGAAGAAGACATCCTGATATGCACTTGATATATGTGGAACAAATTTGTGGATTATTTAAGCTTGCAGGTCTACCCCAAGATGAGGTGACGAAAAAGGTTTTCCCTTTATATTTGAAGGGAAAAGCATTGGCATGGTGTAGGCCATGCGATGATATTGGATCATGGAATTGGAATCGCTTGAAATTGGAGTTTCACCAAAAAATTTATCCTATGCATCTAGTTCATCGTGATCGGAATTAAATATATAATTTTTGGCCTCATGAAGGATAAACTATCACTCTAGCTTGGGGGAGGCTTAAGTCAATGTTATATTCATGCCCCAATCATGAGCTCTCAAGAGAAATTATTATCCAGAACTTTTATGCTCGTCTTTCTTGTAATGATCAAACCATGCTTGATACTTCGTGCACTGGTTCTTTTAAGAAGAAAACTATTGAATTCTGGTGGGATCTTTTGGAAAGAATTGAACGCAACTCTGAAGATTGGGAACTCGGAGAAGGTAAAGAGTCAGGTATTAAGCTTAAATATGGTTGTGTTAAATCTTTTATGGATACCGATGTTTTTCAAAAGTTTAGCACTAAATATGGACTTAACTCTGAGATAGTAGCCTCCTTTCGTGAATCATTTGCTACTCATGTTGAACTCCCTAAAGAGAAGTGGTTTAAATATCACCCACTATTAAAGATGAAATTAAAAAACCAGTACCAATTAAAGAAGAAACTATACTCTATAATGTTGATTCAGTTGTTCCTACTGCTTATATTGAGAAACCCCTTTTCCTATAAGGATAAAGGAGCATGCTAAAGTTTCAACTGTGGTTAACAAAAGCTATGTTAGAACACCTAAACCAGATGAACAAATTAAAGTGGGACCTAATGCTGCTATGGTTAAATATCTCTTAAAAGAAGATATGGATGGGCATGTTATTTACTTCTGTAATGAAGCTGCTAGAATTGCTAAACCTGATAGAAAGGATAATCATAGACCTTTTGTTGGCATGCCTGTTATCTCAATTAAAATAGGAGATCACTATTATCATGGTTTATGTGACATGGGTGCTAGTGTAAGTGCTATTCCTTACACTTTATATCAAGAAATTATGAATCACCTGCTGAGATAGAAGACATAGATGTTACTATTAAACTTGCAAACAGAGACACCATATCACCTTTTGGGATTGTCAGAGATGTTGAAGTCCTGTGTGGGAAAGTAAAATATCCTACTGATTTTCTTGTTTTTGGTTCCCCACAAGATGACTCATGTCCCATTATATTTGGCAGACCTTTCTTGAACACAGTTAATGCTAAGATAGATTGTAAGCAACAAACTGTAACTGTTAGCTTTGGTGGTGAGTCTCATGAGTTTAATTTTTCCAAGTTTAGTAGAAATCTTCATGAAAAGGAATTGCTTAGTAAGGATGAATTTATTGGTCTTGCTTCTATTCTTGTGACACCTACTGATCCTTTAGAATAATATTTGCTAGACCATGAGAATGATTTGGGGAGTCGATGCAGCTGAAGGAACGCGGTGAAGGGGTAGCTCCTCACGAGCCACCATGACCCTGAGCCTCGGGAGGCTCCGGGGGCTCAGGTGGTTCCTTGAGGACCGTCTCCATCTCCGCCAGGACGGCGCGGCGCCTGGCCTCCTGAGCCGCCAGGACGCGCCGCAGGTTGCGCTGGTAGACGAATGACATGCTCGGCAAGCCAAAAGGCATGCGAACGTAGTTGTGTGGTGGTCCCTCGCAACGGCCCACACGAGAAGGCCAGAAGAGCTCCTGAGATGCGGCCCTGTTGAGCCCTAGGACGTCAAAGCAGATGCGCAGCCCGGCATCCTTGCCTGGATGAGGAGCTGCGCCTCGTAAGCCGCGGTCGCCGCGCATGACCCTTGCGTCTTGCAGTTCCTGAGTGGTCTTGGTGATGAACTCTTGAGTGGTGGGCACTCCTTGCCCTGTGTCCTCCTGAGGGAAACGTGCCGTGAAGCATGCCTCCAAGTGGTGCCCAAGCGCCTCCCTCGTGATGTGGGCAAGGTCCGAGGCCTTCAAGGAGAAAGCCCCCGAGCCCTGCCCGAGGAGGGCGCTGGGCGCGCCTTCCTATGCGATGGAGGGAGGCGCCCCTGAAGCAGGCGCTGATCCTGACGAGGTTCCAGTCGCGACACCATCCTCCTGAGATCCTGCACGGCACAACTGCTTCTTCTTCTTGGGGAGGGCCTCCGAAGGGCCCTCGCCCTTGCTGTCGGCGTCATCGATTGCTGCAGCCTGGAAGGCACGCTCGATGGAGCACACCGCGTCTCTTTCTTCACACGGGACCGTGATGATTCTTCCTCTTCCTGACATCTTGAGGACGTTGTAGTCGTGGTGGGTAACCGCCTTGAACTTGGCCAGGGCTGGATACCCGAGGATGGTGTTGTATGGCAGACGGATGTGCGCGACGTCGAAGTCGATGAGCTCGGTGCGGTAGTTCTTGCGTTCTCCGAAGGTGTCAGGGAGGCGGACCTGCCCTATCGGTGTGGTGGAGCCATCGGTTACTCCTGAGAAGGGCTTGGTGGGCTGAAGCTGCTCATACGGGACTTGGAGGTTGTCGAACGTGTCGAAGGACAGGACTTTGAGCCCCGCTCCTCCATCGATGATGGTCTTGTTGACTTGCACGTTGCTAGTGACTGGTGAAGAAAGCATCGGGAGCGCGCCAGCGGTGGCTGCGCACTTGAGCTGATCTGCTGAGTTGAAGGTGATGGCGTGCTGGGACCACTTGAGCGGGCGCGTGGCCTCTAGCTTGGGGAGGACTGTGTTCACCTCTCGAGAAAACTGTTTGAAGATACGCTGCAAGGCTGGGGCTTGGGCTCCGCCCAAGATGCAGGCGGTTGCGCGCGGCTCCTGGAAGCCCCCATCCCCCTCGTCTTTAAGGTGGTCGTCATTCCTTCTTGGCGGTGATGGCAGCGGGGGAAGACCGGCAGTGCCCTGAGGACGATCCTCGCGAGGCTGGTCCCTCCAGCCGCCCTCATGAGGATGATCCTGCCAGCGATCCTCACGAGGCCTGTCGCGCCACTCCTGGCGCAGGCCACGGTCGTCCCAGCGTCCGCCTCCACGTCCTCCTCCTCGTCCGTAGCCCCGATCGCTGCGCTCGGGGCGTTGACCGAAGCGTCCTTCATGAATGGCTCTGAGTTCTTGACAGTCACTGGTGTTATGGGTGTTCAGGTTGTGGAAGGCGCAGAAGGGACGGTTGTTCTTGGAAGACTCGGGCTGATCTCTGCCTTGCTTGGTGTCCGGCTCCGCTGCGAGCACAGCTGCTTCCTTGCGCTTCACATCCTTGGCCTTGGCCTTCTTCTCCTCTGCACTCTTGGCTGGCAACTCGAGGAGGGAGAGGCGCCCCTCCTCAGCTCTTGCGCACTTGGTTGCCAGGTTGAACAGCTCCTGAGATGTGCACAGCTCTTCGTGGATGGCGAGATCCTCCTTCATCTTGATGTCGCGGACACTGTCAGAGAACGCGGAGATGATAGCTTCGTCGGTGACCTTGGGGATCTTGAGGCGGGTGTTGTTGAAGCGCTGGATATACTTCTGGAGGGTCTCCCCTAGTTGTTGCTTGATGGGGCGCAGGTCACCCGTGGCTGGCGGGCAGTCGCGAGTGCCCTGGAAGTTGGCGATGAAGCGGTCGCGCATCTCGTCCCAGGAGGAGATGGAACCGTGTGGCAGGTTCAGGAGCCACGAACGAGCGCCGTCTTTGAGCACCATAGGGAACCAGTTCGCCATTACTTTCTCGTCGCCGCTGGCCGCCTCGATGCTTAGCTCATATAGCTACAGGAACTCCCGCGGGGTCGGCGGTGCCGTCGTAGCGAGGAGGCAGATCCGGCTTGAAATTGCCCGGCCAGGCGACGCTACGCAACTCGGGGGTGAAGGCGCGACAGCCGGCCGTGGTCGCCGGGGCCTATCTTGGAGGTGGAGCTTGGTCTTGATGAGGCCCGCGCGCCGCCACCGTAGGCAGCGCGCGGCGTTGGCGAGGCGGCGCGGGGAGCACAGGCGCAGCTCCTCGCGGCCGAGGGACTTCTTGGCAGCTTCTTTCTTCACGCGCGGGCACCGGGCGTGGTGGATCACGCCGTGGGTCCGCGTACCTTGGCGCCAAGGCACCGTCTTGGGGTAGAGGTGGTGGAGGCGCTCCATGGGACGCGTCGCCCGTGGCTGGTGGAGGGCGAGGCAGGGAGTGGGACGGCGCCAGGGAGCCCCCCGTGACGCGGACGAGCTCGGTGACGCGGTCGAGCCCGTCCTTGTAGAGGTCGTCCACCTGGCGGTAGCGCAGGATCTCGTTTGCCATGAGGAGCGCGGCCTGCGCGTCCATGGGAGCATGACGTGCGTGGGACGAAGAACCGGCCATGGTCAGCGATGGAGTGGAGGTGCGGCCGTCCTGCCGAACCGATGGGTGTAGCGAGGATGCTTGCTGCTCGTTCCTTGCCGGGCCAGGTGGCGGCGTTGGCAGCAGGAGACGGGGAACAACGAGGTGGCCCACCGACGGGAGCCGTCTGAGCGACGCGGGCGGTGAGGGCAGCCTTGCGCTCAGCTCAAGTGCGGCGAGCGTCCGCCATGGAGACGACAGAGAGGTGGAGCGACGAATCGACGGAAGGGAAGCTACGGCGCACCCCTACCTGGCGCGCCAAATGTCCGATCTTGGGTTCGGCAAAACCCTTAATGTTCGAACTCTGGGGTGCGCGCGAAGTCTTTCCCTCCTACCGATCTACACCCTAGCTCGCTGGATCTCGCGGACGAACTCGACGCGCAACACAGAAAGACACGAGGTTTATACTGGTTCGGGCAACCGATGTGGTGTAATACCCTAATTCAGTGTGGTGGTGGGTGGATTGCCTCTGGTGCTGATTGTGAACAATACAAGGGAAGAACAGCCTCGCGAGGTTGAGGTGTTCTTGTGTGAGCGTGGGTTGGCTCTGGACTCGGTTCGGTCCTCTCCCACTGTGATGGCTAGCCCTACTTATATAGGCCCTGGTCCTCTTCCCAAACATTGAGCGGGAAGGGAGCCAATAACAGGGGGCAATTTGAAAGGGGACAGCTAGTACAAGCTATCTTGACAAAAGCGGTCTTCGCCTGCAAAAGGCCCTGGCGGCGAAGCCATCTTGGGCTCCACGGTGACCTCCGTTCTGCCGTCCTTGCAGTCCTGGTCTTGTTGCATAGATGCTCCACCGACGCAGGGCTTCGCCTAAGCTCCATGACGATATGACTTCTCGGCGCAGGGCTTCTCCTAAGCTCCGCGACGATATGACCGAAGTGGAATATGGTGGAAGGGGGCACCGCACACGGCTAAGGCAAGATCCGTAGATCAACTTGTGTGTCTATGGGGTGCCCCCTGCCCCCGTATATAAAGGAGCAAGGGAGGGAGGAGGCCGGCCCTATGTTTGGCGCGCCAAGGGGAGTCCTACTCCCACCGAGTAGGATTCCCCTTCCTAGTCCAACTAGGAATCCTTCCATGTAGGGGAGGAAGGAGAAGGAAGTGGAGGAGTAGGAAGGTGGCGGCCCCTTTCCCTAGTCCAATTCGGACTAGAGGGGGGGGCGCAGCAGCCTTTTCCTCTTCCCACTAAAGCCCATCAAGGCCCATTACTTCTCCCGTAACTACCGGTACTCGAAAAATACCGAATCACTCGGAACCTTTCCGAACTCCGAATATAGTCGTCCAATATATCGATTTTACGTCTCGACCATTTCGAGACTCCTCGTCATGTCCCCGATCTCATCCGGGACTCGAACTCCTTCGGTACATCAAAACTCATAAACTCATAATAAAACTGTCATCGAAACCTTAAGCGTGCGGACCCTACGGGTTCGAGAACTATGTAGACATGACCTAGAACTATTCTTGGTCAATAACCAATAGCGGAACCTGGATGCCCATATTGGCTCCTACATATTCTCTGAAGATCTTTATCGGTCAAACCGCATAACAACATACTTTGTTCCCTTTGTCATCGGTATGTTACTTGCCCGAGATTCGATCGTCGGTATCCAATACCTAGTTCAATCTCGTCACCGGCAAGTCTCTTTACTCGTTCCGTAATACATCATCTCGCAACTAACTCATTAGTTGCAATGCTTGCAAGGCTTAAGTGATGTGCATTACCGAGAGGGCCAGAGATACCTCTCCGACATTCGGAGTGACAAATCCTAATCTCGAAATCGCCAACCCAACATCTGCCTTTGGAGACACCTGTAGTACTCCTTTATAATCACCCGACGCGTTGTGACGTTTGGTAGTACCAAAGTGTTCCTCCGTAAACGGAGTTGCATAATCTCATAGTCATAGGAACATGTATAAGTCATGAAGGAAGCAATAGCAACATACTAAGCGATCGAAAGTGCTAAGCTAACGGAATGGGTCATGTCAATCAGATCATTCAACTAATGATGTGACCTTGTTAATCAAATAACAACTCCTTGTTCATGGTTAGGAAACATAACCATCTTTGATTAACAAGCTAGTCAAGTAGAGGCATACTAGTGACATCTTGTTTGTCTATATATTCACACATGTATTATGTTTCCGGTTAATACAATTCTAGCATGAATAATAAACATTTATCATGATATAAGGAAATAAATAATAACTTTATTATTGCCTCTAGGGCATATTTCCTTCAGTCTCCCACTTGCACTAGAGTCAATAATCTAGATCACATCACCATGTGATTAACATCGATAGTTCACATCATCATGTGATTAACACCCATAATTCACATCGCCATGTGACCAAGACCCAAAGGGTACTAAGGTGTGATCATGTTTTGCTTTGTGAGAGAATCTTAGTCAATGGGTCTGCCACATTCAGATCCGTATGTATTTTGCAAATCTCTATGTCAACAATGCTCGCACGGAGCTACTCTAGCTAATTGCTCCCACTATCAATATGTATCTAGATCGAGACTTAAAGTCATCCAGATCGGTGTCAAAACTTGCATCGGCGTAACCCTTTACGACCTAACCTTTTATCACTTCCATAATCGAGAAATATATCCTTATTCCATTAAGGATAATTTTGACCGCTGTCCGATGATCTATTCCTAGATCACTATTGTACTCCTTGCCAAACTCGGTGCAGGGTATACAATAGATCCGGTACACAGCATGGCATACTTTATAGAACCTATGGCTGATGCATAGGAATGACTTTCATTCTCTTTCTATCTTACGTCGTGGTCGGGTTTTGAGTCTTACTCAATCTCACACCTTGTAACACAGGCAAGAACTCTTTCTTTGACTGTTCCATTTTGAACTACTTCAAAATCTTGTCAAGGTATGTATTCATTGAAAAACTTATCAAGCGTCTTGATCTATCTCTATAGATCTTGATGCTCAATATGTAAGCAGCTTCACCGAGGTCTTTCTTTGAAAAACTCCTTTCAAATACTCCTTTATGCTTTGCAGAATAATTCTACATCATTTCCGATCAACAATATGTCATTCACATATACTTATCAGAAATGTTGTAGTGCTCCCACTCACTTTCTTGTAAATACAGGCCTTTCCAAAAAGTCTGTATAAAATCATATGCTTTGATCAACCCATCAAAGCGTATATTCCAACTCCGAGATGCTTGCACCAGTCCATTGATGGATCGCTGGAGTTTGCACATTTTGTTAGCTCCTTTAGGATTGACAAAAAACTTCTGGTTGCATCATATACAACTCTTCTTTAATAAATCCATTAAAGAATGTAGTTTTGACATCCATTTGCCAGATTTCATAAAATGTGGCAATTGCTAACATGATTCGGACAGACTTAAGAATCGCTACTGATTGAGAAAATCTCATTGTAGTCAACACCTTGAACTTGTCGAAAACCTTTTGTGACAAGTCGAGCTTTGTAGATAGTAACACTACTATCAACATCTGTCTTCCTCTTGAAGATCCATTTATATAATATGGCTTGCCGATCATCGGGCAACTCCATCAAAGTCAACACTTTGTTCTCATATATGGATCCCATCTCAGATTTCATGGTCTTAAACCATTTTGCGGAATCTGGGCTCATCATCGCTTCCTCATAGTTCGTAGGTTCATCATGGTCTAGTAACATGACTTTCAGAACATGATTACCGTACCACTCTGGTGCGGATCTTACTCTGGAAGACCTACGAGGTTTGGTAGCAACTTGATCTGAAGTTTCATGATCATCATCATTAACTTCCTTACTAATTGGTGTAGGAATCCTTTGGAACTGATTTCGTGATGAACTACTTTCCAATAAGGGAGAAGGTACAATTACCTCATCAAGTTCTACTTTCCTCCCACTCACTTCTTTCGAGAGAAACTTCTTCTCTAGAAAGGATCCATTTTAGCAACGAATGTTTTGCCTTTAGATCTGTGATAGAAGGTGTACCCAACAGTTTCTTTTGGGTATTCTATGAAGTCGCACTTCTCCGATTTGGGTTCGAGCTTATCGGTGAAAACTTTTTCACATAAGCATCACAACTCAAACTTTAAGAAATGACAGCTTAGGTTTATTGCTAAACCATAGTTCATACGGTGTCATCTCAGCGGATTTAGATGGTGCCCTATTAAGCGTGAATGCAGCTGTCTCTAATGCATAACCCCAAAACTATATCTGTAAGAGACATCATAGATCGCACCATATCAAAATAAAGTACAGTTCTGACGTTCGGACACACCATAACGTTGTGGTGTTCCGGTGGCGTGAGCTGTGAAACTATTCCACATTGTTTTAATTGAAGACCAAACTCGTAACTCAAATATTCATCTCCACGATCAGATCGCAGAAACTTTATTTTCTTGTTACGATGATTTTCCACTTCACTCTGAAATTCTTTGAACCTTTCAACTATTTCAGACTTATGTTTCATCAAGAAGATATATCCATATCTGCTCAAATCATCTTGTGAAGGTCGAAAATAACGATACTTGCCACAGTATCAACACTCATTGGATCGCATACATCGGTATGTATTATTTCCAATAAGTCAGTATCTCGTTCCATTGTTCCGAACAACGGAGTTTCAGTCATCTTGCCCAAAAGGCACGGTTCGCAAGTATCAAATGATTCATAATCAAGTGATTCCAAAAATCCATCAGCATGGAGTTTCTTCATGCGCTTTACACCAATATGACCTAAACGGCAGTGCCATAAATAAGTTGCACTATCATTATTAACTTTGCATCTTTTGGTTTCAATATTATGAATATGTGTATCACTATGATCGAGATCCAATGAACCATTTTCATTGAGTGTGTAACCATATAAGGTTTTATTCATGTAAACAGAACAACAATTTATTCTCTTACTTAAATGAATAACCGTATTGCAATAAACATGATCAAATCATATTTATGCTCAACACCAAATAACACTTATTTAGGTTCCACACTAATCCCGAAAGTATAGGGAGTGTGCGATGATGATCATATCAATCTTGGAACTACTTCCAACACTCATCGTCACTTTCCCTTCAACTAGTCTCTGTTTATTCTCAGAACTCCTGTTTTGAGTTACTAATCTTAGCAACGAGCAGTATCAAATACTCGGGGCTACTATAAACACTAGTAAGGTACACATCAATAACCTGTATATCAAATATAACCTTGTTCACTTTGCCATCCTTCTTATCCACCAAATATTCAGGGTAGTTCCGCTTCCAAAGTGACCAGTTCCATTGCAGCAAAAGTACTCGGTCTCGGGCTTAGGTCTAGACTTGGGCTTCTTCACTCGAGCAGCAACTTGCTTGCCGTTCCATTTGAAGTTCCCTTCTTCCCTTTGCCATTTTCCTTGAGACTACTAGTCTTGTCAACCATCAACACTTGATGTTTTTCTTGATTTCTACCTTCGCCGATTTTAGCATCGCGAAGAGCTCGAGAATCTTTTTCGTCATCCCTTGCATACTATAGTTCATCACGAAGTTCTACTAACTTAGTGATGGTGACTAGAGAATTCTGTCAATCACTATCTTATCCGGAAGATTAACTCCCGCTTGATTCAAGTGATTGAAGTACTCGGACAATCTGAGCACATGCTCACTAGTTGAGCGATTCTCCTCCATCTTTTAGCTATAGAACTTGTTGGAGACTTCATATCTCTCAACTCGGTATTTGCTAAAAATATTAACTTCAATTCTGGAACATCTCATATGGTCCATGACGTTCAAAACGTCTTTGAAGTCCCGATTCTAAGCCGTTAAGCATGGTGCACTAAACTATCAAGTAGTCATCATATTGAGCTAGCCAAACGTTCATAACGTCTGTATCTGCTCATATTGAGCTAGCCAAACGTTCATAACGTCTGCATCTGCTCCTGCAAATAGGTCTGTCACCTAGCGGTGCATTAAGGACATAATTCTTCTGCGCAGCAATGAGGATAAACCTCAGATCACGGATCCAATCCGCATCATTGCTACTAACATTTTTCAATACAATTTTCTCTAGGAACACATATAAA
Source organism: Aegilops longissima (assembly GCA_021605205.1). NCBI lineage: Eukaryota > Viridiplantae > Streptophyta > Magnoliopsida > Poales > Poaceae > Aegilops > Aegilops longissima. The sequence continues at coordinate 106,192,827 of CM038682.1, read as the reverse complement.
AACATAGGGAAGCAACAACGCGAGCTATTGATCTACAACATAATTTGCAAAATACTACCAGGACTAAGTTCATGATAAATTAAAGTTCAATTAATCATATTACTTAAGAACTCCCACTTAGAAAAATATCCCTCCAATTCTCTAAGTGATTGCGTGATCCATATCAACTACACCATGACCGATCATCACGTGTGATGGAGTAGTTTCAATGGTGAACATCAATATGTTGATCATATCTACTATATGATTCACGCTCGACCTTTCGGTCTCCGTGTTCCGAGGTCATATCTTATATGCATAGCTCGTCAAGTATAACCTGAGTATTCTGCGTGTGCAACTGTTTTGCACCCGTTGTATTTGAACGTAGAGCCTATCACACCCGATCATCACGTGGTGTCTCAAAGACGAAGAACTTTCATAGCGGTGCATACTCGGGAGAACACTTCTTGATAATTTAGTAAGGGATCATCTTATAATGCTACCGTCAATCAAAGCAAAATAAGATGCATAAAGGATTAACATCACATGCAATCAATATAAGTGATATGATATGGCCATCATCATCTTGTGCTTGTGATCTCCATCTCAAGCACCGTCATGATCACCATCGTCACCGGTAGCGACACCTTGATCTCCATCGTAGCATCGTTGTCGTCTCGCCAATCTTATGCTTCTACGACTATCGCTACCGCTTAGTGATAAAGTAAAGCATTACAGCGATTGCATTGCATACAATAAAGCGACAACCATATGGCTCCTGCCATTGCCGATAACCGGTTACAAAACATGATCATCTCATACAATAAAATTCAGCATCATGTCTTGACCATATCACATCACAACATGCCCTGCAAAAACAAGTTAGGCGTCCTCTACTTTGTTGTTGCAAATTTTACGTGGCTGCTACGGGCTTTAAGCAAGAACCAATCTCACCTACGCATCAAAACCACAACGATACTTCTTCAAATAGACTCCGTTTTAACCTTCTCAAGGACCGGGCGTAGCCACACTCGGTTCAACTAAAGTTGGAGAGACAGTCTTCCACAAGCCATCTATGTGCAAAGCACGTCGAGGGAACCGGTCTCGCGTAAGAGTACGCGTAAGGTTGGTCTGGATCGTCTGTCCAACAATACCGCTGAACCAAAGTATGACATGCTGGTAGGCAGTATGACTTGTATCGTCCACAACTCACTTGTGTTCTACTCGTGCACATGACATCAACGCATAAAACCAGGCTCGGATGCCACCGTTGGGGGCGAGTAATTTCAGAAATTTTCCTACGACACGCAAGACCATGGTGATGGCATAGCAACGAGAGGGAGAGTGTCCGTCCACGCCCTCGTGAGACCGAAAGCGGAAGCGTTATATTAACGCTGTTGATGTAGTCGACGTCTTCACGATCCGACCGATCCAAGCACCGAGCGACGGCACCTCCGAGTTCTGCACACGTTCAGCTCGATGACGATCCCGGACTCCGATCCAGCAAAGTGTCGGGATGAGTTCCGTCAAGACGACGGCGTGGTGGCGATGTTGATGCTCCACCGACGCAGGGCTTCGCCTAAGCTCGCTGACGATATGACTTCTCCGCGCAGGGCTTCTCCTAAGCTCCGCGACGATATGACGAAGTGGAATATGGTGGAAGGGGCACCGCACACGGCTAAGGCAAGATCCGTAGATCAACTTGTGTGTCTATGGGGTGCCCCTGCCCCGTATATAAAGGAGCAAGGGAGGAGGAGGCGGCCCTATGTTTGGCGCGCCAGGGGAGTCCTACTCCCACCGGGAGTAGGATTCCCCTTCCTAGTCCAACTAGGAATCCTTCCATGTAGGGGAGGAAGGAGAAGGAAGTGGAGGAGTAGGAAGGTGGCGGCCCCTTTCCCTAGTCCAATTCGGACTAGAGGGAGGGGGCGCAGCAGCCTTTTCCTCTTCCCACTAAAGCCCATCAAGGCCCATTACTTCTCCCGTAACTACCCGGTACTCGAAAAATACCGAATCACTCGGAACCTTTCCGAACTCGAATATAGTCGTCCAATATATCGATTTTTACGTCTCGACCATTTCGAGACTCCTCATCATGTCCCCGATCTCATCCGGGACTCGAACTCCTTCGGTACATCAAAACTCATAAACTCATAATAAACATCGCCATCGAAACCTTAAGCGTGCGGACCCTACGGGTTCGAGAACTATGTAGACATGACCTAGAACTATTCTTGGTCAATAACCAATAGCGGAACCTGGATGCCCATACACCGATATGGCAACCTTTGCCTGATGCCTCGGTACTCCGCGCCTGCGCTTGCCGCCTTAGAACCAAAGAGGAATAAAGGACTCCGCGCGCGCGGGCGCCCGCCTGATCCTGAACGTCACGGCTCACGTCACGAGAGCCTCGCGAGGTTTGCCCCGCCTTGATATCTCCGCTCCTTGCGAGCCTTCCTGGCGAGGCAGCTCCTGAGGAGGTCTTGCATCGTCCGCCTCGCGAAGCTTGGCCCCTCGCGAGGGTCTTGAATGCCTTGTCGATGAAGATGGGCCGTACAGGCCTGCCAGCATAGCCACGCCATGGGCCGCAGGAAGGCAAGTCTGGGGACCCCCGTTCCCAAAACGCCGACAAACTCTCCCGAAGGTTTCATTCCGTTTGGACTCCGTTTGATATTCTTTTTCAGCGAAACACTGAAATACGCAAAAAACAACAATTTGGGCTGGGCCTCCGGTTAATAGGTTAGTCCCAAAAATAATATGAAAGTGTATGATAAAGCCCAATAGTCATCCAAAACAAAATATATAATAGTATGGAACAATAAAAAAATTATAGATACGTTGGAGACGTATCAGCCAGCCTATACGCCGACATACATTTTAGCGAAATTCATAGAAGCGCATCACACAAGGCATTTTACTCATGAAGGGACACAAGTGAGTTGTGAGCGCAATCATTTTCTAACGGGATTAAATATTTTACGTTGTAAATGTAAACACCACTCAAAAGGAAGGTGAACCTCTTCATGGTTAAAGAAAACCTTTAAGGTGGCAACTAACGAATATATAACAGTAGCTTAAAAAATAGTACTACTGATTTTCATTTAGAATTTTTTAAGGCTCAGCAGACTTCTGAAAAGCCATAATTTCAATTTAGTGAAAAGTGTAACTTCCACCAAATTTTATGGAAAAGTACAACCACAATTTATTGAAAAGTGTAACATCCACTTGATATTTAAAAGGATTAACTTTATTGCCACTACTATTAAAAGAGCAAACATAAATTCCCCTAAATTGACACAACAAACTGTACACGAGATAACCAGAACCCTCTGATCAAATCAAATTAAACATGTCCTACTGCCCATATTACATCAATGGTATGCCACTCAAATCAACGTGTCCGATCAAATGTTCTGCCAACCAGACACCATGGTTTGCCAATCATCCTAATGCTCTGCATCCTCAATCTCCTCCTCCAACTCCTTGATTTCTGATTCCACCGAATCATGCCTCCATGATCCTTCTTTCTCTAGGCACCAGATCAAGAAGAACGGATCTGCAACAACCTTGCGCCGCCGCTCCTCCATTCTCCCGTCCGTGCACTTTGCCTTTGATCTAATTCTTTCTCCTTCCCCTTCCACAAGGCAGAGAAGGCTTGCGCATGCATGTGGGTCGCTTCACTTCTACTACATGTGTGAGAGTTGCGCTTTGTGAGGGGGATATGGCGAGTCGAGGGGAGCGCGGCGGTGGCCGGACAAACCCCGAAGCTGCTTAGGCAGAGCATGGTGGCCGTGGTGACAGGCCGTATTACGAAGGCCACTACGGTGGACCAGGTGGCGGCAATCCCGATGATTGTGCTGGCCGCCGACGCGAATACTACCAAGGATAGGGTAGCGGTGATGGTGCCGGTGGCGGCGGCTGTGGCCGTGGTTACTACCAAAGAGATGGCGTTGGCCGTGGGTACTACGAAGGGGCGGTGATTTCAGCCATGGCCGTACGTACTACCAAGGAGGCTGGAAGAGGATGTACACTTTTGGCGAGCTGCCGTTCAACACCAAGGAGTTTGAGGTAACCTTACGTGACTACAAGCTAGGTCCATCTGGGCAAATGTAAACTCAGTTTGTCAGTTAGTGTGCCCCACGACATGACAAGGTGAGGTGATCAAGTTCCCCATGACATGTATGTTTGTAGGAGGGAGACGAAGTTCAAGGTGACCATCAAGGACACCACCCTGGTCAGCCTACAGCAGTTGCAGATGCTCATGGATGCGATCTCCACGGACATACCGGCGTAGCCGCTGCACTTGCTCGACATTGTGTTGCGTCACATCATGCTCAACGAATGGAATAACATGGGGTAACAACACTCTCTGCCCTTTGCGTCGATAGTCGTTATCAATCATTTTGTGTGCTTTTCTAATTTTTGGGGGCTTGTTGTCACTGTGCGCCTCAGGTGAGTCTAGTAGGCCGGTTTTCTTCTCAGAGACTATAAAGGAACCCATCAAGTTTGGCCAGGGCCTCGAAGAATGGAACGGGTTCTACCAGAGCATCAGACCTACCCATTGTAGATTGTCCCTTACCATAGGTCTGTGACATGTATTCCTTGCATTTTGTTTCCACTTACCCGCAACATGTTACGCCAGGATGCATGAATGATGGGTCAATATTCTTACTTGCCAATTAATGCATGTATTCCATACTTTGGATTGCAGACATGCCATCGACTAATTTCATCACATAGGTTCTTAATAGGAGTGATCTCATTCACGGCATTGATGATCTTGATTATCTTAAGATATACATAATTTTTGTATCTACCAGTTCTCTCTTATCATGGGCCAAGCAATTCTCTCTCATAGATAATAATATCCTGCTCTTAGCACTGGTTTTCACATTGTGTAGCAGCTTCTTCTTATTTTGTCTCCTCAAACACTTCATCCATGAGAACCAAGTTTTGATCACTGATATATTCTAAAAGTAAGAGCAACTCTATTAAATTACGTACCTTGTCTTCGGCCACCATGTTTTCTTCAAAGGGTGAAGGAGGATTCTCTGAACATAAAATAAGGGTGAAGGATACATACAATATGCCTAGTCTAAAGCGAAGTAGTACAGACATAGGAAATTAGATTAAAACTTAGAGAGTCTCCATAATCTAGACTTCTCGGTTTCTTAATCGGTGTCTATCTTACTAAGATATTGGTGCAGCTTAAGGTGCTGGTGCTCCACCCCTCTCTAAGAAGTATGGCGGTGATTTTCCAATACCCAAATGGGTAGTTACTGCTGGCTCCCCTTCTTAATTCAGACTTGTTTGAGCACACAACCTTCCTATAACTTTATCTGCTAGATCCAACCAAATAAGGAAGATGTATGGCCTCCCTCAAACAAAATAAGAAAGTACAGGAGTTTACCGGTAGGCAATGTCCACAGCTGAAAAGTGCTCAGCTCAAAGAAAGAAGGTAGTGGGAGCTTCAAAGTCATGTACCTCTTTGATACACACCTCTTCTTGGTGAGTATGTGTCATTCTTTTAGTGTCTCGACTATTGATAAACTGAACACATTCTTTTTAGTGCTCTTGGAAGTAGATATGTGTGGTGGTTGTCCCCATTACGATATTTTCTCTCTCAGTGGATCATTGAATATAATGAGAAACATAGGAATGGGGTATATTTGTATAGATATTTTCTTTGTTAAATATTTATATTTGACAAATTTGTTTGGTTGTATGGTTTGGAAGGTAGTAACTAGGAAATTAAATGGACTAGCTTACATGCCAGCCTATATGCCTAGATATATTTTAGCCAAGTTCATAGAACAGCAACACAATAGGCGCGCGTTTTACTCGTGAAGGGACACTGGTGAGCTATGAGCACAGTCATTTTATAAGGGGATTAAATATTTTACGTTGTAAATGTAAGCACCACTCGAAAGGAAGGTGAACCCCTTCACGGTTAAAGAAAACCTTTAAGGTGGCAACTAACGAATATTAGCTTAAAAAATATAGTACTTATGATTCTCATTTAGAATTTTTTGTAGGCTCAGTAGACTTCTGAAAAGTCATAATTTTAGTTTAGTGAAAAGTTTAAATTGCACTAGATTTTAAGGAAAAGTACGACCCCGGTTTATTGAAAAGTGTAACATCCACTTGATAACTAAAATGATTAACTTTATCGCCACTAGTATTAAAAGAGCAAACATAAATTCCTCTAAATCGACACAACAAACTATATACGACATAACCAGAACCCTCCGATCAAATCAACTTAAACATATCCTAGTGCCCATATTACATAAATGGTATGCCACTCAGATCAACGTCTCCGATCAAATGTTCTGCCAACCAGACACCGTGGTTTGCCAATCATCCTAACGCTCTGCATCCTCGATCCCCTCCCGCAACTCTCTGATTTGTGATCAATTCCATCCAAATCATGCCTACCCTACCCTTCTTTCTCTAGGCAACGGATCTTGAAGGACGAATCCGCAACAACCTTTCGCCACCGCTCCTCCCTTCTCCCGTCACGTGCGCTTTTCCTTTGATCTATTTCTTTCTCCTTCCCCTTCCACAAGGCAGAGATGGCTAGCGCATGCGTGTGGGTCGTTTCACTTCTAGTACATGCGTGAGTGTTACGGTTGGTGAGGGGGATATGGAGAGTCAAGGGGAGCGCGGTGGTGGCCGGGCAAACCCTACTCAGGTGGAGCATGGTGGTCGCGCTGACGGCCGTATTATGGAGGCTATGGTGGTGGACTAGGCGGCACCAATCCCGATGATGGTACTAGCCATGGGCATGAATACTACCAAGGAGAAGGTAGCGGTGACGGTGCCATTGGCGGCGGCCGTGGCCGTGGTTACCACCAAGGAGATGTTGTTGGTCGTGGGTACTACCAAGGAGGCGATGATGGCAGCCATGGCCGTACGTACTACCAAGGAGACAGCAAGAGCCTGTACACTATCGGCGAGCTGCCATTAAACACCAAGGAGTTTGAGGTCACCTTACCTGACTACAAGCCAGATCCATCTAGGCAAAGGTAAACTCAGTTTGTCAGTCAGTGTGCCCCACGACATGACAAGATGAGGTGATCAGGTTCCCCATTGTCGGTGTTCTGGGAACGGGGTCCCTAGACTTGCCTGCCTGCCCACGGCGTGGCTCCACCAACGGCCCTGTACGACCCATCTTCACCAGCAAACACTCAAGACCCTCGCCAGGGGCCAAGCCTCGCGAGGCGGACGATGCAATACCTCCTCAGGGGCGGCCTCACCAGGCTGGCTCACGAGGGTCGGAGAGATCAAGAAAAGGGACACCTCGCGAGGTTCCTATGACGCAAGCCATGACGACCGGAGCCAGGCGGGCGCCAGCGGGCGCAGAGTACTCGCTTCCTCTTTGGTGCTAAAGAGGCAAGCGCAAGCGAGGAGTCACGAGGCATCAGGCAAAGGTTTCCATATCGGTGCAACAAGACCAAGACTAGCAGGACGGCAGGACGGAGGTCACCGTGGAGCCAAAGACGGCGTCACCACCAGAGCCTTTGGCAGGCGAAGGCCACTTTTGTTAGGATAGCTTGTACTAGCTGTCCCCCTTCAAACTTGGCCGTTGTGGGATCCCTTCCCGCTCAATATTTGGGAAGAGGACCAGGGCCTCTATAAATAGGACTAGCCACCACCGTAGGAGGCAACTCATCTTGGATCGGATCCATTCCATCCACACACCCACAAGCTCACCGACCATAAGAACACCTCTCCTCAGGAGGCTGTTCTTCCCTTGTACTTGTACATCCTCAGCCCAAGAGGCAATCCACCACACCACACTGGAGTAGGGTATTACACCACAACGGTGGCCCGAACCACTATAAATCTTGTGTCCCCGTGTTCTTCGAGTTCGTCGAGTTAGACCGTGGATCCTTGAGCGAGCGAGCTAGTGAGGGAGGGAGCGATCTTCGTGCGCACCCCAATGTTCGAACCTCAAGGGTTTTGCCGGAACTCGAAATCCGACACCCATGACATGTATGTTTGCAGGGGGAGAGGAAGTTCAAGGTGACCATCAAGCACGCCACCCTGGTCAGCCTACACCAGTTGTAGATGCTCATGGACGGGATCTCCATGGATATACCGGCGCAGCCGCTGCACATGCTCGACATTGTGTTGCATGACATCATGCTCAAAGAATAAGATGGGGTAATAACATCTCTCTGCTCTTTCCATTGTTAGTCGTTATTGATCAGTTTGCATGCTTTTCTTATTTGTTGGAGGCTTTTTGTCATTGTGCGCCTCAGGTTCGTCGTTGTAGGCTGGTCTTTCTTCGAACAAACCATCAAGGAACCCATCAAATTAGGCCAGGGTATTAAAGGATGGACGGTTCTACCAGAGCATCAGACCTACCCAGAGTAGATTGTCCCTAAGCATAGGTCTATGACATGCATTCCTTGCATTCTGTTTCCACTTACCTGCAACATGTTACACTAGGATGCATGAATGTTGGGGAAATATTCTTACTTGCCAATTAATGTATTCACAACTTTGGATTGCAGACATGCCATCGACTGATTTCATCACGGAGGTTCTTAATAGGAGAGATCTCATTCACGGCATTAATGATATTGATTATCTTAAGATTTGCATATTTTTCATATCTACCAGTTCTCTCTCAGCATGGGCCAAGTAGTTCTCTCTCATAGATAATAATATCCTGCTATTAGCACCGGTTTTCACTTCATGTAGCAGCTTCTTATTTTGTCTACTCAAATACTTCATCCATGAGAACCAAGTTTTGATCAATGATATATTCTAAAAGTAAGAGGAACTCTATTAATTTATGTACCTTGTCTTCAGCCACCATGTTTTCTTCAAAGGGTGAAGGCAAATTGTCTGAACATAAAATAAGGGCGAAGGATACATACAATATGCCAGGTCTAAAGTGAAGTAGTACAGACATACAAAATTAGAGTAAAATTTAGAGAGTCTCCACAATCTAGACTTATCGGTTTCTTAATCGGTGTCTATCTTACTATTCTTGTGCAGCTTAAGGCGCTGGTGCTCCACCCCCACTCTAAGAAGTATGACTGTGATTTGCCAACACCCAAATGGGTAGTGTACTGTTTGCTCCCCTTCTTAATTCAGACTTGTTTGAGCACACAACCTTCCTATATCTTTCTCACCTGGATCCAACCAAAGAAGGAAGGTGTATGGCCTCCCTTAAACAAAAGAAGGAAGTATGGGAGTTTACCGGTAGGCAATGACCACGCCTTAAAAGCACTCAACCCAAAAAAAGAAGGTAGTGGGGCTTCGAAGTAATGTCCCTCTTTGTTACGCACCCCTTCTTGGTGACTATGTGTTATTCTTTTAGTTTCTCTACTATCGATAAACTGAACACTTTCTGTTTTTAGTGCACGCATGCGTAGATATGTGTGGTGGCTTTCCACTTTTTTATATATATATATATATATATATATATATATATATGTGGTGGCTTTCCACTTTTTTATATATATTTTTCTCAGTGATGGATCGCTGAATATATCGAGAAACATAGGAATATGGTATGTTTTTATTGATATTTTCTTTGTTAAATATTTATATTTGACAAAAAAATTCGTTGTATGGTTTGGAAGGTAGTATCTGGGAAATGAAATGGACTAGCTTACATGTCAACTTATACGCCTGCATATATTTTAGCCAAGTCCATAGTAGCACAACACACAAGGTGTTTTACTCATGAAGGGACACTAGTGAGCGCATTCATTTTATAAGGGGATTAAATATTTTATGTTGTAAATGTAAGCACTAGTCGAAAGGAAGGTGAACCCCTTCACGGTTAAAGAAAACCTTTTTTTATAGAAAGACTGTAAAGGAACCCCCTACAGTATAATTGGTGCAACAAACCCAAATTGCAAGTACCATGCCTTGAACCTGGGTGGGTGGGAAGGCATCAACCCCTTCCCACCACTCAGCTATGCCTTAGTCTGTGTTAAAGAAAACCTTTCAGGTTGCAACTAACGAATATATCACTGTAGCTTAAAAAGAATATAGTACCGTTGATTCTCAGTTGTTTGGAGTTTTCTTAATGCATAATAGACTTCTAAAAGGCATAATTTCAGTTAAGTGAAAAGTGTAACTTCCACCTGATTTTATGGAAAAGAATAACCCCAGCTTATTGAAAAGTGTAACATCCACTTGATATATGAAAAAGCTCAACTTTATCCCTACTACCATTGAAAGAGCAACCTTAAATTCCCCTAAATCCACAAAGCAAACTGTACACGGGATAACCAGAAACCTCCAATCAAATCAACTTAAACATATCCTACTTTCCATATTACGTCAATGGTATGCCACTCAAATTCACGTCTCTGATCTATTATTCTAGCAACCAGACACCGTGGTCTCCCAATCATCCTAATGCTCCACGTCCCCGATCCCCGCTTGCAACTCCATGATTTCTGATTGATTTCACCCGAATCATGCCTCCCTGGCTCTTCTTTCTCTATGCACCAGATCGAGAAGAACAGATTCACATCAACCTTACGTTGCCGCTCCTCCCTTCTACCCTCCCATGCACTTCCCCTTTGATTTGTTTCTTTCTCCTTCCCCTTCCACAAGGCCGGTTTGGCTAGCACACGTGTGTTGGTCGCTTCATTTCCAGTACATGCGTGAGTGCTATGCTTAGAGAGGGGGAGATGGCAAGTCAAGTGGAGCGCGGCGGTGGCTGGGTCAACCCCAATGCTGCTCAGGTAGGGTACAGTGGCCGCAGTGGCGGGCCGTACTATGGAGTCCATGGTGGTGGACCAGGCGGTGGTACTCTCGATGGCGACGCTGGTCGTGGGCGCAGATACTATGAAGGACAGGGAAGCGGTGATGGTGTCGGTGGCCGTGGCTGTGGTTACTACCAAGGAGATGGCGGTGGTATACTGCCAAGGAGGCGATGATGGAAGTTGTGGTCGTGGGTACTACAAAGGAGGTGGTGATAGAAGTTGTGGCCGTACGTACTACGAACAAGGCCGCAAGAGCATATACATCGTCAGCGAGCTGCCATTCAACACCAAGGAGTTTGATGTCACCTTACCTAACTATAAGCCAGGTCCATATAAGCAAAGGTAAACTTAGTTAGTCAGATAATGTGCCGCACAAAATGACAAGATGAGGTGATTAGGTTCCCCATGACATGCATGTTTGCAGGAGGGAGAGGAAGTTCAAGGTGACAATCAAGCAAGCCACCATTGTCATCCTACTACAGTTGCAGATGCTCATGGACGGGATCCCCACGGGCATACCGATGTAGGCGCTGCATGTGCTTGATATTGTGTTGCACGACATCATGCTCAATGAACCGAATAACATGGGGTAAGAACTGCTCTCGGCCCTTTGCGTTGTTAGTCGTTATCGATCATTCAACATGCTTTTCTTGTTTTTTTGGGGGGCTTGTTGTCACTGTGCGCCTCAGGTTTGTCCCGGTAGGCCGGTATTTCTACTCACAAAACATGAGGAACCCATCAAGTTATGCCAGCGTATTGAAGGATGGAATGGGTTTTACCAGAGCATTAGACCTACCCAGAGTAGATTGTCCCTTGGCATAGGTCTGTGACATGTACTCCTTGCATTATGTTTCCACTTACGTGCAACATGTTACGCCAGGATGGATGAATGATGGGGATATATTGTTACTTGCCAATTAATGTATTCTGAATTTTGGGTTGCAGACATGTCATCGAGTGATTTCATCATGGAGGTTCTTAATAGGAGAGATCCCATTCACGACATTGATGATCTTGATTATCTTAAGATGTGCATATTTTTCGTATCTACCAGTTCTCTCTCATCGTGGGCCAAACAGTTTTCTCGCATACATAATAATATCTTGCTCTTACCACCGGTTTTCACTTCGTGAAGCAGCTTCTTCTTATTTTGTCAACTCAAACACTTCATCCATGAGAACCAAGTTTTGATCAATGATATATTCTAAAAGTAAGAGCAACTCTATTAATTTACGCACCTTGTCTTCCGCCACCATGTTTTCTTCGAAGGGTGAAGGCAGATTCTCTGAACCTAAAATAAGGGCGAAGGATACATACAATATGCCAGGTCTAAAGTGAAGTAGTACATACATAAGTAATCAGCATAAAACTTAGAGAGTCTCCATAATCTAGACTTCTTGGTTTCTTAATCGGTGTCTATCTTACTAAGATATTGGTGCAACTTTAAGTGCTGGTGCTCCACCCCACCATAAGAAGTATGACTGTGATTTGCCAATACCCAAATGGGTAGTGTACTGCTCGGTCCCGTTCTAGTTGTTTGAGCACACAACCATCCTATAACTTTGTCACCTGGATCCAACCAAAGAAGGAAGATGTATAGCCACCCTCAAACAAAGGAATGAAGTATGGGAGTTTACCGGTAGGCAATGACCACAACCGAAAAGTGCTCAACTCAAAGAAAGAAGGTGGGGGGGGCTTCAATGTCATGTCCCTCTTTGTTCCACACCTCTTCTTGGTGAGTATGTGTCAATCTTTTAGTTTATCGACTATCAATAAACTGAACACTTTCTGTTTTTAGTGCACGCAGGCGTAGATGTGTGTGGTGGCTGGGTCAACCTCGACGTTACGCTGGCGGGTATGGTGGCCACGTTGGTGGACCAGGCGGTGGTAATCCTGATGGCGGCGTTGGCCATGGGCACGGATACTACCATGGACAAGGAAGCAGTAACGATGTCTGTGGCGGTGGTCGTGGCCGTGGTTACTACCAAGGAGATGGCGGTGGTCGTGGGTATTACCAAGGAGTCGGTGATGGTGGTCGTGGCCGAAGATACTACCAAGGAGGCTGCAAGAGCCTGTACACTATCGGCGAGTTGTCGTTCAACGCCAAGAAGTTCGAGGTCACCTTACCTGACGGCAAGACATGTCCATCTGGGTAAAGGTAAACTCGATTGGCCAGTCAGTGTGTTACACGACATGACAAGATGAGGTGATCAGGTGCCTCATGACATGTATGTTTACGGGAGGGAGAGGAATTTCAAGTTGACCATCAAGCACGCCACCCTAGTCAGCCTGCATCAGTTGCAGATGCTTATGGCCGGGACTGCACAGACATACCGGCGCAGGAGCTGCACATGCTCGACATTGTGTTGCATGGCATCATGCTCAATGAACAGAACAACATGGGGTAACAACTGCTCTCTACCCTTTGTGTCATTAGTCGTTATTGATCCTTTTGCATGGTTTTATTGTTTGTTTGGTACTTGTTGCCATTGTGCGCCTCGGGTTCATCCCGGTAGGCCGGTCTTTCTTCTAACGGACCATCAAGGAACCCAACAAGTTAGGCCAAGGTATCAAAGGGTGGATCAGGTTGTACCAGAGCATCAGACCTACCAAGAGTAGATTGTTCCTCAGCATAGGTCTATGACATGTATTCCTTGCATTATGTTTCCAGTTACCTGCAAAATTTTGTGCCTTGATGCATGAATGATGGGGCAATATTCTTACTTGCCAGTTACTGTAAATGTAAGCACTACTCGAAATGAAGGTGAACCCCTTCATGGCAAAACAAAACCTTTCAACTTGAAACTAACGAATTTCTTAGGAATTTCTTAAGGCTTAATAGACTTCTAAAGGGCATAATTTCAGTTTAGTGAAAAGTGTAACTTCCAACTGATTTTATGGAAAAGTACAACCCTCGTTTATTGAAAAGTGTGACCTCCACTTGATATCTGAAAAATCTTAACTTCATCACCACTACTATTAAAAGAGCAAACTTAAATTCCCCTAAATCCACACAACAAATAGTACACAGGAAAACTAGAACCCTCCTCTTAAATCAACTTAAACATATCCTACTACCCATATTACGTCAAAGGTATGCCATTCAGATCAACGTCTCTGATCAAATATTCTGCCAACAAAACTCCGTGGTCTGTCAATCATCCTAATGCTCCGCGTCCTCGATCCCAGCCTGCAACTCCCTGATTTCCGATCGATTCCACCCAAATCATGCCTACCTGATCTTCTTTCTCTAGGCACAAGACCGAGAAGAACCGATCCATAGCAACCTTGTGCCGCCGCTTCTCCCTTCTCCCCTCTCGTGCGCTTCCCCTTTGATCATTTTCTTTCTTCTTCCCCTTCCAAATGCAGAGTCCGCTAGCACATGCGTGGAGGTCGCTTCACTTCCAGTACATGCATGAGTGCTGCACTTGGTGGGGGGGAGATGGCAAGTTGAGGGGAGCGCGACGGAGGGCGGGCGAACCCTGATCCTGCTTAGGCAGGGTATGGTGGCCTTGGTGGTGGACCAGCGGAGGTAATCCCGATGGCGGTGCTGGCAGTGGGCGTAGATACTATCATGGACAGGGAAGTGGTGACGATGCGGTGGCGGCGGCAGTGGCTGTGGTTACTACCAAGGAGATGGTGGCTGCCTTGGGTACTACTAAGGAGGCGGTTATGGCAGTCGTGGCCGTAGGTACTACAAAGGAGGCCGAAAGAGCCTGTACACCGTCGGTGAGCTGCCATTCAACACCAAGGAGTTCGAGGTCACCTTACCTGACAAAAAGCAGGTCCATCTGGGCAAAGCTAAACTCAGTTATTTAGTTAGTGTGCCGCACGACATGACAAGATGAGGTGATGAGGTTCCCCATGACATGTATGTTTGCACGTGGGAGAGGAAGTTCAAGGTGACCATCAAGCATGCCAGCTTCGTCGGCCTACAACAGTTGTAGATGCTCATGGCCGGGATCTCCACGGACATACCAACACAGGCGCTGCACGTGCTCAACATTGTGTTGTGCGACATCATGCTTAATGAACAAAACAACATGGGGTAACAATTGCTCTCTGCCATTTGCGTCGTTAGTCCTTATCGATCATTTTGCATTCTTTTAATATTTTTTGGGGACTTTTTGTCACATTTCGCCTCAAGTTCATCCCAGTAGGTCGGTCTTTCTTATAACATGCCATCAAGGAACCCATCAAGTTAGGCCAGGGTATCAAAGGATTTAACGGGTTCTATGATAGCATCACACCTACCCAGAGTAGATTGTCCCTAAGCATAGGTATGTGACATTTATTCCTTCCATTATGTTTCCACTTACCCGCAACATGTTATGCCACGATGGATGAATTATGGGGAAATATTCTAACTTGTCAATTAATGTATTGTGAATTTGGGATTGCAGAAGTGTCATCGGTTGCTTTCGTTCGAGCTGTGTCGCTAAATGATTTCATTGGGGAGGTTCTTAATAGGAAAGATCTCATTCATGGAGTTGATGATCTTGATTATCTTAATATATGCATATGTTTTGTATCTACCAGTTCTCACTCATGGTAGGCCAAGCAGGTCTCTCTCATAGATAAGAATATCCTGTTGACGATGTCCTGGACTAGGGGGTACTCACCACGTCGTCTCCTGACCAGCTGGATCGGGCCGAGGACCCCCATGGCGGTTCACTCATGGGCCAGTTCGGACAACCCATGCCGCATACAAGAAGGACTCCACAAGACTTGGCGCCCAAGACAAGGACTCCCCTAAACCCTAGGCCTCTGGTGTGTTATATAAACCGAGGCCAGGCTAGTCAATAGACAATCTCATATTCATTACTACGATCTCGTGGTAGATACGTGTACTCTGTACTACACCCATATGAAAACAATCAAAAGCAGCACGTAGGGTATTATCTCATCAAGAGAGCCCGAAGCTGGGTAAAACCCCGTGTCCATGTTACCATCGCTCCAAGACGCCTAGCTCAGGACCCCTACTACGAGATACGCCGGATATTGAACCGACATTGGTGCTTTCATTGAGAGCCTGCTGGGCGATCGCCACGGATCGATGTGATGATCAGGTGTTACTTTTTGAGTAAGATCTGTTTCATGTCTTTTGTAGAATTCTTGTTGTTGGGTTGTGCTACTTCATTGCATGCAGATCGGGCATTATCGAGGAGATATTTAGCGGCGGCAGCGTCCGCCAGTACGCGAGACGAAAGGTAGCGCCGCTACCTAGGTCAAACGCGTATAAAAAAGGAGGCAATTCGGCCAGTGGCGATTGAGCCCAGGTGCTCGGCCAGCCGAAGAGACCCAGCATAGCTACCGTTTAGGCGGGGCCATGTACACGGCCGGCAGGCATTGAACACGGTGGCATACAGGGAAGATTCCATCCTTCCTTCCTTTACTTTGTAATTTACCATATTTAATTATATGCTTGGAGGAAGGCTACACTTTTGGCTAGTTGTCCCTACATGTACTTTTCACGTATACTACATATATTAGCACTAGTGCTAGTGGCCTATATATTAACTTCCTGCTACAGCCAGAGTAATCGAGCTAATTGTTTCATGCCTTGGGAGTAGGTCCATCGAGCCTAAATTAAAAAAAGGGGAAGACCTGTCCTGCGGCCTTTCCTCCATGAGAGGATAGCAATTGATACTAGTCCTGTTCGTCAGTATCCAGAGTAATCAAGTGTACATACTACCTTAGGTGCGGACTACGAGGTCCGCCTGATCTTCGTGCAGACATAGTACCGGTCGTTCCCCTCAGATTTCAATGGCCTCGCGCTACCTACGCAATATCAGGTTGTATTTTTCCTAAATTACATGTATTGTATATATTTTTACACAGAATATATTTTGCCGGTTCGCATGGTTTTTCCATGCAGATTTTCTGCGGCCGGTTATAATTCGGTCCGCCGGCGGGAGGCTGATGCGATGGTCCGCTCGGTTTCAGTCCGGCCAGTTTTGGCGCAGCCCTGCTTCATCCGAAGTTCGATGAACACTGCATTTGCGACTCAGTCTACTATGCAAATTGGAACCACTTTACAGCGGCATCACGTTGTCATCATTGTCATCGTCTAGTGGACCTTCGACACACGCAATTGACTTAGATCAGGCCGCACTATCCCCTCGGCGTGGTGTCCTCATCGCCCACCTCCATCGACCGAATTGTGTCATCGCCTTGGAGCGCTGCCCTGTGTTGGCAACCCGGCATCGTCGCTTCATCAACCTACTCGGCCGGAGATTCCAGTGTCACCCGACGACCTGCTCCATCACCTTGGCTAGACTGGGGGCTTCACCTCTTCGGAGTGCCGAGCTCTTCGCTCGGCCACATCGGGCTTGGGGGCTGAGACCTTGTCCCGCACCAAGTTCGGACCGCGTCATCAATGCCGAACACATTAACCAGCTAAGACGCTTTCATGCTCAAAAACTCCCAGTTTTAAATTTTGTTCGGTTCGACCAAGCATTATACTTTTTTGGCAAAAAGTTGCTTGTGAAAAACTTCCTTGTCAAAATTTTGTTTGTGACACACAAATTCAAATACCCCGTTTACTTGGGGGCTTCCTTTATGAAGCTTTTTCCTCTTGCATATGATTATACTTGTATGGCTTCGTTCCTTGTTCGTGTATTACGCCCCAATATGCACCATGTTGACTTAAGTGTTCCGCAAGCTGGGTTGCCTCGCTCCTGTGTTTACCCCTACATTCCTGATTGTTTGGCTAGGGAGTAAAGGGAGCACCTCTGCGATTGTCATGACCAGGTCATCCGAGCTCGGACCTCAGACTGGGTGAAGCCGAAAGCTAGCACTCTTATTGTTTTGAATCATGGTCGCCACACAACGGAACTCATGAGTACAAAAAAATTATTGCACAAGTCTCATAGTAACAATGAGCAACTGAAGAAAGGTATCGGTGGGGGTACTATTTTCTTTGAAGATGCTTCTTACACTTCGTCAGTAATATAGCATAAGTTCCCTGAGCGCGCTTTGTCTGTTACAGCCTTATGGCATGATTGCCTGGTTATCGGAAACACCGTCGATATTCTCGACAGGTGGAGTAGTTAACACTTTTCGGCCCTTGACCGAAGAGGGAGAAGCCGACAGTCGGTTAAGACGCGTTTAAAGTTCGGGTGAACATGGATATGATATAGTACTTCGGTACATACAATTATTATACAGAAAACTCTTTTACCCAAGTTACTTGGGGGCTCTTAAATTCATACGAGCCATTCTATAATAAGTGCTCTTCTTCTTGGTCGTTGCAAAGTCTTTTTCCATCACTCCTTTTTTCGACGCGAGCGTGTGGTCAATAGCCGAGGAGCCCAATTTCTCTCTCAAAGCCGCTAGAGTTTAGTTTGCTAAACTGGCCTAACGAGAAGTACTCCGCCTTCGGGATAGGAGGTTGAAGCCGTAGGCTGACCCGCTTGAAGTCTTGAGATAGGATGTGTCATGTTAAAGAATGACAGAAGCACAATTTTTTTCTCTAAGACCAATTTTCGGATTGGCACCGAACACTTGATCTAGTTCGGATGTCAAGTTTTTACTTTTTGGTTTTCCAAGCCTATGGCACTTTTTGTGTGTTTCCAGCATAAGTCTCATAGTGCAACGCCGGACACCTTTAGAGATTCGGCAAAAACATTCTCGGATATTGCTATATATGCATAGGTTTTGAATTTCGTCTTTGGTGAATAGTTGGGTTGCCCGGCTCTGGTGCTTACCTCCTACGTTCCGCTTTGTTTGGCTAGGTGCGCAAAAGGAGAGCCACTGCTATTGTGCTTCCAACTGGCATGGTTAAGCGCCTCAGTGGAGAAGGACGAAAATTGACTGTCACAATAAGCGTAAACTGATCAGCGATCCGATGACTGTATTAAACTATAAGATCGATAGAGGTCACCCCGTGTTAAATGACGATGTTCATAACATTGGCCAAAGTGTTTACGGCTTGACCTCAACAATCGCTGAACACTAACCGGGTGCTAGTTAATGGCTTGCCAACTTTAAGCTCCTATGACTAAGTGAAAGTTATAAACCCCGCATATCTGATTGCCTTATTTCTACCAACACAACCACCTTCGGGCACCGAGACGTCGGCTAAGGGTTGTTTTGTTATTGCGAAAACAACCTGCATAGCATCTACAAGGGGGTGGAAGCCGACGATGGGCCACTTTCAAATGATAAACGGTCGCAACGGAGTCAAAATAAACATATCATCGGTGTTTTTATTTAATATACAAGAGCCGCCTTCCACAATCATCGTTATAAAGCCATAAATATGCATCAATTTGACTAAAGATTTTGGCCAAGCTGGGTTGCCTGGCTCCTGTGCTTACCCCTACGTTCCCGATTGTTCGGCTAGGTGGTAAAGGGAGCACCTCTGTGATTGTTACTACCGGGTCATCCGAGTTAGTACCTCAGACTGGGTGAAGCCGAAAGCTAGCAATCTTAAAGGACGACATTGGTCGGCAACGACGGAAGTGAAACTTTTGGTTCATTAATACCATAGAGTTCGGGAACTTTCCCCGAACTAAATCCTCAATATTTTCCTCCCACATTGATCGGAGGTGAGGTTTCATGATCAAGATAAGCATGACGACCCAAAGAAAGGAACCGATAGTGGCACTATTTTCTTTGAAAGATGTTTCTTACGTTAAAAAGTAATATAACATATCTCTCTGCGTACCTTTGTTTATAAAACCGTATGGCCGGATTGCCTTGTTTGCCGTGAAAATTTGCCCTCATAAAGTCTTTATAAAGTAGGACAAACACTCCTCGACTGCTGGCCGAGGAGGTTGAAGCCGATGGTTGGTCAACAAAGTTTTGTACAATGCGGATCCGAGCATTAATGATTTAGAGTACTTGGATACATAGAATCCTTACACATAATTTGTGATTTTACTCTGGATATCGATCCTTAATTCGCCACCCCTGCCCACATTAAAGCTCGGGGGCTACTGGGCTTCGTGCTTATAATTTAAAAATATTAAAGGGTACATCGATCCGCTGATCTGGTGTTGCCACTCGACCAGTGGCTCGGGGGCTACTGCATTGACAATCTAATGCAGAAAATTTAAAGTGCAATATAGTTTTTGAGGAGATTATGATCCTCAGATTGGTCGGCCCCACCCAACCTGAGTCTCGAGGACTTTGCACACCGCTCTTTGTGTCCCAAGTATTCTGCCGAGCTAGGAGTTGATCCTCAGGCCAATTTTGCGAATCAACCTGAGTCTCAGGGGCTACTGGGATCAGCGGTCTTGTGTCATCCTTCAGGTGCATCTCGGGTTTTAGACCGATACACACCTTGAGGGCTAATGGCTCTATATCTCGGCAGAGAATAAATTGCACCAACAAAAAATATTGACAAAAAATCGTCCCACAGTCGGGGTGGTGCACCACCTCGGAAGCAGTCCGGCATAAAGCTCGGGCGCCAGTGGCTGGCTCCATAGAGGGCATTTTCGGCATTAAGCTCGGCTAAACTCCTTCAACTTTTTTTGAACCAAGGTGATCTATGACACCTCGGATACAATACGGCGTTGGGGCTTGGACATAGTCCGGCATTGGAGCTCGGATATAGTCCGGCACTGGAGCTCAAATGCAGTTCGGCGTTGGAGCTCGGCTGTAACAATACTCTTCGGACATAGTCCGGCGGTGGAGCTCGGATACATTCCGGTGGTTGAGCTCGGAAGCAATCCGGCGTTGGTGCTCGGCTGCAAAAGATACCTCGAATGCAATCCAGCGTTGGAGCTCGGAAGCAAGAGGACACTGCCGCCCGGGAACAACTTCATACCCGAGGTGTGGCATAAAAATAACAAGGCATTGATAAAGGCTAGAAACTTAAAGGGGCTCCTCGGATACCCGACGTGTAAACTCTTCAGATGCACTTTGGCGATCCTCAAGATCGACGATGAGAAGATTTGTTGAACCAGTTTTCAAGACCGACGACCGAAGGTGAAGAACAGTTCAGAAGAATCGAGGAGCGTCCCCAAGTTGAAGACCGGTTCAGGGGGCTACTGACGGTCTCCTGGACTAGGGGGTACTCACCACGTCGTCCCCGACCAGCTGGATCGGGCCGAGGACCCCCATGGTGGTTCAATCATGGGCCAGTTCGGACAGCCCATGCCGCATACAAGAAGGACTCCACAAGACTTGGCGCCCAAGACAAGGACTCCTCTAAACCCTAGGCCTCTGGTGTGTTATATAAACCGAGGCCAGGCTAGTCAATAGACAATCTCATAATCATTACTACGATCTCGTGGTAGATACGTGTACTCTGTACTACACCCATATGAAAACAATCAAAAGCAGCATGTAGGGTATTATCTCATCAAGAGAGCCCGAAGCTGGGTAAAACCCCGTGTCCATGTTACCATCGCTCCAAGACGCCTAGCTCAGGACCCCTACTACGAGATACGCTCGATATTGAACCGACACCTGCTCTTAGCACCGATTTCCACTTCGTGTAGCAGCTTATTATTTTTGTCTACTCAAACACTTCATCCATGACAACCAAGTTTTGATCAATGATATTTTCTAAAAGTATGAGCAACTCTATTAATCTCCATACATTTCCTCTTGCCACAATGTTTTCTCCAAAGGGTAAAGGCGGATTCTCCCACCTTAAAATAAGGGCGAAGGATACACACAATATGCCGGGTCTAAAGTGAAGTAGTATAAACACAGGAAATTAGAGTAAAACTTAGAGAGTCTCCATAATCTAGATTTCTTGGTTTTTTAATCGATGTCTATCTTACTAAGATTCTGGTGCAGCTTAAGGTGTTGGTGCTTCACCCCACTCTAAGAAGTATGACCGTGATTTGCCAATACACAAATGGGTAGTGTACTGCTCGCTCCCCTTCGTAATAAAGACTAGTTTGTGCACACAACCTTCCTATGACTTTCTGAGCAGGATCCAACCAAAGAAGGAAGATATGTGGCCTCCCTCAAACAAAAGAAGGAAGTATGGGAGTTTATCGACAGGCAATGACCACAGTCGAAAAGTCCTCGGCTCAAAGATAAAAGGTGGTGGGGGCTTAGAAGTCATGTCCCTCTTTGTTTTGTCCCTCTTCTTCGTGGGTATGTGTCATTGTTTTTGTTTCTCGAGAATTGATAAACTGAACACTTATTTTTTTAGTGCACAGGCGTAGATATGTGTGGTGTATTTCCACTTTCCCATATTTATTTCTCAGCAATGGATCGCCGAATAAATCGAGAAACATAGGAATCGGGTATGTTTGCATTGATATTTGCTTTGTTCAATATTATATTTGACAAATTTGTTTGGTTGTGTGGAGTGGAATGTAGTAAATAGGAAATGAAATGGACTTGCTTAAATTTCAACTTATAGCCTACATACATTTTAGCCAAGTTCATAGTAGCACAGCACACAAGGCGTTTTACTCGGGAAGGGACACTAGTGAGCACAGTCATTTTATAAGGGTATTAAATATTTTATGTTGTAAATGTAAGCACTACTCGAAAGGAAGGTGAAACCCTTCATGGATAAAAAAACTTTCAGCTAGCAACTAATGAATATATCACTGTTGTCGGATCACGGGTTCCGGCAAAACCCTCACGGTTCAAACACTGGGGTGCGCAAAGATTTCCTCCCTACCGATCTACGCCTGGCTCTCTAAGATCTCGCGGACGAACTCGACGAACTCGCAACACAAAGGGGCACTAGGTTTATACTGGTTCGGGCCACCGTTGTGGTGTAATACCCTACTCTAGTTTGGTGGTGGATGGATTGCCTCTTGGGCTGATGATGAACAGTACAAGGGGAAGAATAGCCTCCTCGAGGTTGAGGTGTTCTTGTGCGAGTGTGTGGACGGGGTGGATCCGATCCAGGATCTGTTGGCTAAAGATCAGATGCCCCCTACTGTGGTGGCTAGCTCTACTTATATAGGCCCTGGTCCTCTTCCCAAATATTGAGCGGGAAGGGAGCCAACAACGCCAATTTGAAAGGGGACAGCTAGTACAGCTTATCCTGACAAAAGTGGTCTTCGCCTTGTGAAAGGCTCTCGTGGTGACGCCGTCTTGGGCTCCATGGTGACCTCTATCCTGCCGTCCTTCCGGTCCTGGTCTCGTTGCACTGATATGGAGACCTTTGCTTGATGCCTCGAAACTCCGCGCCTCCGCTTGCCGCCTTAGCACCAAAGAAGAAACAAGGACGTTGCGCGCGCTGGCGCCCGCCTGGCGCCCGCTTGATCCTGATCGTCACGGCTCACGTCACAAGAGCCTCGCGAGGTTTGCCCCGCCTTGATTTCTCCGCTCCTCACGAGGCAGCCTGGTGCGGCCGCTCCTGAGGAGGTCTTGCGTCGCCCGCCTCGCGAGGCTTGTCCCCTGCGAGGGTCTTGAGTGCTTTGTTGATGAAGATGAGCCATACAGGCCCGCAGCACAGCCACGCCGTGGGCCGCAGGCAGGCAAGTCTAGGAACCCCCATTCCCAGAACACCGACAGTAGCCCCCGGGCCCAAGGTGCGCTCGGGATTGGCTTTGAGGCGAAGCCAAAGGTCAAGTCCGGAGCGTCGCGGGCCCCAAAAGCCTGCGGCCTTGGTCGACGCATGGCGGTTGATTGGACGTGGGCGTCTCCGCTTCTCCGCGCTGCCTCTGCAACTGCCCGACTTAACAAAAGGTTGGTGCAGACAGCGCTCTCCTTCATTGTTCCCCTTCGCCTTGCCTCAGATCCCCTTTCTTGCTCCTTTCTGCCGATACCTCCAGATCTGCTCCAATCTTGCTCTGCATCCGAGACCAATGGCGCCGCGCAAGGTCAAGGCTTCCTTGGTGTTGTCTTGGTATGAACCAGCCCTTGAAGCGCCCAATGTCACGGAGAAAAGCCTCGCCTTCACGCGCTTGCTAACGGCGGGGGAGAGCAATGAATGGGGGAAGACGGAGCACCGACTTGCCCCCAATGTGCCGGAGTCCGTGGGGAGCACCTTCTTCCCCTTCTTCTCGAGCAGCATCTCCGCCAGGTTGGTTCCTCCCTTCTCTGATTTATTTTATGAGGTCCTCGACCACTACAGCCTGCAGGCGTTGCATCTCCATCCCAACTCTATCCTCCTCCTGTCCATCTTCGCCTACTATTGTGAGGCGTACCTAGGCGTGATGCCCTCCGTGGCTCTTCTGCGCCACCTCTTCTTCCTTCATGTCAGCAAAGGACATGTCAACGGGTGCGCCAATTTTGTCGCATCTCGCAAAGCCAACTGGATTTCGAACACGGCAAGAGAGCCGACAACATCCGGGCCAAGTGGGTCATGATGGACGCCAAGAGCGTCCACCCGCGTTTGGCGTTGCCGACGAAGGCGCCCCAGTTTAACAAGGGGTGGCCTTGCGTAGGGCTCGCTGATGAGAGGGCGTCATCGGTGTTGGCGCAGATTCAGACCGACCTGAAGCCGGTCAATGCGAGGGCGGCGAAGGTCATAGGGGCCATGCTCCTGAGGGAATTCCTCATGTTGCGCGCCGCCCCACTCCAGGCGCGTGCATGCCCCTTGTGGTAGCTTGGAGATGAAGAAGACAAGACCCGCCTGAGGCTGGGGGTCCTGCCTGACGATGAACTGGCTACTGTCTTGCGCCTCCTGGTTAGGGATAATCAGGAGTACCCGCCGAGCGCCTTCACTCGCTTGTTCCTTCGCTAGGACTGGGAGTCAATCTTGGTCTCCAGGCCAACCTTTGACGCGCGCGAGCTAGTTCCGCCTGCGCTCTCGAAGCCCCGACAGCGTCGAAGCCGGTGGAGGTGTCTTCCGACGAGTCCCGGGGGAAAAGAAGAGGAGGGAGACTCGGAGGCGACCCTCGAAGAGATGGGGAAAATTCCCCTTGAGCAAAGCTGAAATCCTCTGCACCCTTCCTGACTACGCCGAGGATGACGCCCGCCAGGAGGAGGGCGGACCGCTCGTCGTCCCTACAAGGAGTAGGTCGTCACTGATTCCTCGGGATGCTGCCTCTGCCTTGACGCTACCCGGAGCTGCCTCCGGCCCTTCTGTTGCGCCGTCCTCTGCTCCTGGAGCCCGTGCACCCGCACCTCAGACTTCGAGGCTTTCAGGCTTCAAGCTCCCCAAGCAGAGGGTGGAATACACCGTGTTGGATCAGTAAGTGCTCGATCTCCATCTTGTTCTTGCTCACGTTGCTGCTTCCTGATGCACACCCTTGGTTGGTCAGGCCGACTCCTTCGGTGAAGAGAAGGAAAGAGGGTATGGCGGCGCGCGCCTTCTGCTGAGAAAGGAAACGACAGCACTCGCACCTCCCCTGTTCGGTTGCCCTCGCGAGGCCAAGGGGAGCAGCGTCAAGAGGAGGCAGCCCCCATGGCCCGGCTGGCTCCGGAAGTGCCTGCGTCTGGCTCGGCTGATGAGGTCCCAAAAGCATAGGAGCCCTTGATCTCCCAGGCTCTGGTGACGATGTCAATTCCCCCTTCCGTCTCGCCACTGCTCCCAGGCTCTTCTTCTTCCTCCACTGCCTGGATCACGTTCTTTCGGAGATGGCCGAGCTGCGGGAAGATCTTCTAGGTGCGGACCAGTGCCTAGTAGCTGGGTGCCTGGAACTGGCCTCCGGCTGGCTTCACTCTGACTCGGCGGTTCGAGCATCGCTGAACCAGGCCACGGCCGCCTCTGAGAAGGAGAAGCAGGCTGCCGCCAAGATTGTGGCCGATCGCGATGCAGCGTTGAAGGACGCCGAGACTGCCCGTGACCGCTGCCGAGTGCTGGAGGGTGAACTGAAAAGCATGCGCGACCAGCATGTTGAAGAAGCTTGTGGCCACCAGGTGAAGGAAGAGGAAATGAGGGCTCGGGAGAACACCATCAAGGGTCGCGATGCTGAGCTGGCAGAGCTGGGGAAGACGCTGGCTGCTGAGTGCAGCCGATTGGTGGAGCTGGAGCGGGAGATGAAGGCGAAGGAGGCCGATCTTGACGCCAAGGCGAAGGCCTGGCTGAGGATAGCATGGCCTTTGCTGACCTTGAGAAGAGGTCCCGCATGGCGCTGAAGATGCTCTACAAGAACGGCTAGGAGAGGCCGTTAGCCACTGGTGAGGATGGCCCTGCCCAGCTGCTTCCCTTCTTGGTGAAGGCGCTCGAGTAAGTTGTCGAGGGCATCGGTCCCATGGCAGAGGCGGAGGCTCGTGTTCTTTCTTCAGCTGTGTTGACCTGCGTCTTCAGCCACCTGCGCCTTCGCGACCCCAGCGCTTGTCTTGACGAGCTGCTGGAGCCTGTGGCTGAAGAACACTGCACAGCTACCGCCGCAGCCGTGCAGAGTCAGGTGGAGGCCCTGCTGAAGAAGTTTCGTGGCTTTTCTTCCTAGCCTTTGGCCGGAGGCGATGCTGCTCATGTAGCTCTGGCGGGTGACCAAGGGGAAGGCGATATCACCAAGGGAGAAGCGTCACCCATGGGCATCGATGGTGTTCAGGGGTGACAGTGGCTCCTTTCTTGTTTATTCCTGCAACCATGCATCAGGCCTCGTGGAGGCATTAAACATGCGTTTGATATTGTGAGAACAATATGTCTTGTAATATTTGCTTTGAGATTTGCGATTTTCTTCCTATCTGCTTTCTGTTCTGCGTTGGCAGAGCCCAGCCCCGCACATACCTCAACCGCCGTTGGGCCAACCGAAGACCAGGACAGACCAAGGAGTGAGGGGCTACGTGACCAGTTAGGCTCCTGAGTTGCGATGCTCAGGAGTCCCCCTTGACGCGCAAACAGCTTATAGGAAGCATACGCGAGGATAGATTAATGTTCTACGTTGGTAGAGCCCGGCCCTGCGCATACCTCAACCACCGTTGGGCCGACCGGAGACCAGGACGGACCAAGGAGTGAGGGGCTACATGACCAGTTAGAATCCTGAGTCGCGATGCTCAGGAGTCCCCCTTGACGTGCAAACAATCTCCATACCTGCCCTGGCCGAGGCCTCGGGAGGGGCGTGCGATGCCCAGGTCCGGGGGACCTGGTTGGGTGGCGTGCGCTTGAGCGTGACCCGAGCGCAGCCCCTGTGCCTAGCCCCCTCGCGTGGCTCTCCCGAGGGGAGGCGTTGCGGTGAGGCCAGACGCTGAGCTCTGGGCTCCCTGAGGTTGGTACGACCATGAAGCCGCCCTCAGTTGTTTATCACCATCATGGAGCATAGTGCTTCCGCTTGTGCGCGGGTATAGCCGCTCCTCGGCAGTGTCGACGGCCAGCATGGAGCATGGTACTTCCACTTGTGCGTGGGAGGGGGGCCTCCGGGAGGAGCCCCCGGGGCGTGTACAGCCTGGCCCTGACACGTGGCTTGCATGGCTGGGCTGTGAGGTGTATCTGGGCACTCGTGAGCCAGCGCGGGACTCACGAGGCCCTACCTTAAGGTGGGTTGCGCCTGGTCTTGGGTCTTTAACAGATGTGTGTTCCTGCAAGGTGGTTACGTGCAAGTGCTCTACGTCCTCAGGTCCTGGCCCTCGAGCGAGCTCAGCCGCCGCTGGTATGCCAGGTCGCGATGCCGTGGTCAAGGCCAGGGGGTGAGGGCTGGAGAGCCAGTAAGAGCTCCTGAGTCGCGATGCTCAGGAGCCCCCCTTTTAACGTGCAAGAGAATTGCATGAGAGAGGGGCAGGCCCTTGACAAATGGCAATCGAGCAGGTGATGATCACAGGTAGATTACGCATGGAAGGCAGATCAACTTGGGTAAATGCAGAAAGATACATGCCACCGGTCTCGCCCGAGCGGCTTGGGGATGATACAGCCCGAGGGGCGCCCCCAACAAGGTAAACTAAAGACATAAGCAAAAGGGATACATGCCACAGGGACGGACCCAAGCGGCCTGGGAATGATGCAGCCTGATAATCCCCAAGTGCAAGGAATCATCGTAGCACTTTCCAAAGGTGGAAGTGACAAGTATGGAGTGTCGAACCCACAAGGAGCTAAAGGTAAGATCAATATTCTCTCAAGCCCTATCTGTCACCGATACGACTCTACGTGCATCGATCGTTTACTTCCAACTAGAACTGGGAAATAAAACTACGTTGTGGGTATGAAGAGGTAACTTTACATGATATCGGAGAGCTAAAACATAAAAGTAGGTGCTGTTATCATAAAGTTAGAATATATTACTAAATAATATAAATAGCGAGTGTGGAATAATGGTAGATTGGTGTGCGGAATTGTCCTAGGCAATTGTTAACAAAACCGGTAATCACTATTGCAGTTTTATATGAGGGAGAGGCATAAGCTAACATACTTTCTCTACTTGGATCATATGCACTTATGATTGAAACTCTAGCAAGCATCCGCAACTACTAAAGATCATTAAGGTAAAACCCAACCATAGCATTAAAGCATCAAGTCCTCTTTATTCCCATACGCAACAATCCCTCTTACTCGGGTTTAAGATTCTGTCACTCTAGCAACCCACTGTAAGCGAATCATGAACGTATTGCAACACCCTACAGCAGGAATCCCTCACGCTTGCGCGACACGGAGGGCACCATAGGACAGCACCAAAGTAAAACATACAACTCATACCAATCTAGATCATCAATCAACCCAAAGACAAAAGATATCTACTCAAAACATCATAGGATGGCAACACATCATTGAATCATAATTTGTGGCATAAAGCACCATGTTCAAGTAGGGGATTACAGCGGTGTGCGGGAGAGTGGACTGCGTAAAAGAGATGAGGATGGTTACGATGATGGTGATGTTGATGAAGACGATCACTGTGGCGATGATTCCCCTCCTGATGGCACTCCGGCGCCATCGGAAGAGAGGAGGAGAGGTTCTCCCCCTTGTGCTTCCTCCTCCATGGCCTCCACCCTCTGGTCCTTGGCCTTCATGATGATGAAGACCCCTCCGGGATACTCCTCCATGGCTACCGGTGATGATGGCCCCCTCCGGCAGGGTGCCGGAGAGGGCCTAGATTGATTTCTCGTGGCTACAGAGGCCTTTCGTGGCGGAACTTCTGATCTAATCTCCCTTCTGGAAGTTTTAGGGTACGAGAGTATATATGGGTGCAGGGAGGACGTCGGTGGACTTCCGGGCTGGCCACGAGGTAGGGGGGCGCGCCCCAGGGGGGTGGGCGCGCCCCCCACCCTTGTGGGGAGCCCGGGACTCCCCTGGTGAGCCTCCGGTACTCCATGGGCTTCTTTTGGTCCAAAACAGGTTCCATGGAGTTTCAGGTCTTTTGGACTCCGTTTGATATTCCTTTTCTTCGAAACACTGAAATAGGCAAAAAAACAGGTATTCTGGGCTGGGCCTCCGGTTAATAGGTTAGTCCCAAAACTAATATAAAAGTGGAAAATAAAGCCCAAATTAGTCCAAAACAGTAGATAATCTAGCATGGAGCAATCAAAAATTATAGATACGTAAAAGTTTTCATGATCAAGTAACAATCTATTCACAATATCAAGCATGGTTCAGAAACTTCATTGTGAACTAACAAACTATAATCTCAGTCATCGAAGCAATTGCAATTTATCATAACATCAGAAAGAGTCAAGAATAGAGCTTTTCAGCAAGTCCACATACTCAACTATCGTATAGTCTTCTACAATTGCTAACACTCACGCAATTAATACTTGTGGTTATGGAGTTTCAGCTGGACACTGAGAAAGATAGGGGCTTATTGTGTTGCCTCCCAACGTATTCACCTTTAGGTGATGTCAACAATAATAGCCCATTCTAACTTACATCCAATTGGATATATATATCATAATCTTTCAAACACAAGGAGCTTGCCAATGGATAAAATGAAAAAGGGAATGGTGAGGATCACCTTGACTCAAGCATAAAGTAAAAACATAAAGTGAAAGATAGGCCCTTCGTAGAGGGAAGCAGAGGTTGTCATGCGCGTTTAAGGTTGATGCACAAAATCTTAATGCAAAAGAACGTCACTTTATATTGCCCCTTGTATGTGGACCTTTGTTATGCAGTCCGTCGCTTTTATTACTTCCACAACAAGTTCGTATAAAGTTTATTTTCTCTGCACTAATAAGTCATGCATATTTAGAGAGCAATTGTTATTGCTTGCACCGATGACAACTTACTTGAAGGATCTTACTCAATCCATAGGTAGGTACGGTGGACTCTCATGGCAAAACTGGGTTTACGGGTATTTGGAAGCACAAGTAGTATCTCTACTTGGTGCAAGGGATTTGGCTAGCATGAGGGAGAAAGGCAAGCTCAACATGTTTGGAAGGTCACTGACAATATACTTTAACTGAGATGTCGGAAAACATAAACCATTACATTGTCTTCCTTGTCCAACGTCAACTCTTTTAGCATGTCATACTTAATGAGTGCTTCACAATCATAAAAGATGTCCAAGATAATATATTTGTATGTGAACCTCTCTTTCCTTATTACTTCCTATTAATTGCAACGATGACCAAAACTACGTTTGCCAATTCTCAACAACTTTTATGCCTCATACTTTCTATGTGTGAAGTCATCACTAAACATGTTATAAGCATATGAAACATATAAAAGTTCAGATTTATGACATTCAATTCATTCAACCATTTACTCATAGGTTAGACATGAAGCATGTGAGCAAATGACGAACTACTCCAAAAGATATGAGCGAAGAACACTGAGTAGTAAAATTATAAACTAGCCATGGGAGGATTCTTTTTCATTCAATATTTCAGATCCAATGATTTTATTCAAACAGAAAGCAGAACAAAATAAAATGACATTGCAAGGATAGCACAACTCATGTGAAGAAGCAAAAACTTAGGTTCAACCGATACTAACCGATAGTTGTTGAAGAGAAAAGGTGGGATGCCTACTGGGGCATCCCCAAGCTTAGATGCTTGAGACTTCTTGAAATAATGTCTTGGGGTGCCTTGGGAATCCCCAAGATTGAGCTTTTGTGTCTCCTTAATTCCTTTTATACATCGGTTTCCTAAATCTCAAAAGCTTCATACACACCAAACTCAACAAGAACTCGTGAGATAGGTTAGTATAAACAAATACTAAACCTTATCATTTTCTACTGTAACAAATTACTAAAATTATTATTCAACATCTCATACTAAATTCCTCTGCATATTTAACACTCCTATCCTCAAATAGAATCATTAAACAAGCAAACATATGCAAGCAATGCAACCATAACAGCAATCTGCCAGAACAGTATAGTCTGTAAAGAATGCAAGATTCATCATACTTCCCTAACTCCAAAAATTATGAAATAAAATTCCCACTGTAGTAAATTTAACATATCTTATTATGCAAAAGGTTTAAACATTTTAGCACATTCTGACTTTTCTAAGGAATTTTTGCAACAGCGGTAAACTTTCTGTTTTCAAACAGCAACATGTATACTTGCAAAATAAGCATGGTAAAAGGCTATCCTTGACATTTTTATTGAAAATAAAGATGAAAAACATTATTATACATAACAGAAAGCAAATACTAGCAAAATAAATTGACTCTCCAAGCAAAACACATATCATGTGACGAATAAAAATATAGCTCCGAGTAAGGTATACCGATAGTTTTGAGACGAAAGAGGGGATGCCTTCCGGGGCATCCCCAAGCTTAGGCGCTTGAGTATTCCTTGAATATTACCTTGGGGTGCCTTGGGCATCCCCAAGCTTAGGGTATTTCCACTCCTTATTCTCCTCATATCAATATCTCACCCAAAACTTGAAAACTTCAATCACACAAAACTTAGCCAAACTTCGTGAGATAGGTTAGTATGATAAAGAGCAAACCATTCACTTTGGTACTGACAAAGACAAGGTTCATAATTGTTTTCTCACAATTACTACTATACCATATCATTTCTACAAATTATATTGAGAAATATAATCCATAGAAACTAGAAAACAAGCAGACTATGCAATGAAAATAGAATCTGTCAGAAACAGAACAGTCTGTAATGATCCGAACAATAACCATACTTCTGCTACCTCAAAAATTATGAAATAAATTGGTGGACGTTAGGAATTTGAATATTAATCTTCTGCAAAAATAATCAACTCAAGATCACTCTTATGTAAAAATTGACATCTATTCTCATGAGCGCAAAGTTTCTGTTTTTTACAGCAAGATCACATTAACTTTCACCCAAGTCTTCCCAAAGGTCTTACTTGGCACTTTATTGAAACAAAAAGCATAAAACATGATTACTAAAGTAGCTTAATCATGTGGAAACACAAAAACAGTAAGGATAAATATTGGGTTGTCTCCCAACAAGCGCTTTTCTTTAATGCCTTTTAGCTAGGCATGATGATTTCAATGATGCTCACTTAAAGATAGGAATTGAAACACAAAGAGAGCATCCTGAAGAATATTAGTAGCATATTTAAATATAACACACTTCCTATGCCTAGGGATTTTGTGAGCATACAACATATGGGAACAAGAATCAACTAGCATAGGAAGGCAAAACAAGTATAACTTCAAAACTTTAAGCACATAGAGAGGAAACTTAATATCATTGCAACTCCTACAAGCATGTATTCCTCCCTCATAACAATTTTCAGTAGTATCATGGATAGCAACTTTGTTCTCATACTCAATTGGAACCTCTTCTGAAATAGTGGAATCATTACTAGCTAAAGTTGACACTCTTCCGAATCCACTTTCATAAATATCACACTAAGATTCAACATCCTCCAAAATAGTGGGATCACTAATTCCTAAAGTTGACACTCTTACAAACTCACTTTAAATTATAGTATTATTCATACTCCAAAAGGTATAAGTGAAGTTCATGGAGCATTCCATATAAAACCATACTCAAAAGATTTAAGTGAAGCACAAAGAGCAATTCTATAAGATCATACTTAAAAGATTTAAGTGAAGCACATGAAGTATTCTATAAATCAATGAAGGGATATCTCATGCTAGCATGGTTCTAGAAGAAAAATAAAAACACAAAGGACACAAATAATGTGAACAAAACAGAGCCCGAGGTATACCGATAATTGTTGAAGATGAAAGATGGGATGCCAACCGGGGCATCCCCAATCTTAGATGCTTGAGTATCCTTGGAATATTTACTTGGGG
The DNA here is from genome assembly GCA_021605205.1 of Aegilops longissima. Lineage (NCBI taxonomy): Eukaryota > Viridiplantae > Streptophyta > Magnoliopsida > Poales > Poaceae > Aegilops > Aegilops longissima. The sequence goes on along the minus strand of CM038682.1, from coordinate 106,160,163 downwards.
TGCCTTGGGCATCCCCAAGATTGAACTCTTGCCTCTCTTTATTCTTCTCATATTGATAGCTACTCGACCTTTGGACACTTCATCCACACAAAACTTTAACAAAAACTTGTGAGATCCGTTAGTGTAATAAAGCAAATCACTACCTTTAGGTACTGTAATGAACTCATTCTTTATTTATATGGGTGTTAAACCTACTGTATTCCAAGTTCTCTATGGTTCATACCCAACAATATTAGCCATATATTCATCGAAATAAGCAAACAACACATGCAAAACAGAATCTGTTAAAAACAGAACAGTCTGTAGTAATCTGGAAGTTTGGCAAACTTCTGTAACTCCTAAAATTATAAACTAAATTTGAAAATTTGAAAAATTTACACAGAAGTAATGTGAAAAAAGAATCAGAACCATTTGACTTTCCAGTTAAAAACGTAAATTCATGCACTACAGCCAAAGTTTCTGTTTTTATTTTGCACAAAGCAAACAAGCAATCTAATCATCCTAAAACCAAAGCTTGGCATAATAATTTTATAAGACAAGGAATATATACAAGGGGATAATTATTTACAGAGAAACTTCCATGAAAAATTCTACATTGTTTCCGTGAGCATGAGCACAAGTGCTCAAGGTCGACCCTCACTTCTTCAATGCAAAACCTTCCAATCACTTCTCTTTTTGAAAAACTTTTTAGGCATGAAAGGCAAGTAGTATTTTTTTTTGTATTTTCATTTTTTAATTTTTTTGTATGTTTCACCCACAATTAAACATAAACAAGAAGGAAAAACAAAATCTACTTAGTGAAGAAAGCAAACAACCACACACGAGAATATCAACCCCACGCTATTGCTCCCCGGCAACGGCGCCAGAAAAGAGCTTGATAATCCCCAAGTGCAAGGAATCATCGTAGCACTTTCCAAAGGTGGAAGTTATAAGTATGGAGTGTCGAACCCACAAGGAGCTAAAGGTAAGATCACTCTCAAGCCCTATCTGCCACCGATACGACTCTACGTGCACCGATCGTTTACTTCCAACTAGAACCGGGAAATAAAACTACGTTGTGGGTATGAAGAGGTAACTTTACATGATATCGGAGAGCTAAAACATAAAAGTAGATGCTGTTATCATAAAGTTAGAATATATTACTAAATAATATAAATAGCGAGTGTGGAATAATGGTGGATTGGTGTGCGGAATTGTCCTAGGCAATTGTTAACAAAACCGGTAATTACTATTGCAGTTTTATATGAGGGAGAGGCATAAGCTAACATACTTTCTCTACTTGGATCATATGCACTTATGATTGGAACTCTAGCAAGCGTCCGCAACTACTAAAGATCATTAAGTTAAAACCCAACCATAGCATTAAAGCATCAAGTCCTCTTTATTCCCATACGCAACAATCCCTCTTACTCGGGTTTAAGCTTCTGTCACTCTAGCAACCCACTGTAAGCGAATCATGAACGTATTGCAATACCCTACAGCGGGAATCCCTCATGCTTGCACGACACGGAGGGCACCATAGGACAACACTAAAGTAAAACATACAACTCATACTAATCTAGATGATCAATCAACCCAAAGACAAAAGATATCTACTCAAAACATCATAGGATGGCAACACATCATTGAATCATAATATGTGGCATAAAGCACCATGTTCAAGTAGGGGATTACAGTGGTGTGCAGGAGAGTGGACCGCGTAAAAGAGATGAGGATGGTGATGATGATGGTGATGTTGATGAAGACGATCACTGTGGCGATGATTCCCCTCCCGATGGCACTCCGGCGCCACCGGAAGAGAGGAGGAGAGGTTCTCCCCTTGTGCTTCCTCCTCCATGGCCTCCACCCTCTGGTCCTTGGCCTTCATGATGATGAAGACCCCTCCGGGATACTCCTCCATGGACACCGGTGATGATGGCCCCCGACGGCAGGGCGCCGGAGAGGGCCTAGATTGATTTCTCGTGGCTACAAAGGCTTGCGGCGGCGGAACTTCTGATCTAATCTCCCTTCTGGAAGTTTTAGGGTACGAGAGTATATATGGGTGCAGGTAGGACGTTGGTGGACTTCCGGGCTGGCCACGAGGTAGGGGGGCGCGCCCCAGGGGGGTGGGCGCGCCCCCCACCCTCGTGGGCAGCCCGGGACTCCCCTAGTGAGCCTCCGGTACTCCATGGGCTTCTTTTGGTCCAAAACTGGTTCCGTGGAGTTTCACGTCTTTTGGACTCCGTTTGATATTCCTTTTCTTCGAAACACTAAAATAGGCAAAAAACTGCAATTCTGGGCTGGGCCTTCGGTTAATAGGTTAGTCCCAAAAGTAATATAAAAGTGGAAAGTAAAGCCCAAATTAGTCCGAAACAGTAGATAATCTAGCATGGAGCAATCAAAAATTATAGATACGTTGGAGACGTATCACAACCCGAGGGGCGCTCCCAGCTGAATGAACTTGGAAAATGTCACCTGGTTATGTTGATGTAGAGATGTCGGGGCAGCTGCAGGCCCGCGGCGAAGGGGTCGTTCCTCACGAGCTACCAGGGTCCTGAGCCTCGGGAGGCTCTGGGGGCTCAGGTTGTTCCTTGAGGACCGTCTCCATCTCCGCCAGGACGGCGCAGTGCCTGGCCTCCTGAGCCGCCAGGATGCGCCGTAGGTTGCGCTGGTAGACGAACGACACGCTGGGCAAGCCAAAAGGCATGCGAACATAGCTGTGTGGCGGGCCCTCACAACGGACCACGTGCGAAGGCCAGAAAAGCTCCTGAGAATCGGCCATGTTGAGCCCTGGGACGTCGACGCAAACACGCAGCCCGGCATCCTCGCCTGGATGGGGAGCTGCGCCTCGTGAGCGGCGGTCGCCGCGCATGGCCCTTGCGTCTTGCAATTCCTAAGTGGTCTTGGTGATGAACTCCTGAACAGTGGGTGATCCCTGCCCTATGTCCTCCTGAGGGAAACGTGTCGTGAAGCACGCCTCCAAGTGGTGCCCGAGCGCCTCCCTCGTGATGTGGGCAAGGTCTGAGGCGCTCAAGGAGAGAGCCCCCGAGCCCTGCCCGAGGAGGGCGCTGGGCGCGCCTTCCTATGCGATGGAGGGAGGCGCCCCTGAAGGGGGCGCTGATCCTGACGAGGTTCCAGTCGTGAAGCCATCCTCCTGTGATCCACCACGGCGCAGCTGCTTCTTCTTCTTGGGGATGGCCTCTGGAGGGCCCTCGCCTTTGCTGTCGGGGTCGTCGATTGCTGCAGCTTGAAAGGCGCGCTCGAGGGAGCACACCGCGTCTCTTTCTTCGCATGGGACCGTGATGATTCCGCCGCTTCCCGACATCTTGAGGACGTTGTAGCCGTGGTGTGTTACCACCATGAACTTGGCTAGAGCTGGATACCCAAGGATGGCGTTGTATGGCAGGCAGATGTACGCGACGTCGAAGTCGATGAGTTCGGTGCGGTAGTTCTTGCATTCTTCGAAGGTGACAGGGAGGCGGACCTGCCCTATCGGTGTGGTGGAGCCGTCAATCACTCCTGAGAAGGGCTTGGTAGGCTGAAGCTGATCATACGGCACTTGGAAGTTGTCGAACATGTTGACGGAAAGGACATTGAGCCCTGCGCCGCCGTCGATGAGGGTCTTGGTGACTTGCACGTTGTTGATAACTAGTGAGCAAAGCATCGGGAGGCCGCCAACGATGGTCACGCACTTGAGCTGATCTGCTGAGATGAAGGTGATGGCGCATTGGGACCACCTGAGCGGGCACGTGGCCTCGAGCTTGGGGAGGACTGGATTCACCTCACTAGCAAACTGTTTGAAGATACGCTGCGAGGCTGGGGCCTGGGCTCCGCCCAAGATGCAGGCGATAGCGCACGGCTCCTGGAAGCCCCCCAGCCCCCTCGTCTTTATGGTGGTCGGCATTCCTTCTTGGTGGTGGCGGCAGCGGGGGAATACCGGCGTTGCCTTGAGGACGATCCTCATAAGGCTGGTCCCTCCAGGCGCCCTCGCGAGGATGATCCTGCCAGCGGTCCTCACGAGGCCGGTCGCGCCACTCCTGGCACGGACCAAGGTTGTCCCAGCACCCGCCACCACGTCCTCCTCCTCGGCCGTAGCCCCGGTCGCTGCGCTCGGGGCGTCGACCGAAGCACCCTTCACGAATGGCTCTGAGCTCTTGACAATAGCTGGTGTTGTGGGTGTTCAGGTTGTGGAAGGCGCAGAACGGACGGCTACTCTTGGATGACTCGGGCTGATCTCTGCCTCGCTTGGTGTCCGGCTCCGCTGCGAGCACGGCTGCCTCCTTGCGCTTCACATCCTTGGCCTTGGCTTTCTTCTCCTTCGGGCCCGCAGCTGGCAGCTCGAGGAGGGAGAGGCGCCCCTCCTCAGCTCTTGCGCACTTGGTTGCCAGGTTGAACAGCTCCTGAGACGTGCACTGCTCCTCATGGATAGCGAGCTCCTCCTTCATCTTGATGTCGCGGACACCGTCAGAGAACGCGGAGATGATAGCCTCGTCCGTGAACTTGGGGATCTTGAGGCGAGTGTTGTTAAAGCGTTGGATGTACTTCTGGAGGGTCTCTCCAGGTTGTTGCTTGATGCGGCACAGGTCACCCGCGGCCGGCCGGCGGTCGCGAGTGCCCTGGAAGTTGGCGATGAAGCGGCCGCGCATCTCGTCATAGGAGGAGATCGAGCCATGAGGCAGGTTCAGGAGCCATGATTGGGCGCCGTCTTTGAGTGCCATAGGGAACCAATTCGCCATGACTGTCTCGTCACCGCTGGCCGCCTCGATGCTCTACTCGTAGAGCTACAAGAACTCCGCAGGGTCGAGGGTGCCGTCGTAGCGAGGAGGCAGATCGGGCTTGAACTTGCCTGGACAGGTGACGCTATGCAGCTCGGGGGTGAAGGCGCAGTAGCCGGCCATGGTCGTCGGGCCCCGTCTTGGAGGTGGAGCTTGGTCTTGGCACACATGCGCAGCTACGACGAGCGGCGCGAGGGCCTGCCGCGGCTGACGATCCTGGCGCGGCGGTGCAAGGAGCGGCGGAGCGTTCTCTTGCGGTCGAGGGACTTCTTGGCAGCTTCTTTCTTCACACGCGTGCGCCAGACGCGCTGGATCGCGCCGTGGAGCCGCACGCCTTTGCGCCAAGACACCATCTTGGGGCAGAGATGGTGGAGGCGCTCCGTGAGCTGCGTCTCCCGAAGCAGGCGGAGGGCCAGGCAGAGAGAGGGACGGTGCAGGGGAACCCCCTGCGGCACAGACAAGCTCGGCGATGCGGTCGAGCCAGTCCTCGTAGATGTCGTCGACGGGGCGGCAGCATAGGAGCTCGTGCACCATGAGGAGCGCGGCCCGTGCGTCCGTAGGAGCGCGACGAGCGTGGGACGACGAACCAGCGGGAGTCAGCGATGGAGTGGCGGTGCGGCCATCCCGCCGCACCGAGGGGTGCAGCGAAGATGCTTGCTGCTTGTTCCCCGCCGGGAAGGTGGTGGCGTTGGCGGCCGAAGACGGAGAGCAACGACGTGGCCCACCGACGGGAGCCGTCTGAGCGACGCGGGTGGCCAGGGCAGCCCTGCGCTCAGCACGAGCACGGCGAGCGTCCGCCATGGAGTCGACGGAGCAACTGGAAGCGAGACGACGGAAAGGAAGCTCCGGCTCACCCCTACCTGGCATGCAAAATGTCGGATCACGGGTTCCGGCAAAACCCTCAAGGTCCGAACACTGGGGTGCGCGCGGAGATTTCCTCCCTACCGATCTACGCCTGGCTCTCTAAGATCTCGCGGACGAACTAGACGAACTCGCAACACAAAGGGACACCAGGTTTATACTGGTTCGGGCCATCGTTGTGGTGTAATACCCTACTCCAGTGTGGTGGTGGATGGATTGCCTCTTGGGCTGATGATGAACAGTACAAGGGGAAGAATAGCCTCCTGAGGTTGAGGTGTTCTTGTGCGAGTGTGTGGACGGGGTGGATCCGATCCAGGATCTGTTGGCTAAAGATCAGATGCCCCCTACTGTGGTGGATAGCTCTACTTATATAGGCCCTGGTCCTCTTCCCAAATATTGAGCGGGATGGGAGCCAACAATGGCCAATTTGAAAGGGGACAACTAGTACATCTTATCCTCACAAAAGTGGTCTTCGCCTGCGAAAGGCTCTCATGGTGACGCCGTCTTGGGCTCCATGCTGACCTCCGTCCTGCCTTCCTTCCGGTCCTGGTCTTGTTGCCCTAATATGGAAACCTTTGCTTGATGCCTCAGAACTCCGCGCCTGCACTTGCCGCCTTAGCACCAAAGAGGAAAGAAGGACGCTGCGCGCGCTCGCGCCCGCCTGATCTTCATCGTCACGGCTCACATCACGAGAGCCTCGCGAGGTTTGCCCCGCCTTGATTTCTCTGCTCCTAAGGAGGTCCTGCGTCGCCCGCCTCACGAGGCTTGGCCCCTCGTGAGGGTCTTGAGTGCGTTGTTGATGAAGATGGGTTGTACAGGCCCGCAGCACAGCCACGCCGTGGGCCGCAGGCAGGCAAGTTTGGGGACCCCCGTTCCCAGAATGCCGACAACTGTAGCTTAAAAGAGTATAGTAATGTTGATTCTCAGTCGTTTGGAATTTTCTTCGGGCTCAATAGAATTCTAAAAGGCATGATTCCAGATTAATGAAAAGTGTAACTTCCACATGATTTTATGGAAAAGTACAACCCCGGTTTATTGAAAAGTGTAACATCCACTTGATCTTTGAAAAAGCTCAACTTTATCACCACTACTATTAAAAGTGCAAACACAAATTCTCCTAAATCCAGACACGGTGTCACCAGAATCCTATGATCAAATCAACTTAAACATATGTTACAGCCCATATTACGTCAATGGTATGCCACTCAAATCAGTGTCTCGGATCAAATGTTTTGCTAATGAGACTCCATGGTTTGACAATCATCCCAACTATTTGTGCCCCCAGTCCCTGCCCAGAACTCCCTGTTTTTTGGTCGATTCCACCTGAATCATGCCTCCCTAACTGATGTGGAGCATCCCACAACCATCCCCATGGATCCGCCATTGTCTTCCCAAGCACCAAGTGGACTGATGACATGAGCACATGGAAGAGCTATCGAGACGGAGGTGACATCTCTCCTTAATGAGCTTCCATAGCAATCTCGTGAGACATGGCTACTACCTCAAGTAGAAATGCTATGTGTGCTTAGGTATCAAGAAGACGACCTCGTAGACCATCGGGATGAAGGCCAAGTCACCATGGATGCGAAGGAAGGAACACGGCGAAAGGAGACACTGAAATGCTACAACAGCTAGACATCCGGCCCCAGCCCAGACATCCGACACCCCGAAGTTAGAGACAGCCGCCGCATAACAACACTTGAGGAAGTTCCAGCGGCCAGACGTTCGGCCTGTCCCCGGACAACCAGCCCCTCCCAGTCGGACATCCTCCAAGGACGTCAGTACCGCGACCGGCCTCCGGGCTGGACATCTGGCCTAAATCTCGTACTTCCGGCACCCCATCGAAGCCTCGGGCATCCGGCACCTGCGTGTACACAACCGGGCCAAAGGCCCATGTATCCCCTCTCCTTCTCTCATATCTCGTCAAAGACTAAATATAGATCCCCTCCTCCATCTACTAGGGTCAGCATAGATTTAGCTCATTTGAGATTGAGTTTTGCTCATCCACCACCACTCTCCCATGGAGATAAGGACCTCCATGTGAGAAGATCCCCTAGTGGATTCAGGATCCCTTCTAGGGAAGATCCTCTTGCATATCGACCCCTCAATTTCTCTAAGGATTGGGATGAACTAGTTCCAATTTCGCCATCTCATGTTGGATTTAGACCTTTGTATCCCTCTTATGTGTATGTGGATTTAGCACATGTGTGATTGGATCTTTGTCAATTGAGTGTTCATCTTGTGTTCTTCTTGTTTTACTCTTTTCCCCACCTCCAAGTGTAGGGTTCCACCCTACATCATCTTGGATCAGAGCAGGGTTGCTACACAACTTAGACCCTAATACCGCCATTTGCTAGCCAATTGTGTTTCTTTTTCCCCAAATTCGAAAATCCCCAGAAAAAAGCCATCTCAAATTTTTTGTGATTTCTTGGTTTTGATGATGTTGTGTTGACTTTGATCCATGGTTTCGAAGTGTTGTAGATGGATCTAGCTTTCCCACACCTTCTCCATCATTTCCATCTAAGTAATTCGCCAATTTTCACCCCGGACATCCGGCTAGTCCTGAAATTTGGATCTAGCCCCAAATTCGAAAATCCCCAGAAAAAAGCCATATCAATTTTTTTGTGATTTCTTGGTTTTGATGATGTTGTGTTGACTTTGATCCATGGTTTCGAAGTGTTGTAGATGGATCTAGCTTTCCCACACCTTCTCCATCATTTCCATCTAAGTAATACGCCAATTTTCACCCCGGACATCCGGATAGTCCTGAAATTTGGCCCGACATAACCAACTTCTCAATTTCCCTAAACTTTCTCAATTTTGACCCAATTTCCCACACTTCTTCTGCATACCACCACATAACTTCAACAACTATCACGTGCTTTGCCGCGTTTTCCATTTGAGAATATGAGTTCACGTTTTTCCATTTCCTAAGGTGTTCTGGCTAATTAGGAACGGTTCACATCGACATCACTGTCGTTCAACTTTGCCACGGGCTCGACATCGATAACGACCATGTCATCATTTGACACACTGACCATAAGCAAGGACGGTAACCTCGACGACATCTTGTACATCCTCCTTGCCATTGCATTGTGAACTTGAGCCATTTTTGGATAACTTTCCTATCGAGACTAGCCTTCAAGTATTGTCAGGCGACATTACTTGTGCACTTTAGTGATACACGTCCGGCGTAGCTTCAATTGTGTGCATATATCATCTTATCATCTCTTGTGTCATCAATTGCTCCCGCATATAAATAAGTGCTATATTGGTTCAAAAATTTCGCATTGTGGCATATCAAAGAAAAGGAGGAAAAGCTTTTAAGCAAAGAGAAAAAGGAAACAAAGAGCTTGTAATCAATAGCATCATAGCAACATTACATCATTGATCATCTTTGATCATTGTGTGCGAGTTCACTGGGAACCATACATACATGGCATACACTACTAGGGAAAAACATAGTAGTAGCGCGGGTTTTGAGGCTATCAGCAGCGCGGGCTGCCGCGCTACTACTACGTCGCTACAGTTAACTGTTAGTAGTAGTGCGGTCTGCACCCGCGCTGCTACTATTGACTATATCAGCAGCGCTCTTCCGAAACACGCTACTACTAATTAGCTGTAGCGGTTTCCTAGCCCCACGCTGCTACTATATCTTTCATCATTCCCCCCCCCCCCCCACGCTTCCTACCCCGTTTCAGTTTCAATAAACTGCAATTTCCAGATACTAGGTACCACTAGATATCAATTTCATAAAGCATTATAGGTATTAGGTAGTACTCCCTCCGTTCAAAAATACTCGTCGTGGGTTTAGTCCAAATTTGAACTAAAACCACGATGAGTAATTTGGAACGGAGGGAGTACTAGATAACAATTTCATATATAGTCAATATGCATCCTCAAGCAGTACTAGGTGATATCGACGACGATCATCATATGTAGTTCTAGATTATATCGACGACGATCATCATATGTAGTTCTACATGATATCGACGATGATCATCATATGTAGTTCTAGATGATATAGCCACACACACATATGTAGTTCTAGATGATATCGATGATGCTCATCATCCTCAAGCCTGGGCGGTGGGTGTTCCTGATAGTAATTAGGATGGCCTGTCCAACACGAAGATTCTTGCCAACGAGGAATCTCTTCCACCCAACCGAGTTTAAGTGTGTGCGACCGTCTGTGTCCATGCGGTAAGTACAGGTGGTGACGGAGCCCCTTGCGGTAAGGCATAGTCCAGCTGAGCCTTCTTCGTCAGGCTCGATACCACAACTCACAGATAGGTTCTTTGGCAATTTCTGAATAAGAAAATCATATCAATTAATAAATAGCCTCGCACATACTCTTGCAAATATATTTCTATTAAGTATAAATTTCTACACTATCAAAAGACACAGTACTACACATTTTTACTAATGAAGCATGAATTCTACTAATAAGTATATATGGATTATGTACACTATTAATAGTTCCTTGGATTCTACACTAATAAGCATGTGATCAGACTCTACACTAAAGCATATCATCGACTAGATTCCACACAACATATCATTGGACTCTACACTAAGCATATCATCGGATTAACTAAGCATATCATCGGATTCACTAAGCATATCATCGGATAATTTGCATTTGTAAGTATAACAATAAAGCATATATATATCATCAAATTACTACAATCAGTATAACATACCATTTCATGCCGATCGACCATGGTACTTGTCAGGCGAGTCACGAATGGCACCCCGACAAAGTCATCACATGGCGGAATTATGTCCCATAGGTTGCACACCTGCTCCTCGCTCAGCCTCATTCTTTGAGCTACGATGGCTTCATGAAGTGGGTTCTCATCATCTTCATCGAGTGGGTCCTCATTATGTTCATCATCTTCGCCATCTTCATCATCTTCATCATATTCCAACAGGTTGATATAAATGACAGCCAGCTTGGGTCTTTCTGCTCTGAAGGAGAAGTTGATCAACTCACCACCAGTAAGACACATGCAGGCAAGGAAACGGGCCCATCCATCTCCTCCAATCTATGACATATTGCGTCCTTTCTCGACCTCCATAGTGTACGGCCCCCCAGGAGCCACAAATGTCAAAGTGTCTCCTGTCAGCTTGTTGAATTTCAACCTCACATTGCATTGGACGATCTGTGTAAAAAAAGCAAAATGAAACAATGCAGTAATGCCAACACTAAAAATAAAATAGTTGTTACATTTCATATAATTTCTTAACGCCGCATGACAATAACTCGGTTGTAAGTAGATGCCGAACAGCTTGCCAGTTGTAAGGCTGCTGGCGCACCTTGACTTCCACAATCGACATGGTGGTGGTGGTGGTGGCGCCATTTTCCTAAAGCAATATGAACAAGGATTAACGATCCACTTCACAGGAAAGAAAATTAATTGTTAAATCAAAATATTCTATAAATCAACTAAATCAACTAGCCTATTAAATAAACTTGCCTACTAAATCAACTAAATCAAAATGTTCTACAGATCAACTAAATCAAAATGTTCTATAAATCAACTAAATCAACTAGCCTATTAAATCAACTTGCCTACTAAATCAACTAAATCAAAATGTTCTATAAATCAACTTGCCTACTAAATCAACTAAATCAAAATTTTCTAAATCAACTAAATCAAATAGCCTACTAAATCAACTAAATCATATGAACTAAATCAAAATGTCGCATATGAACTTGCCTACTAAATCAAAATGTAGCAGGGAGGAGGGGTTGTGGATGGAGGAGGGAGGAGGGAGAAGGAGGGGCGACTGGAGGAGGGAGGAGAGAGTAGGACGGAGGAGGAAGGGCAGAGCGAGGAGGGGCCAGCCGGCGGTGAGTCGAGGGAGGACGGAGGAGGAGGGCGGTACCGAGTCCATCGAGGAGGAGGAGTTGACGGCGGCGGAGAGGGAAGAGGGGTAGGCAACGGTGGATGGTGGGGGCGACGGCGGCCGGCGGGGGAGGACCGGCGCGCGGGGGGATTGAGAGGGAGATGGAATGATTGTGAGTGTGAGTGTGGATCGGATAGAGGAGAGCGTCGGGGGTGGGAGATAGCTAGTTTTAGCAGTAGCGCTCTAAAGGTAAAGGCGCTGCAGCTAAACTACCTAGCAGTAGCATGCTTCGATTAACGCGCTGCTGCTAGAACTAGCTTCACAGCGGGTCGTGGGAATTATAGCAGTAGCGCGGCTTAGAAGAGGGGCGCTACTGGTTCAATTATTTCAGCAGCGAGTGTTGCCAGAGCGCGCTACTGCTACATTGCAGCAGCGCCTTAATTTAAAACTCGCTGCTGGTAAGATCTTGTGTATAAGCTTTTCCCTAGTAGTGATAGTTGGGATAGAAATCCAATACGTTTTGTATCTGATAGGTTGTGCACAAGTTTCGTATCACGCCCCATAGAGAAATCATGCTAGTGTCTCTCTTGCGTTGTGCAACAAGAGGATTTTTTGTGGATAACACATTTTGAGCTCATTCCTTGGTTGCACGACCCCACTTATCTATGTGTGTGTGTGTTTCCGTGTACCACTCCCTTACTATTGATCTATTTGTTTCACTTGTGAATTTGTGACTCTTTCTCAACATTATTGATATCTTGCTAACAATTGCATCAATTTTGTGCCACTTATCCTCATCAAGCTACTCCAAAAACTTTACTTGTGTAGGTGTGAGATTGACAAGATCCGGTACCAATTGTCCTACTTCCATAATACCATATTGGGTGATCATTGATCCATCTTCAACATTGGATAAGGTAAATTTGGTCTAGTTCTTCTAATTCTTCCACTAAAATTTTATTGAGCATGATGGATATGCCAAGCACTTCTTCCAACCCACTCTTCGATGAGCAAGATGCACCAAATGACTATGTCACCAAGGTTCAACTCTTCAACATTCAACAATCTTTCCATCAAGAAAATGAAGCTTTCGGCGACCGCATCGAACAACTCGCCACCAACTTGCGAAAATCCGAAGCAAGAATGAGAGACTACCTTGACACCAAGCTATCCTCAGCAATTGAAGAGTCCCCGGCCATGATGGTGAATCATGCTTCTTCCACATCTTCTTCGTCGACGCCACTCAGGCTGACACTCTTCGGATACCTCTTCTGATGCAATCCTTCCATGATCACCCACTCTTTGGGTGGGGGGGGGGGGATATCAAATCTAGGGGGAGCTTTGCTCTAAAAATTGAGCTAAAGCAACTCTAATGGTGTGAATACATTAATGCTTTATGTAAAAGTGGTAACCCCACTTGTGCTTAACGATGAGTATGACCTATGATCAAATGTTCTCATTTGACTCCTAAGTCAATATACTCATATATAGATGACCTAGTCATCGCCAATTGCTTGATAGATGCTAGAATTGTTTGTGCATGTTTGACACATATTTCATTTGACATTTTATTGTGTGAACATGTTGGTTTGCAATTTTCCCATTCGAGGACATCGATTTGTTGTTTTGGTTTTTGTTGGCCAAATGGATGTGCAAGAATGCCTAAGAACTTTCTCTCGCTAACTATGATCTTCTTGTCTCAAATTCTATTCATGCTACATCACAAAATTGAACAAGCTCATTTCGGACCCTCCGGGTGAGGAGCACTCGGAGCCACCGATCCATCAAGGGCTGCCTTCCAAAACCTTCTAGTGCTTTTCAGTCAGATGAACCCTCTCAAACTCAGTCCCACCAAACACGATCAAGGTATTAATCTCGTTGCTACCGATTAGACCGACTCGGTCCCACCGATTTGTTGTAACTGCACGCAGTTTCACACCTCGGTGCCACTGATTCTGTGGCACCCAGGCTCAGAGCAACCGGTTTACCTTGCATTTCCAGCCCAGAGATCACGTCTTCTTGCAACACACAACAACTTGGTATAGAAGACAACCGCTTTATTGATGCTAGTGGAAACATAGGTTTGATATTACGTCAAGTAGCAAGGCAAAGTGGCACACATGGTGTGGCTGAACAATATGTACATTATTTAATGAAACATGAGGGTCCTCGATCACGATAACTAAGCGGCAGCGGAACGATGATGAAGTGGAACTCCATAACACAGGGACACCGATGTGGACGCGATCTAGACATGGGAAGCACTCCGATCCAATACGAGTTGCCTGAAAGCTGGCATGACACGCCAGGTCAGTACATTGAATGTACTTGCAAGCTCACAACAAGCATAAGCATAATGGCAAACAATATCATGACAATTAAGCAGGTTAAATGCAATGCAAACATACTACTTATGCAGTGAAAACAACTTGTGCACCGAGTCCCTCAGACTCCTTACCAGACGGGCTACCAACCGGAACGATGTTCATACCCGGATCACAAATGAAACCAACACTTTGGTTCCCACCACGATCATCTTCATGATCTCACAAATCATCACATAACCAGTGGCAACCAATAAGAATTTATTGTGCAAGATTACTTATTAATGTTGATCCATGGTTTGACTTACTCACGAGCTATGTCCGTAACCGAGGACGCGACTATCGATAGATTAAATACACTCTGCAGAGGTAGCGCACTTTACCCACACCACGGAATCCATGGCCTCGTCTTCCAATTCGGGTGTACCAACGACATTCTGACGAAACCCTCCCATTGCCATGACACTCTCCCGGCCACTCCGACTAACTCTCCACTGGGTTAAGTCATGGGTGGCCCCGTGCCTACCAAAGGCATCAACTGCCACCGTCGTGGCAAAAATTGTCCCAAACGGGGACAAGGTACCATAATAACAAACGGGCACACAAGGTTATGTCTGCTTACCGGGCCAGGGTACCGCACGCCCATAACCTTCCCTTGTCGAAGGTACCGACCAGAGGCATGACAATGGACCAAATAAAGACCTTCCCATAAAGGAAAATGTGGTTGCACTAGAAAAACTCGATTCAGTGGCACCATGACTCGATCAACATTAAGTTCAAGTTGAATTAACATATGTTTTAACTTGAAATAAAATAACTCGAGTCACAATATGCCATGATCATGCAACTATTCTACATGCAAAACATACCACTCAAAGTAAACAGATCAACATCATCAAAGTTTTCTACTTGCACTACTCATAGTCTTACTGATTTTACTTCACTGGTTTAACACTCATAATTTTGGTTATACCATAATGTATTAAAATCAATTTATCACATAAAGAAGCTACCATTAATCATAAAAGCATAACCACACAATCAAAAATTTCTTCTCCTGTCTTAAGCTAGTTCATGCATTCAACCAGTACTATAGCTAAGCATTTCAAGCATGACAAAGTAACTAGCATAAGCAATATTCATTTAAATAATTAAATGCAAGAAAATAACTCATATTCAAGTTGGAAAAATCATAGATATTGAAATGACACCATCCAAATGTTGGTGTGGCTTGTCTTAGTGCAGAGGAGGTTCACACTCCTCCTGGTTATCTTCAAGACAAGCTTCTCCCTCTGAAAATAATTAAAAGCAGCAAAATAAAATATCAAGAACCACTCTGAAAATCACCAAAAATTCTAGACAGCAAGGAAAAATCTCCATTTTGGTGTGCTGCTAGAACTTATCAAAAAAACACAATGCAAAATGAATCAACTCATTTGGACTTATGGTTTAAGAGTTATGGGCGCCAGTGAGGATGGGGCAGTGCTTCAGAGCTCACGCGGGCACTGTGAAGCTCGAAGACGAGCACAGGAGGCCGTTGGGGAAGAAGACATGGGCACGGGTGCACTGTGGCTTTGGCCGCAATGCGCCCGTGCTTGCTGCGGGTGCTTCGGCATTGGCGAGCGGAAGGTAGGGGTCAAAGGTGATGAGACGAAGGCGGTGCCACAATGCGGCAGTCATCGGCGAGCTCTGAGACGATCACACAACGAACAGACGCACAGGCGTAACACAGAGCGCATCAGGCGCGTTGCCAGAGTCGTGTCCTCCATGGTGGCATGGTCAAAACGACGCCCACGTGATGCCAAACCATGTCTGAGGTGTTGCCCATGCAGTGTTTGGTCTAAGTGGGGTGATGGCACACTGCCAGACCAACCAGATGAGACTTGAGCTTCGTGGCAAGTTTCTGTACATAAACTTGGTCGCCAAGTTTGGAGGGCTTCTAGAAGGAGATTAAGGCTAATCTTCTGGAGTTAAGCTTCTCTTAGGAGAGTAATGAAGCTCAAGAAAATGTGCATCATTGGATCAAGGAAAAGGGTACTTGCTGTAGAAACTGCATTTTGAGGCCAGAATAGAAATGATTTTCTGTAGCAAAAATATTCCAAAAAGTCCTGCAATATTTTTGCTCGGGGAGGTGGGTCCAAAGAATATTTGAGAATTTTCTCAGATTTTTGGAAGCAAGAAAAATGAGGGTTGCTTTGGAGCACAAGTTTCTGAATTGAATTTCAGAGAAGATAATGAATATTTTTCTTTTATGAAAAATATTCCTTGGGTTATTTTGGGATTTTTCAGAGAAAGAATGATGAATAAGAGATGGATGGGTCACTTGGGTGAAAATCAAGGACATGCCCAAGTGTTTAAGTCCATTTGAATTGATTCAAAAACCCCAAATTCAAGGCAGAAGCAAATGAAGTCCGGAAAAAGAGAGAAGGCAAAAACCAGGCTGTCACAAACCTCCCCCGCTTAGGATGAATCTCGTCGTCGAGATTCGGTTGCTCGGGAAAAAAATTCTGGGTAGTTTGTCCTTAAAAATTCCTCTCTTTCCCAGGTTGCTTCTTCCTCTGTGTGATGCTCCCATTGAACCTTATAAAACTTTATCACTTTATAGCGAGTGACTCTTTCTGTCTCATCCAATATTCTGATCGGTCTCTCCTCATTGGTTAAATCATTAGCAAGTTCTATCTCTGCCATATCAGTCCTTTTCTCAGGTGGCGAGATACACCTTAGCTATGAGACATGGAACACATTGTGCACTTTTGACAATTCCGGGGGCAATTCCAATTGATAAGCGATTGTTCCAACTCTGGACATGACTGGGAATGGACCAATATATCTGGGTGCCAGTTTTCCTCGGGTCTGAAATCTCTTGACTCCTTTCATGGGTGTGACTCGGAGGTACACGTGCTCTCCGGGCTCAAAACTGATCTGACGATGCTTTGCATCATAATAACTCTTCTGTCGGGATTTGGTCAACTGCAGTCTATCTCAGATCTCCTTGACTTGCTTTCAGCCTCCATCATCAAATCAGTGCCAAAAATGCGGCTATCTCCGGTTTGAGAACAGTTTAGAGAAGTGCGGCACTTACGGCCATACAGAGCTTCATAAGGTGGCATCTTCAAGCTGGTCTGGAAACTGTTGTTGTAGGAGAACTCAGCATACTGAAGACAATCTTCCCACTTGGGTCCTTGGGCCAAAGCACATGCTCGGAGCATGTCTTCGAGTATCTGATTTACCTGCTCAGTCTGCCCGTCTGTCTAACGATGATAGGCTGTGCTGTATTTTATGGAAGTCCCCAGGGCTTGGTGGAGACGTGATCAGAATGCTGAGGTAAAGAGCGAACCTCAGTCTGAAGTAATTGTTCTTGGCACTCCATGCAAACTGACATTCTGGACACATATAACTGTGCGAGTTGATCGGCTCGGTAGGTCGTTCAGATGGGGATGAAGTGAGCTACCTTTGTCAGCGTGTCCACCATGACCCATACTGCATCATTGCCTCGTTGAGTCCTTGGTAGACCTATGATGAAATCCATGCAGACATCATCCCATTTCCATTGTGAGACGGGTAGGGGTTCAAGGAGTCCAGCGGGTTTCTGGTGTTCCGCCTTCACTTTGTTGCATATATCACAACAAATGACAAAGTATGTGATATCTTTCTTCATTCCATCCCACCAAAATATCTGGCGAAGGTCTTCGTACATTTTGGTACCTCCTGGGTGAATTGAATTCGAAGATTCATGTGCTTATGCCAAGATCTTCCTTCTCAGGTCTGCTTGCTCAGGTACGCAAATCCGTCCTCGAAACCTTAGCGTACCATGCTGATCCTTAGAGAAATTCTGAGTCTTGCCTTCTTGCATACGCTTGACATGGGACTGCAGCGCTACATCATCTGTCTGGGCCCTGCGAATCTCATCCTCAAGGGTAGGAGTAACTTCCAATATATTGGAAAGACTGGTGTCAACTATAACCGAACTGTTCTGGGTGATCTCTTCTTGGAGTTCGGGAGGCAAGGAATCCTTTATGGCATTCAGA
Organism: Aegilops longissima; assembly: GCA_021605205.1. Taxonomy (NCBI): domain Eukaryota; kingdom Viridiplantae; phylum Streptophyta; class Magnoliopsida; order Poales; family Poaceae; genus Aegilops; species Aegilops longissima. The sequence goes on along the minus strand of CM038682.1, from coordinate 106,142,343 downwards.
CTGACAGGCTTGCGGCTGAGTGCATCAGCAACCACGTTGGCTTTACCCGGATGATAATTTATCCCAAGGTCATAATCCTTGACCAACTCGATCCATCTTCGTTGTCGAAGGTTTATGTCCGACTGAGTGAATATATACTTGAGACTGTTGTGGTCGGTAAATATCTGACACCTTTTTCCAATGAGGTAGTGTCTCCAAATCTTCAAAGCATGCACAACAGCGGCCAACTCCAAATCAACTGTTGGATAGTTCCCTTCGTGAGGCCATAATTGTCGAGATGCGTAGGCCACAACCTTGCTATCTCATGAGTACGCATCCAATACCTCTCCTGGATGCGTCGCAGTATACATCAAAGATGCGGTAGATGTCTGGAAGAGTCAATACAGGTGCTATTGTCAGTCTAGTCTTTAGCTCATTGAAACTTTTCTCACAATCCTCAGTCCATTCAAACTTCTTATCTTTCTTGAGAAGCTCTGTCATTGGCTTCGCAATCTTAGAGAATCCTTCGATGAAATGGTGGTAGTATCCGTCTAATCAAAGGAAACTCCGGATCTCGGATACTGTCGTTGGTGCAGTCCAATCCAGCACGTATTTCACCTTACTTGGATCCACGGCTATCCCTTCTGCTTAAAGAACATGCCCTAAAAATCCAACTTGCTTGAGCCAAAACTCACATTTGCTGAACTTCGCATATAGCTGATGGTCACAGAGCCTTTGCAGAACTGCTCTAAGGTGTTTCTTGTGTTTTTCTTCACCCTTTGAGTACATGAGGATGTCATCGATGAAGAACACCACAAACTTATCCAAGAAATCCGTAAACACCTTATTCATCATATGCATGAAAAAGGCAGGGCATTGGTGAGACCGAAAGACATAACTGTAAATTCATAAAGACCGTATCGAGTAGTGAACACGGTTTTGGGAATATCTTCCTCCTTGATTTTGAGCTGGTGATATCCAGTCCTCAAATCAATCTTGGAGAATACTTTTTCCCCACTAAGTTGATCAAACAAATCATCAATCCTTGGCAGTGGATATTTTTTCTTGATAGTGACATCCTTCAGCTGACGGTAATCTACACACATTCGAAGACTGCCGTCCTTCTTGTCCACAAATATTGCGGGTGATCCCCATGGTGAAGATCTCGGACGAATGTATCCCTTCTGAAGCATCTCATCAAGTTGTTTCTTTAATTCCACTAATTCTGACGAAGGCATCCGATAATACTTCTTATATAACAGTGCGGTTCCAGGCACAAGAACAATTGCAAACTCAAGTTCCCTGTCTGGCGGAATTCCTGGTAATTCCTCAGGGAATACATCTGGAAACTCACTGACCAAAAGAACTAATTCCAATTCTTCACCATAGCCGTGAAAACCATTTCCTTCTTGGGTATGCTTCTACGGGCATATAATTTTGTGGTACGACCGTCCTGACTTGTCATGGTGACTTACTTGGTCGCACAGTTGATGCATACTTGATATTGGGTTAACCAATTCATTCCCAAAATAATATCCAATTTGGCAGACTCGATGACTATCAAGGATGTTGGAAATCTGACTCCCTTGGTATCAATTTCAAAATTACGACACACCAGATTTCTTCTGAGCACGGATCCTGGGGATTGTACCATCATAGTTTTTTCCCAAAATCGAGCATGGAAATTTGTTTTGGGAAGCAAAAATCCATGAAATAAAAGAGTGGGAAGCCCCAGAGTCAAATAAAATTATTGCATGTATGCTATTAATAGGAAACATACCAACGACGACTTCCGGGTCTTCTTGGGCTTCATCTGTGGAGAGGTGGTGAATTTGCCCTTGGATGGTCCTCTAGATAGAGTAGGGCTCCAGGTGATTGACTTGTGCCCTGAATGGTGCGGTTGGCTTGTTCATGGGGCACTGTCTGGCATAATGTCATGTTTTCCCACAATTGAAGCAAGAATTATTGCGCTGACATTATTCACGCACCGGGCTAGTCACGACATTCTTGACTTGTGTAGTGGTCTTGTTAAACATTCTGCTACCAATTGGGTTTGTACTCCACCTGAGTCTGCTGCCAAGTACGAGCCTTCTGCACTGGTTTTCCATCCTTCTTAGGCTTGCATTTGCGCTTGTGGTCATTATAAGCGGGCCTGTTGTCGTGCACGAGCTTGTGTTCCCTTTCTGCGATGACGGCTTTGTTTACCAGAGTTTGGAAATCCGGGAAATCAAACATATTGAGAGTGAATCTGAGGTGTTGGTTTAGCCCTCCAAGAAATCTATCGATCTTCCTTTCTTCTGTGGCTACATCATAAAGAGAATAACAGGCCAAATGGTTGAACTTGTGCAGGTACTCACTTAGTGACAGGCTTCCTTATGTGAGAGCGAGGAATTCGCGCTTCTTGACCTTCATAATCCCGGCTGGAATATAGTACTTGCGGAAATGGTCCTTGAATTTAGTCCAGGTAATTTCTTCGTCCGCAGGCCACATAGCCTTAGCATTATCCCACCATATAGCGGCAGCTCCTTCAAGATAATGCTTAGCGAACGGAACCTTGTCAGCTTCTTCAGTACGAGCAATCTCGAGCTTCTTATCAATACTCCTTAACCAATCATCGGCTTCCAAAGGATCGATAAATTGATTGAAACTGGGAGGCTTGGTCCTCTGAAAATCTGACAGCTTGGAGTGATGACCATTCTGATTTCCATTTTGCCCAACCATAGATTGCACACTTTTCAACAGCTCAATCAGTTTGTTGTTCCTTCTTTCCTCAGACATACGCATAATTTGCTCAGTGGATGGCGGATGTGGCGGTGGAGGCGGTGGTGGCTGATATGGCTCGGGGGAATGTCCCACCTGTCTTGTTGAGCGACGAACAGGGACATCCTCACAAGCGCTCCCCGCGTCATCCTATTGTTTATTTTCCCAATAAAAAGCAACTGAGATGAGAAATATCCAAAAATGGGAAGAATAGCCAGTAACAAGCTGAGAGAAAGCAGCGAAAAAGAAACCAAGGCGGATAAAAGGGTTCCAACATAATTATACATAGACTCATACATGAAAGATAAACATCATGACTGGTTCGACTACCCTCATACATGACACTAAGCATCATGACACAAACAACTACATCCGTACCCCTACCCGCCTTCGCCAGTCTACGCCGCCGCTTGCGCCGCACCGCCGCTGCAGACGCCGCCCGTGCCCCGCCGCGCCGCCTCCCACCGTTCTGCAGCCGCCCGCTGCGGGTCGGATCTCGCCGAGCGTCCGCCGTTGACTCCACCGTTGACCTGTCGGTTTTCTTCGGTTAACCTCGGTTTTTTTTATTTTCCGGTTCAATCTATTAGATCGGTTTTTCGTTCAGTTTATTTATTTAGCGGACGCTCGTCCATTCGTTCGTTTTTAACGAATTATGTTCGCCAGTTAGCCGCCGACAGCGAACGTTCGTTCGTTAGCCTGTTCGTCTCGTTTTATTTTTCTAGGGTTTTTTCGCGATTATTTCCGATCGCGATTTCTACCCTGATCTTCGTTTTAGTTTATTGTTTCGCTCGTTTATCCAAATCAGGTGAAAAAAGCGCCTAGATGTTCGTCTCGAAGTCCTCTTTCTGTTAAACCAACTTGAACAAGATTTTGGTACTATAAAATTTGTCTTTAGTCCAGATTAGTAAACGGATCTTGTTTCTTTCGTAGTTTGAGTTTCGTTGCTTCGTTTGATTTGATTCTTTTTTACAAACCGGAGTTCTTCCGTTGAACTTTCTGGTTAGATCTTCTTATTTGAGTTTTACCCGTGCATCTTTGTTTTTTTTTTGCTTAGTATGCTATTGTTTGTTTGCGATAGAATTCCCAGAGTGCGAAGCATGCTACTACGAGTCACTAGGTTTTGCAGATCGTCAGCAAGGCAAGTAACACATTGATCATACTCTTTTCATACCCAGTTTTTATGCATTATTTAAAATCCTCAAACACTGCATGATTAGGAGGTGATTAACTTGTGGGTATTGGGAAGTAGATGATGAGGTAGAACCTATTACCTGTTTTAATATCAAACCCTTGGGAGTTACTTCTACGTTATGCTTATATTACCATGCTATGCGTGTAGATGTGGATTGGGTTTGAGTGTATCCATGAAAGATGTGAGATTGCTTAATTAATGGTTTAACTTAAGGTGGCAACTTTAATACACATCTGGGTGGATTGTTGGTTTGGGCACCTAGGGTTATACCAGTGTTGTCCTAGGAGATCCCGGGGTTATACCGTGTGATCCTCCTATGGTCCGCCACCCAGGCTCAAAGGGATCATAAGATTATTCATGCTAGAAACTTCCGTGTGCAGCCACAAGCTATTATGGGCTCTAGCATAGTTGAGTAGGTCGCATGACCTCTTCCAGTGGTAGGCTAGCAGATGTAGGGGATGTAGGTTGGTACTGTCTACCCGGGGTTAGAGTTAATGCTTCTGAAAGACTGTGTCTCGGTCATCCATTTCTCAAACACCATGAAGTGCAAGAATTCCAACCGAGGAGATAGGGTCTTGTGGGGAAAAGTGCGCAAACCTCTGCAGAGTGTATAAACTAATCATGGTTAGCCGTGTCCCCGGTTATGGACATCTTGAGTATCTAGTACTTGAATTATTGATTTGATCTCATCACTCTAAATTAATTTGTTGGGTCGATGATTACTTTCAAATTGGGATTGAGATGGGGGTACCATTCTCAATGTTTCAACCACCATGATAGTTAAATAAAATATATTCCTTTGTTGTAGGGAAAAATTGGCTTTTCACAAAACAATATAACCGTAGAGCCTCCACCAGCCATATATGCATGTAGTGATAGCATTCACCTGTTCTTTGCTCTACTGTGTTATTTTGCCAGCATATTCCATGTGCTGACCCATTTTCGGGCTGCAACATATCATGTTGCAGACTTTTTAGACGAGGAGTAAGGTGCGCTAGGTCGTTTGTCATGCACTCAGCTATGTCGTTGGAGTTGATTGACTCACTTTATCATCCAAGCCTTCCGCTGTTATCGTATTTAGATGGCCTTAAGCCATATTTATTGTAATAAGTTCTCTTTTGAGACATTCGATGTAATAAGTGTGTGATTGCTATTCTATTATAAATCCTTCGAGTACTGTGTGTGTCAGCATTACCGATCCAAGGATGACACTGAACACAGAGATTTGACCGTCTGAGGTCGGATCGCTACAAGATGGTATCAGAGCGCACGCTGAATGTAGGACACGACCACTAAGATGAACCATAGGTCACTCTTCTCTACTCATTTCTAACTCCTCTACATTTTCTACTCTTTAGGATGGCGGACTCAAGGAACAAGTTTGCACAACCGGATGAAGACACACCTTTTGGGAGACACTTGAAGGAAGTCACTAGGTACCTGAACATCGGAATACCAGGCTTCACCGGAACCTAACTGCCACTTTACCAGAAGAGGAGCATTGGATGATTCAAGTTCAAGTTCCAGGAAGGACATTCACGCCAGTCACTGAGCCCATAGAGTTTTCCTTTGATGCACCCACCTGGAGTCTAGGCAAGAGCATGGCATCCCACATTGCTATTGGACGTATTGGAGAAGTCTACGAACAGGAGCTAAAGGACACTATCTATCAGATATGTGGGCGCCGAGACGAGCAATGGGACATGATCAGCACCAGGAAGGACAGTTCCATTGCACCTTTCATCCAGGAGTTAAACCAGCACATCCGTCGACAGGAGAACCAGATGTTCACAAGCATGAGAGGTTTGAAGAAGGCGATGACCAGGAACATGGTGCTAGAAGAGGAACTCAAGTCTACACGCGATGGATACGAGGAGGAAATCGCAATACTCGTGGAGAAGAATGATGACTTGACAAGGAAGCTAGGAGTATTCATGGGAGACTCCGCGCTAGGAGGAGAAGACGACGAACCCAAGGAAATTTGTTCTGAAGACTACATCATCATCGACGACACCGACTCCGACCCCGACGATAGTGATGATGATTATGAGGACGAAGCTGGAGCGGACATCATGGAGTCTTCCATCGATCAATATTTCTAGATGACCACCATATGATTAGTAGCATCCCCCCTGTATATAGTAGTAGTCCGAGCACTTTTGTAACGATAGTTCTAGACCGATTGTATGCCCTTGCTTGATTGATTGAGTGATATGATATGATTGTGTTTGTCTCATGTGCATATGGGTAGTGCTTTCTCGTTAGACCTCACTCTATTCTAATTCTCTCCCCTCTAAACCCATCAGATGCCTCCGAGACGTGACCCCGGATTTGTCTTCCCACCTGAGATCACCCAATTGATCCAGTAGCAGAATGCCTTGATGCAGATATTAGTCCAGAACCAAGGCAACAACAACAACAACAACCCTCCACCACCACCTCCAGTCGACAACTTAGCTCATTTTATAAGGTTGCAGCCGCCGGTGTTTTCCAGTAGCACCGAGCCAATTGTTGCTGATGACTGGCTACACAGGATTGGATGGGAGTTAACCACCGCAGGTTGCACAGATGCAGAGAAGGTGCGTTTTGCCGCACATCAATTGGATGGACCAGCAGCTTCTTGGTGGGAAAATTACACAGCCACTTTTCCTATAGCCAATATCACTTGGGATCAGTTTCAGCAAGCATTCCACACAACACATGTCTCAACTGGAGCTATGAACATGAAGAAGCGTGAGTTTCGCAACTTACGCCAGGGGAACCATACTGTAGCTCAGTACGTGGATGAGTTTAGCAAGTTATCTCGCTATGCCCCTGATGATGTGGCCACAGATGCCGCAAGCAGGAGAAGTTTATGGAAGGGCTGAATGATGAGATGAGCATGCAGTTGATGGTGGCAACATTTAACAACTACCAGGAGTTGGTAGACAAGGCTCTTATGATTGAAGGGAAGCAGCAGCAGATTGAGAGCTGTAAGAGGAAGTATGGACAAGGGAAGTACAATTCTGGAACTCAGCAGAAGCCCCGTTTTACCCCGAACTCGGAAGGATATACCCATAACCATGGAGTCCACACCCACAATGGAGGAAGTTCTCATAACCATAGTGGCCCCAAGAATGGAAACGGGAATGGAGCAAGCAGCAATAAGAACCGCCCTAACCCAGCCACACCCGCCAATATGGATCAAAGTCACATTACTTATTTCAAGAGCGGGAAGACTGGGCACTATGCCAATGATTGCCCAGAGTTGAAGAATGGAAATGGCAATGGAGCTCTGGGAAGAAGCCCAACCCTTTCAACAGGGGACAAGTGAACCACGTGAACGTGGAGGAAGTTGAAGAGCAGCCAGATGTAGTTCTCGGTAAGTTTTTGGTTAAGTCATTTACCGCTCTCGTTCTTTTCGGTACTGGTGCATCGCATTCATACATTTCAAGGGGATTTGTGGACAAGTTTAAGTTACCCACCTTAGCCCTTAGGACACCTTTGCTAGTAAGCTCACCCGATGCAGAGTATAAGGCCAGTTGTCGGTGTCAAAACCGGCGGATCTCGGGTAGGGGGTCCCGAACTGTGCGTCTAGGCGGATGGTAACAGGAGACAAGGGACACGATGTTTTACCCAGGTTCGGGCCCTCTTGATGGAGGTAAAACCCTACGTCCTGCTCGATTGATATTGATATTGTGGATGTTTACAAGAGTGGATCTACCACGAGATCAAGGAGGCTAAACCCTAGAAGCTAGCATATGGTATGATTGTAAGGGTTGTTGATGATGTGATGTAGTCCTACGGACTAAAGCCATCCGGTTTATATAGACACGGAGAGGGCTAGGGTTACATAGAGTCGGTTACAATGGTAGGAGATCTACATATCCGTATCGCCAAGCTTGCCTTCCACGCCAAGGAAAGTCCCATCCGGACACGGGAGAAGTCTTCAATCTTGTATCTTCATAGTCTTGGAGTCCGGTCGATGATGATAGTCCGCCAATGATAGTTCGGCTGATGATAGTAGTCCGCTATCCGGACACCCCTAATCAGGACTCCTCGGTAGCCCCGAACCAGGCTTCAATGACGATAAGTCCGTAGCGTATATTGCTTGGCATTGCAAGGCGGGTTCCTCCTCCAAATGATAGAAGATTGTGAACACCGGGATAGTGTCCGCTCGCAAAATAAATTCCACATTCCACCGTAGAGAGAATAATAATATATACACAAGTTCAATCTCTGGCGTTTTTGTGGCATGACGTCACACCACTACCAAGCCATTACTTAAATTGTTTTTACTTTACCACCTCGGCGACTTAGCGAGGCGGTTTCCTTAACACGTCTTGTCGAAGCGGAGATCGTGTTTCCCTTAATCCGGGATTCTCATCAATACGACGTGGGTAACCCAACCGCGCCATTGATGGTGACGCTTGGGGGATAAGCGAGTTTTACCAGGCCGGCGGGGGACGCGTAGACTTTGCCCGCCCATATAAGGGATAAGGATTCACCTTCTCACCTACGCCTTCTTCCTCCTTTGCTTATCCATCTCCGCGCACTCGTCTCAACCTTCTCCGACCATGTCCGGAGCGGGAGGTAAATGGTTGGCCTCCACCGTTAAGGAGGAGCACATCGCCAAACTGCGCGGCGCCGGATACCTCTCCAGCGACATCGCGCACCGGGCAGCTCATCCCCACCCCCAGGAACCATGAGAGGGTCGTCTTTCTTCCCCACTTCCTCCGCGAACTGGGCTTTCCACTTCACCCCATTGTCCGGGGTCTCATGTTCTACTACGGCCTGGATTTCCATGATCTGGCGCTGAACTTCATCCTCAACATCTCGACGTTTATCGTCAGGTAATGCGAAACCTTCCTCGCATCCGGCCCCCTACGACGTGGCTCAAGACCTTCAATGTCAAGCGAAGGTAGTGAAGGGCACTCAAGCGGAGTCTTGGGCGCCATGTTGGGCAAGATGCCCAATGTCCTTAGGTTGAAGGGGCCTTCGTGGAATCCGTCAAGGGTGGCAATCGGGGTAGTTCTATATCACCGAGCTGCGTGACCCTACATGGCGGCGGCCCCGAGTTTAGATCTGGTACACCCACGCAGCTCACCTCCCGGAAAGAGAAGGGCTTGTTGTGGGGTAGTTCGAGGAGCCGACGGGACTCAAGCACGTATCCGAAGCTGGTGAAGAAGCTCGGGCTGGTTAACGTGGTCCAAGTCATGCTCGTCCGCGGATACTCCCATGCCAAGCGGGCATTCAATCTGTGGGAGTTCGATCCGGAACAGCACCAGCGCTGAGCAGGCTCTTGACCTGACGTCTGAAGGCGCTGGAAGGTGCTGTTCAAGGCGCAAGCCCCGCATCCATGATGAAGATCGCGGATTTCGCTCATGGCCAGCCGGCGAGGTAAGTGATTCTACCCCTTTACGGGACACTTGTTTTCATAGTTTGACTCTATCACGGGTTTTAATTTCCCCTCTCCTTTGACGGGACTGGATGAGGAAGGCGGAGCAGATTACCTGCCGGCTCCTATGCGAGAAAATCCAGTGGGCGCCCGTCTAAGCGGGCTGCTGGTTCCGGCACCGCACGTGGTGCGGAGAAAAGCAAGAAGGAGGCCACGGGTGCTCGAAAGAGTGCCCGTTTTCAGGTGTCCGATGACTCGGGCGGACTCCTCCCGAAAATGAGGAGGAGGAAGAGGACTCTCTCGAGAAGGAGAGAGAAGAGGAAGGCTTCCCAGCAGGGGAAGCCGAAGGGTCAGAGGGAAGGACTATTCCCGGACAGCTCCGCCAACATCAACGTTGGCGAGGAAGAATGGCCTTCAAGGGCCAGGCCTCCGGCGAGAACGTAAGTATCCGGACTCCTGAATGATTTATAATTTCTTTTTCTGCGTCACATAGTGTCATTCGGATGCCGCACGCTGCCTGTAGTCCGGCCGGTGATGATCTCCCGCTTCATCGGCGGGTCGTTGGCTTCGTCGGATGTAGACTCCATCGACCGCCTCCACCTCTCGTGGCGCCGAGGGCGCCGAGGTGGGAGCCCAGAAAGGACCCATCGGTGAGGCTCGGGCGCCACAAGGCGTCCTCCGGACTTTGCGCCGGACTCCACATCGGAACCCGTAGTGGCTCGAGTCCGGCGGCGGCCCTTGAGCGAAGGCAAGACCGTGACGCCGGCGGCTTCCGCCCAACCGGGCGCGGGTAATTTGTTGAGGCGCTGAAGAGCGCTTCCATCGAGAAGAACACCGCACTATTATGAGTGCGGTGATCGAAAAGTGCAGCTTCGCCAAGAGCGGGCTGACCGAAGCCTGCGATAGCCTTCTATCGGGCTTTGAGGTAAGAAGTTAATAAATATGCAATGTAATACCGCATAGACAGTAGCCCCGATGCTCGGTTCGGTGTTGGAAAGAAAAGCGGATGGGGATCTGAAAAAAAGATATCTGTGAGGGTTGCTAAAAATTATGTCAATATGGGTTGCGAGGCTACGCTGCTGACCTCTGCCGCCTTGGCTGCGGAGGTCGGTGCTTGTGAAGCAGGAGCTTGAGTGGTCGAGCAAGAGCTCGGCGCGCCAGAAGCAGCTCCAGGACAAAGAAGGTGAGTAACACCACTTTGAACTTGTACCTTCTGAGAAAAGGATTTAGGTTGCAACAAAAATAACAAGGATAACATGGATGCTGCAGGGGCCACGAGCGAGTGGCGTTCTGAAGGAGGCCGTGTCCATGACGAAGCATAATGCGCCACAGGAGGCGGGCAGAGAGAGAAAAGCATGAGGCGCGGGTGGCGGTGGTTCAGCAAGAGCTCCAGGCTCTCATGGAAAAGTATGAGAGTTTGGAGCGTGACTCAAGGACTCGAGAGTCCGAGCTTGCCTCGGCTCTCGAAAGTGCCAAAACCGCCAAGGCCGAGGCCCATAAGTCCCTTCAGGAGATTGAGTTGATGAGGAAGATAGCGGCGGGTAAGGCATTTTTCATGCAAAGCAAGCATGTGAATGTAAATTACGTGTTACTTACCCGAATTCGAAGCTCTCCAGGGGCGTTTGCAGATCTGCCTCGCAGTGTGTCTGATGCCGCCGCATTCTACCGAGCCGAGGAGGGGAGCTCAATGGAGAAGGTCTTCTGGTTTCAGTATGCTGAGACCGGCCATCCGGTGCCCCCTCGTGACCAGCTGAAGCAGCTGGTCGAGCTTCACAAGGTGGACGAGCAGGCCATGAAGGGCCTCATAGTCCGGTGTGGCTGGACAGGCCATGCACAGGAGCTACTTCGGCCTCAGGCGACGGTTGGTGGATCGTGCCCCAGGTGGAGGTTATCAAGCGCTCCGCCTGTATTGAAGGTGCTCGTCGGGCCCTTTCCGCGCAAAGGTTCATTGGGGCAAGCTGGATGCGGAGAAGCTAATCAGCACGCGCCACCGGTGGGCAAGGAACATCGTCGCCCGAAATGTACTATAAGGCTGTCTGAAGGGTGCCCGCAAGATTGCGGATGAGTGCCCCAGGATGTAATTTTGAGTGAATTCGCAATGTGTTATCACATGCGCTGAAAACTTTGTTCATCTGCGCTAAGCAATGCTTATTAATTTAAAATATTACCTTACATGCGGCCGTTTATTAAATCTGAGAGATGGCAAGTTGTCGGCTTCAGCCCCCATGCCACAGTGGTGGGGTGTTGGGATAAACTTGGCGCTCTTGTTCCCATTTTGGGTCCATCTAGGAGGCGCTCAACACAACGAACAAGGCAACCGGACTTATAGTGCTTGAACACTCTCACTTAGCCATAGAATTCTATAATTTTTAATTTGGTGAAGCCCCTAGTATTCGGAGGACGAATTGGGCGCTATCACGCCTTCGTCGGACATAATCCGAACTTCGCTCGAAGCGGCGAGGTCTTTAAGGACCGAAAGGACCTCTCGAACAGCGACCAGTCTCTCGCCTTATCATGACAGTCAGTTTTAGCTTTCTCCATCGAGGCGTTAACCGGCTCAACCGGGCGCATAATCGCGATGGTTCTCCCAGTGCTACCTTAGCCGATAGAGCGGGCGTAAGGTGCCAAACATGGGAGCGGGCAAACCCAACTATTGACCCAAGACATGATTGAGCCGATTCATATAATGCTATAAGTTCGGGTGCCGCACTTGTGAAAGTGTCGGACTTTATCACACCATAATCACGGAGAACATAAGCCCCTGGTGTATTTGTCCGTACCAAAAGGTACGGATGCCACATGTCGTAAATAAACATATATGTATATATAAGGTAATGCAATTATAGGCAAAGAAGTGCTGCATTTTATTCGAGAAGATATTCTATGAGTGCGGAATGATACAAATAGTGCGGAAAGCAAGGGATTGGGCGAATTAAAGGCGTCTCCCTCAGGGTAGGCAGCGGAATGTTGTATTTAACAAATTTAATGCTCGTGATGGAGACCACACGAGTGTTAAATGTGGCCTTTGTCCTTCCTGGCTGTTGCATCATGAGTTGGCAGGTTCGCCGCGGACATAGTTCTGTATAAAAAAGAAAAAAAGAAAAAAAAGAGACACACTTGGGAGCCCTGGTGTGGTCGAACCGCACTCTGGTCTGTTGTGGTTGTGCCTTTCCCCTATGCCCATGGTATCTCCAAGGCGTAATTATGTCTGCGGAGAGCTTCTCTAACAATTTTGCGAGGGCTGGGGTTGAGGCTGCATTGCTCTGGCGTGCTCGGGCGTGCGGTGGTCTTGGTTGATGTTGCTCCGGCGCGTTTGGTCTTGTCCGGTCGTTTAGCGGCGGACTCGAGAGTTGCCTTAAAAGGCTGCTCTGTACCGCTGCCGCGAGCGCTGTATGTTCCTCCGTTCGGAGGGCGTTCCGTGTTTCCATTGACCGTGATGACTCCACGAGGGCCTGGCATCTTGAGCTTAAGGTATGCATAATGTGGCACGCGTTGAATTTTGCGAACACGGTTCGTCCGAGCGAGCGTGATAGCGCTGCATGAGCGGGACTATGTCGAAGATTAACTCCTCGCCGGAAATTATCCGGGATCCGAAGACCACTTCGATGTAAGCGAGCGGTACAATTGGCCTCAACACCTGGTATGACACCTTTAAAGGTTGTCTTTGTAGGTTTAATCCTTGAAGGGTCTATGCCCATCTTTCGCACCGTATCTGATAAAGCAGGTTCAGAGCTCTGCCGCCGTCCATCGGGACTCTCGTGAGTGAAATCCATCGGCGATTGGGTCTAAAACCAATGCGGCGAATCCGCCATGGCGGATCTGGTCGGATGGTCTCTTGATCGAAAGTGATCGGGCAAGAGGTCCATGGGTTGAATTTTGGGGCGATGGCTCCATCGCGTATCGCCCCTTAGTGCGCTTCCGCTCCCTCTTGAGAATATGCGTTGCGTAGATCATGTTTACCGTCCGAACTTGAGGGGGGAATCCCTTTTGTCCTCTGTTGTTCGGCGGCCAGGTCTCTTCCTCGTCATCGCTGTGTAGCCCCTTGTCACTGTTTTCGGTGATTAATTTGCCTGCTTGAATACCCAACAATCTCTGTTGGTGTGGTTAGCTGGCTTTTCGGAGTTCCATGTATTTGACAGGGCGGTCGAGTATTCGGTCCAAATTGGGCCGGGCCGGGTGGTTCTATTGAATGGCTTCTTCCGTTGACCGGGTTTGGAGCCTCGGAATCCGGCGTTGACTACCGTATCCTCATTGCTGTCGCCGTTAATGCTGCGTTTGTTTTTGTTTCGATGCAACCTGCCATTGCGGTCCTTGGTATCCGGACTGCCGGCATTTTCTTTGAGGGTGTTACTGCAAGCTAGCCAGCTATCCTCTCCCGCATGAAGCGGGTCATGAGTGATGTGAGGGCTGCCATGGATTTCGGCTTCTCCTGTCCTAGGTGCGGGCCAGCCACTCGTCGCGGATGTTATGTTTGAAGGCAGCGAGGGCCTCTGCATCCGGACGATCGGCGATTTGATTTTTCTTTGTTAGGAACCGTGTCGAGAATTGCTCGGCGATTAAATCGGCTGCTGGATTATGTGGCTTAGGTCATCTGCGTCCGTGGTCGCTTTATCGTGCCACTGGAAGTTGTCGAGAATGCGGCTTCCGTGTCTTCCAACATCAATTGACTCTGCGGGTAGGCTGTTAAGCCAATGCCGAGCTGGTCCTTTAAGCAGGCGGGAGATATTTGATGGCGTGAAGATTGCCGCCGGGCCATGTGTATATGGAGAAGATAATCCTCGATCCAAACCGCGGGGTCTGTTGTGCCATCATAGGATTCGATATTAACGGGTTTAAACCCTTGAGGATTTGATGATCCATTACTTCGTCGGTGAAGCATAGTGGGTGTCTTGGCGCCTCTGTATTGAGCAATATCATGGCGTAGATCGAGAGGCGTTATCTGCTGTGTTGGCCCGGCCGAGTAGTTATATCCGCGCGACGGTATTCGTCGGGGTCTTAGGGCGTAGCGTGATCCATAGATAGATCTGGATTGTCTTGCCTTGTCCTCAATATATCCATAAGTCCGCGCGTTCCCCGTGGCTTCAAGCTTTTTAGGCGATGCGAGTGCGGTTTTGGTGGAGGGCTTGCGCCTCTCTGTCGCGCCACGAGGTGGCGGTCTGCCGTACAGCGCTGGTGATGCAGGTTTGTATGCCTCCTCCTCTAATCGGGGAGCAACTTGCGTTTTGGGTAACTTTTGGGGGCGTTCGAGTTCATACTCTTGACGCGAGGACCTCGGTCCATCTGTCGGCCAGCAGGTCTTGATCAGCTTGAAGCTGTTGCTGCTTTTTCTTTAGGCTGTTTGCCGTGGCCATTAGCCCGTGTCTCAAACGCCTGGTTCGACGGGATCCTCGAGCACGACGAATTCGTTGTCGCCGAGGCTTGCCTCGTCTCGGAGGAGGTAAGTAATTTTCATCCTCGACCTCTTCGTCTGCCGCCCTCTTGTGAGGGCTTGCTTCTGCCTCCTCCTCGCTGGATCGTCTTTGGAGGGAGTTGTCTTCGGCACTTTCGGGGTGTTATTATCTCGTGCGGAATCTCCATTCTTGCCGTGGCGGGATTTAGAGCGGCGCCGCGGCGTCGGCGCTTGGGCTGTTCTTTAAGGAATCGGCCTCCGCCGCTTCTTTGCCGTCCCCATCTTTTGGGGTGTCCACCATGTATATGTCGTATGACGAGGTGGTCTTCGGTGTCTGTGGCGCTGGTTCTTGGTAGTCTCCGGCATCGTCGTCCATACCGTCGATGTCTTGAGTCGTAGTCGAGTATGTCGGTTAAATAAATCGGCGGTGGCTCTGAAGTGGGTGGTGGGTGGGCTCTGAATTTCTTCGTTGTCCGCGTCCCAACCGTCCTGGCCGTAGTTCGGCCAGGGCTCTTCGGATAGCGAGAGATGCTTCAGTGATTTTATGATATTGCCGAAGGGCGAGTGCTGAAAGATGTCCGCAGCGGTGAATTCCATGATCGGCGCCCAATCGGGTTCGACTGGCAGGGGCGCAGGAGGTTCGGAGTCCGGTAGAGAGTCCGGCACCTCGGAGTCATGGGCTTTATGCGGGACAAGGTAAGTGTTCGGCTCCATCGCCGTAGAAGTTGGAGCTCCCGAGGCGGTGTCCAGCCATCCGTCCTCGATCCGAGCGATTGGCTCCGGACTATGGGTCGGAGCGGATTCGTGTGCGGCTTCCAAGGTGCTGTCCGGCGGCAGAGTTAGGTCATGCCCATCGTGAAAGCGCGGCACACTCGGCTGTGGCTCAGATCCATCAAAGATCAAGTCCCCGCGGATATCGGCCGTGAAGTTTAGGCTTCCAAACCTGACCTGACGGCTAGGGGCGTAGCTTTCGATCTGCTCCAGATGGCCAAGTGAGTTGGCCCGAAGTGCGAAGCCGGCGAATACGAAGATCTGTCCGGGGAGAAAAGTCTCACCAAGGACTGTGTCGTTGTTGATTGAAGAGGCCATCAAGCCTATCGGTGACGACACAGAGGAACTCTCAATGAAAGCACCAATGTCGGTGTCAAAACCAGCGGATCTCGGGTAGGGGGTCCCGAACTGTGCGTCTAGGCGGATGGTAACAGCCGATGGTGCGACCGGTTACCCTTAACCATTGGTAGCCATGTTTTCCCCTCAGACTTAATAATTTTGGAGTCACAAGGATTCGATGTGATACTAGGAATGGATTGGCTGTCGAAGTATGGAGTAAACATTGACTGTGCTAGTAGGTCAATTCTGCTCACTACCCTGGAGGGAAAAAGGATCAAGTACGTATCCGGGCATGCGTCGAAGAGGACCCAAGTGAATTCTCTCACTGGAATTGTTCAGGAGGAAGTACCTGTAGTGAAGGATTACCCAGATGTATTTCTGGAAGAGTTACCAAGCATGCCACTGGATCGAGACATCGAGTTTTTGATAGTTATTCCCAGGCACTGGACCCATATCAAAGAAACCATACCGGATGCTCGCGAATGATCTGGAGGAGATCAAGAAGCAGATTAAGGAGTTATTGGAGAAAGGTTACATTCGACGAAGTTCATCACCGTGGGGAGCCCCAGTGCTCTTGGTTGAGAATAAGGATGGATCATTGAGAACGGTTATTGATTATCGTGCATTGAATGAAGTGATGATTAAGAACAAGTACCCACTTCCGATGATCAATGACTTGTTTGACCAACTACAAGGAGCTAAAATATTCTCCAAGATCGATCTACGATCAGGATACCACCAGTTGAAGATCCGAGAAAAGGATATACCTAAGACAACATTCACCACAAGGTACGGGCTATATGAGTATACAGTTATGTCGTTTGGATTGACTAATGCCCCTGCCTATTTTATGAGCATGATGAATAAGGTGTTCGCGGAGTTCTTGGATAAGTTTGTCGTGGTGTTCATTGATGATATCTTGGTATACTCGAAGAATGAAGAGGAACACAAGGAGCATTTGCGATTAGTTCTTGAGAAGCTCAGGGAACATCAGCTGTATGCCAAGTTCAGCAAATATGAGTTTTGGTTGAAGGAAGTTGGATTTCTTGGACATGTTATATCAGGTGAAGGAATAGCAGTGGATCCCACCAAGGTTCAGTCAGTCACTGAGTGGTTGGCACCCACCTCAGTTGGAGATATCCGCGGTTTTCTTGGACTCGCGGGATACTATCGGAGATTCATTGAGATTTTTTCCAAGATTGCGAAGCCCATGACGGCATCGTTGAAGAAGGACACCAAGTTCCATTGGACTGAAGAATGTGAAGCAAGTTTCCAGGAATTGAAGAAACGTTTGACTACAGCCTTAGTGCCGATTCTGCCAGATACATGCAAGGATTTCCAAGTGTATTGCGACGCTTCTCGCTTAGGACTTGTGTAGGACCTTGAAGTATGTCTAGAGGGGGGGTGATTAGACTACTCGACCAATAAAAACATAACCTTTTCCCAATTTTAGACTTTGGCAGATTTTAGCTATTTTTGAACAAGTCAAGCAATCTTCACACAATTCAAGCAAACATGAAAAGAGTATATAGGCAGCGGAAAATAAAGCATGCAACTTGCAAGAATGTAAAGGGAAGGGTTTGGAGGATTCAAACGCAACTGGAGACATGGATGTTTTTGTCGTGGTTCCGATAGGTGGTGCTATCGTACATCCACGTTGATGGAGACTTCAACCCACGTAGGGTAACGGTTGAGTGAGTCCACGGAGGGCTCCACCCACGAAGGGTCCACGAAGAAGCAACCTTGTCTATCCCACCATGGCCGTCGCCCATGAAGGACTTGCCTCACTAGCGGTAGATCTTCACGAAGTAGGCGATCTCCTTGCCCTTACAAACTCCTTGGTTCAACTCCACAATCTTGTCGGAGGCTCCCAAGTGACACCTAGCCAATCTAGGAGACACCACTCTCCAAGAAGTAACAAATGGTGTGTTGATGATGAACTCCTTGCTCTTGTGCTTCAAATGATAGTCTCCCCAACACTCAACTCTCTCTCTCACAGGATTGGATTTGGTGGAAAGAAGATTTGAGTGGAAAGCAACTTGGGAAAGGCTAGAGATCAAGATTCATATGGTAGGAATGGAATATCTTGGCCTCAACACATGAGTAGGTGGTTCTCTCTCAGAATTGGTAAGTTGGAAGTGTAGGTTTGTTCTGATGGCTCTCTCCATGAATGAAGAGGAGGTGGAGGGGTATATATAGCCTCCACACAAAATCTAACTGTTACACACAATTTACCAAACTCGGTGGGACCGAATCATAAAACTCAGTCAGACCGATTTAGTAAACCTAGTGACCGTTAGGATTTTCGGTGGGACTGACATGCATCTCGGTAGGACCGATTTGGTTAGGGTTAGGGCATAACGTAATCTCGGTGAGACGGATTACACAAACACGGTGAGACCGAATTTGGTAATTAGCTAACCAGAGAGTTGGTCAGGTAAACTCGATGGGACCGATTTGCTCTTTCGGTGAGACCGAAAAGTTACAAAAGGGAAACAGAGAGTTTACATTGTAATCTCGGTGGGACCGATTCGCTCTTTCGGTGAGACCGAAAAGTTACGGAGGGGAAACAGAGAGATTACAATCCCATCTCGGTGAGACCGAGATCCCTATCGGTGAAACCGATTTGCCTAGGATTTGTGGCAGTGGCTTATGACATCTGAACTCGGTGGCGCCGGATAGAAAGAATCGGTAGGGCCGAGTTTGACTTTGGGTTTAGGTCATATGTGGATGTGAGAATGTAGTGGAGGGTTTTGGAGCATATCACTAAGCACATGGAGCAAGAGGCTCATTAAGCAACACCTCATCCCTTGTTGATAGTATTGGCTTTTCCTATAGACTCAATGTGATCTTGGATCACTAAAATGTAAAATGAAGAGTCTTGAGATTTTGAGCTTGAGCCAATCCTTTGTCCTTAATATTTTGAGGGATCCACTTTCATCATCCATGCCATGCCATTCATTGAGCTTTCTTGAAATATTTATCTTGGAATAGTATTAGCTCAATGAGCTATATGTTGTTATGAATTACCAAAACCACCTAGGGATAGTTGCACTTTCAATCTCCCCCTTTTTGGTAATTGATGACAACATATAGATCAAAGCTTCGACAAATGATAATAAAATTGAAAAACATCGTCGCTTTGAGAAGTATGTGATAAGCAAGAGCTCCCCCTAAATTTGTGCATATCTTAAGATTTGCTTTGGACTGCAAATGTACAAGAAAATAGGCTCATGGGTTACTCTTCCATGTCACATACATCTTGGTGGAGCGCTCAAAAATAATAACGATTGAATACATGCACTCATCACCAAGCACAGTGAATGATCATATAAGGATAAATAAGATAATATCATAAAAGGCATAAGTGTATCTTATGATCAAACACATGATCATCAATGTCTCACGGGTAATGCATAGTATCTCAAGCAATCAAACGCAAAAAAGTTCAACCAAGAAGACAAGAGAGAACAAAAGCAAATCTCTCTCTCTCTCTCTCTCTCTCTCTCTCTCTCAGCCTATGATCTATACATTTTTCTCCCCCTTTGGCAACAAGTTACCAAAAGTTCCTAGAAAATGCATAGTACTATGTAAATCTGTCGGGCTTGGTCTTACGGTGGTGGTGTAGACGGGACTCCAAGGATGAGCGATCGATGAGGCGTGGTAGGAGCTGAAGAAGTTGGAGCTGGAGCTGGTTGAGCTAGAGTTGTAGCTGGAGCTGAAGAAGTGGCTCGGTGTGCAGGTTGGTACTGCAGCTGACCTCTGAGCTCTAGGCACTCTGCAAATGCATCAGTTGTCGTCTTGCCCTTCCTCTCCTGCATATCATCTTGTAATTGCTCCACAGCTGACTGAATCCCAGTCACTTTGACATCAAGATCATAGAATTTTTGTTCCATGATTCTCTCCAGGCTCTCTTGGTTTTGAGTTAGGGTGCCAACCCCTTCTCAATCCGCATAGATGATGCTATTAAGTAACCAAGCTGCTCCTGCTTGTTCTTCAGAAAGTAGTAAGATGCCTCTGCTTGAGTTGGCATCTTTGCAGCTTTCTCTTTCATTGCCTTCTCCTTTCTCTCCTGAGCTTGTACTGATGATGGTTCATTCTCGGTCATGACAACTCGATTGTCCTCAAAATCAGGATAGAGAACCATGTGTTCCTTATCCAATAGATACTTTCCTGTGCCCATCTTCGAGTTTATCAACTCTTGAATCTGTGGGGCATAAACACAGCTCCTCTTCTGATCTGCTGTTGTCCTCTTAATTGTCTCGACTATGAGGCTCATGACCTTAAATTTCTGAGGCACATCAAAAATATGAATCAAATTGATTGCATGTCTTCTAATCATGTTATGGTCACCTGATTTGGGCAATAGAGTATGCCTTAAGATCCAGTTGATCGTAGGCAGCCCTGACAGCAGAAAATGGACTGATCCAAACTTGAAGTTCTCAAGTGCATCATCAGGGATCTCCTTGTACATGTGTGACATTGTGCTATGATCCATTTTCTTCTTTCCATAAATGTCCAGGTCATCCTCACTTTCCTTTCGGGCATTGATCAAACTTGCCCATTCCTCTATGGTAGACTAATATCTGGTTCCTTCTGACATCCACACTATCCTGCCATCTGGATAGAAATGTGTTGTGGAGTAGAATTGCATGATAAGTTCATCATTCCAGTTGGTGAGCTTCTGCTCAACAAAATCAGCAACTCCACAAGCACTGAAGCTGTCATAAACTCCAGGGTACTGTTCTGCGTTCTCCTTCATGTAGGTCCAGTTAACCCATCTCATATCACAAACTATGGGCTTCTTATCCAGCAAGACAGTCTCATAAAAGTCCTGCTGCTCCTTGGTGTGGAACCTGTAATCCACAGCAGTCCTTCTCCTCGTGGCATATGGATATGTCTCTCTCCATAGCCTCAACCCATTATCTCTCCTGATCTTCATGTTTTCAGCCATGGGATGAGCATCATTGTGGTCTGGGATCTTGGGTTTGAGCCTCCTTAGGACCTGCCCTTCTTCATCTTCTTCAGCTTCAACCTCAGGCAATGGGGCCTTGTTCTTTTCAGCTGCTGGTATGCTCCTGGTATTCCTCTTGGGTGCATTCTTGGGCTTGGGGGCAGCTTTGGGCTTGGAAGTTGCAGCCCCTGACTTGATTGCATCACCCATCAGCTTTTGTGCCTTGGGTGCAGGCTCTGCAACCTCTTCTTCTTCTTCCTCTTCCATCATGGAAGGCTTCCCTATCACTCTTGCCATGGTCTTCTTGACCCTTTCTTTCCTTTTCTTTCCCTCTACAGCAACAGGCTCTTTGGGTTGAGATTCCAAAGGAGCTTGAGTAGGCACTCTGGCTTTGGACATTGGTTGTCTGCATGCTGGCCTTTTGATTTTCAAACTAGGCTTCACTGCAGATGAGCTGAACTCCCTCTTGAGCACTTTCTTCTTGGAGCTTGCCTCATCCTCAACTGCCACGTAATCCTCATCCTCAGACTCTGAGGTCTTCTTCTTTCTTGACCTTGTGGCAGCCTTGGGAAAATTGCTCGGAGTGCTTCTGCTCCCCTCATCTGAGCTGCTTGAGGGACTAGTGCCCTCGCTCAATTGGACCTGCTCTTCAGATTTTTTTCTGGCTATCACTCTGGTCTGACATGCTGTTCAACTGACTTTTGACCCTATGAATAGTTATAGATGAGGTAGAGTGGATGAGCATCACAAAATGCAGAGATTTTTGCAAAAGAATGATTCAAAAAACTTAGTTTTAGTTTCCCACTGAAAACATTTCGGATCTACCGATTTTCAAACTCGGTGATACCGAAACAGTTTTGGAACCTAAACTAGTGAACTCGGTCAGACCGAGTCACAGGTCGGTGGCACTGAGACTGCTAGGGTTTCACAAAGTTCGGAAATCGGTCACACCGATTTGTAATTCTCGGTCAGACCGAGACTTACAAGTGCAATGGCGTTAGCCAAATTGGTGGGACCGAGTTTTTCAACTCGGTGGGTCCGAGATGGTTTCGGCGGAAACCTAACCCTAAATTTTCGAATCACAGCTATTCTAAGGATTGATTTGACTGGATAGGAGTAATTCAATCGTGGCAAGATGCATAATGTTCACAATGTGCTGAGAATCGGATGAGGAAAGCACTGTGATTAAGTCCATACCCTAGTTCGGCGGGAACTCGCTACGGCGGCAACGGCGGAGGAGAATTCCGTTGACGGTGGCGGAGACCAGCGACTGGAGGCGGCTGGCGACGAAGTCGATGATCCGTAGACCAAGATGGCAGAGCGAGCTATGAGCGGGCGAGAGGATTCGGAGAAAGTTTTCCAAATTTTCCCCGTGCGGTATATATAGCCCGACCCTGTCGGTGTGACCGAGTGGTACAACTCGGTGGCACAGAGATGCAAAACTGTGAACAGTTATAGCAACTCGGTGTGACCGAAAAGTACAAATCGGTTGCACCGAGATGAAAACCTAGATCGACTTAGTAATCCTGGTATGACCGGAATGGAGGAATCGGTCAGACTGAAAATCACAAAGAAGTTTTGGAAGTTTAAGTCTATGACGAATCGGGGACTCCTTGTGCTCCTCACACAGAGTGGTTCAAATCTGACTTGATCAAATTTTGTGATGTAGCATGAATAGAGTTTGAGATGAGAAAAGCATAGATAGATAGAGATGGTTCTTAGGAATTCTTGTCCATCCACTTGGCCAAAGAAAGAAAAGCCAAACAATCAAAACAACAAGTGGATTTCCTCGAATGAGTAAATATGCAACCAACATGCTCACACAATAAGATGACAAATGAAATATGTGACAAAGCATCCACAACCAATTCTAGCATCTATCAAGCAATTGGCGATGACTAGGTCATCTATATATGAGTATATTGACTTAGTAAAATGAGAACATTTGATCATAGGTCATACTCATCGTTTAAGCTCAAGTGGGGTTACCACTTTTACATAAAGCATTTATGTGTTCACATCATTAGAGTTTCTTTGACTCAATTCTTAGAGTTAAGCTCCCCCTAGATGTGACATCCCCCCTTAGAGGTATAAACTAACCTTGGGTTTTGTCGATGATGACTTCATGTAGGTGTTGAAGATGTGGATGCTCAATGTTGATGTAGATCGTTTGGAGCAATCCTTTGGAGTGAGTTGCACTTTCAATACCTACATGGGTTAGTCCCACAAGGAACAAACAAGGATATCCATAGACATAGAGTGATGCACTCACATAAAATGATGTCCATGAAAACATTAGGTTACCTTGTCCCTTGCCTTACCAACATGAGGGTTTGTGACTCTTTGAACTAGTGCAAGATATGGAAGTTGATTGCACTTGTCCTTGCCATACTGATATGAGTGAAAATGTTGGCGGAGTCACCCTCAAGAACTCTCTAGTTCTTCTTCTTCGGGATCCACATCAACTTGATGGGAATCCTCGGTGTAGTAGTTGTACTTGATGAAGTAGAACTTGACGTAGTGTCGGTGTAGGAACGACACCTATGGGATCACAAGAATACCTACTACGGTTACGGGGCGCGGGGGTCGTGAGAAGAGCGGATCAAACGGATAGCCCACAGTCTCTTTATCCAGGTTCGAGCCGCGAGGATGCGTAAAACCCTACTCCTGCTTTGGTGGTTTGTTTATCTGGTGTTCTTGAACTAGCAATGGGGCGTGAAGAACTCCAAAAAGCCGAATCCTCCTCCTGGTCGCCTTGGGCCTCCTTTTATAGGGAAAGGGGTTGCCACGGTGGCACATAGGAGGTGGAAAAGGTCTGATGATCTGAGTTTATCCCTCGCATTACATGACAAGGTGCCATTAATGCGTCTTGCTTAGGTGTCCTTGCTTTATCGGGGACGGGGAGAGCCTGTCTCGTCCGTCGCGCTCCCTCTCGTGTTGACGCGCATACGGCGATGGTGCCCGTGGTGCCATGTAGGCGAGCGGCAGCTGAGTGCCGCAGCGGTGGGTCTCCAAGAAGATCCGCTTGCCGCCACGCAGGTGCCTGCCCAGCTGGTTGGGTCGGCAGCTGCATGCGAACGGCGGTGAAGGTTTGATTGGCGCGGGCCTGATGGTGGCCCCTCGAGTGTCCTTGGCAAGGGCCTTGCCGTAGCCCCGACAAGGGTCTTGTCGGGGCGCCTGCTATCATCCCCGGCAAGGCTCTTGCCGGGGGCCTTGTGGTCCTCCTTGGCTGGGATCCCGCCAAGGGTCGTCGTCTTCTATATTGTGTATCTGATCTTGGATGTCTTCACAAAGATTTGCATACCACCACGGGGATGTCTCCCGAATCCTTGCCCCATGGGGGCGGTGGACTCAAGGGTGATCTGCTTTGCAGGTGTGGGGCGAGCGGCCGCGGCAAGGGTCTTGTCGGGTTTGCTAAAACCGCCCCCCGGCAAGGATCTTGCCGGGGGAGTCCGCCTCGTCCCCTTTGCTCTTTGTGGTCTTGATCTTGGCGTCGTTCTGCTCCTTTCGTGCTTCGTCCTTACCTCGGCTCACCTCCCTTTCCTTGCTCAGTGTGGTGGTGCCCGCGGCTCAGACTGCCCGTGCACAGTTATAGGGGTACAAAAGTGTACCCCTCTTTTTGTCTACCGGCAGCCCCCGGGGCCACACGTAAGCGCAATCGCGTCGTTGGGCTAGGCCCAAAAACGGTGTCGGGCAGGCAGGGTGGTTTTTACCGCGGTAAGTCTTTTCGCGCGCTGCGCTTCCCATGCCTCCCGTGCGTGGCTCGGCGTGGGGAGGCGTGCGTGACGTGGGCAGCATGCGTGGGGCTGAGCTCTGCGCGCATGCGTCACGTCGCAGTAAAAAGGCGGTTTCGCCTTCCCGTAAACGGAAGGGGCGTGGGCGCGGCCCATTTTCTTGAAGCGGGGCAGGCGTGGTCTTCAAGGCGTCCACTCCCCACGATCACGGGGTGGGGAGAGGTCGCCTCACCCGTCGCTTCGGTCCCGCATGCCTGCCATGTGGTTCTCATGCGCTTGGGGTGGCGAATGGTGGAGGCGGGAAACCGGGCCGTCGCGGGCCAGGGCAGCGGGTTGGTCCCAGTTCCCTGCACCTTCCGCGTCTTGATTGGCTGAGCGGGGCGGCCGTGCCCCCACCCCGTTCCTTTATAAAGAGCGGGGGAGGAACGGCGTCCCGCACTCTTCCATCTTCTCCTTCCTTCAGCTTCTGTTCCTCCTCCCTCCATCCGTCATGGAGAGAAGGAATCCTGGCTCTTCAACAGTGGCGGCAAGGGTCGCCGCTCGACAACACGTCCTTCCTTCCCCTGTACCTGCAGTGGCGGAGCCAGCCACGAGGGGAAGGGGGAGGGGGCGAGGCCGCGGGCGAGGCCGTGGGCGAGGCCGAGGCGCTCAGGGAAGAGGAGAACGGGGCGGCGCGCCGATCTTGCCTCCGCTAGTAGTCCCTCCCCCCATGGAGGGCCATGCTGGGGATGACCCTTGCGAGTTCTTCGTCAGGCTGCACCGGCCGCCTCGCTGTCGCCTTCGCCTCCCGACTCCATTCGCGGGCGAGATGGAGCTGGATCCACCGGAGTCACTGCGACTGCACATGAGGGGCTGTTGGATCAGCGGTACGCGAGTCCGCGTCGACTTTCCATCCCCTCAAGTGATGTATCTTGGTCGAGGGTGGAAGACGTTCGCTCATATCCACCGCTTGACGGTGGGGCTCACTCTCCATTTCAAGCTGATGGAGGGCGGCCTCCTCTCCGTCAAGGTCTTCGGATGCTTCGGGACACGGGCAAGGTGCTGCGTGGAGAGATCTTCCGGTAGCGAAGACTCCTCCTCAGGCAGGAGTGGCGAGGAGGACAGCGGCAGCGGCGACGAGGGTAGCACGCGGCAGGATGACGGGTCCGACTAGGCATCGGGCGCCGCTCTGTGCGGCACCGGCGATCCCATCATCCGTGTCGCCGGCTTCCTGAACCTCTCGGGGCCGTCTTCTTGGGCGGCTGGCATTGGGAGGCTGCGGAAGAGGAAGAGGGCGGGCGGCAAGGCCGTCTAGTCAGAGTACGCGGGCACCGACGCCTTCGACGCGTGCTGACGTCCTGCCGCCTCGTCTTCGAGCTCTGCTTCCGGCGCCGCCATCTCCATCCAGCCTTCGGGCGGCCATCGAGATGTTCTCTTGGTGCCTCCTGCCACCCGTAGCTCGCCTAGGCGCCCCTTTTTGCCCTTTTCGCCTCCTTGACCTGCCTCCTGAGGAGAGGGACAAGAAAGGGATTACGGGCACCTTATCTCTTTTTAGTTTGTAAGCCTTTGGGCCTTAGTTGAATTTAAAACTTGTAATCCCATCATTCATGTTTTCCATTCCCCATGGGCTGTACCTGAGCGGAATGTTTTTAATGAAAAGGGCATGCTTGCCGGGTCATTTGTTTTGCGGGTAGAACCCACGGCAAGGAGTAAATCCTTGATATCCCTAAGATAAACATTTCCTTGCCCGGCAACAGGCTCTGCCGTCTTCCCACTTCGCTCGACCTTTCTCACGCTTTCGACGGAGGCAGGGATGAGGTGGGTTCAGGCTCCTTGTTTCATCCTTTTGCTGCCGCGACTACGACCAAACCTGGCCCCAGGAACGAGCCTTAGGTCCTAGAGTTTTAGGGGAGTATGGTAGCTTCGGAAAAAAATGACGTTTCACATACCTCAGTCCATAAGGGAATGCATGATAAGGGATGAAGAACTTATCTGAAGCTGTAGCCCCCAGCAACTCTGGTTTGCCGTGGGTGAATCCTTGTACTTGCAGCCCCCGGCAATACTGGCTTGCCGGGGTCTAGATGTCGGTCTGTCCCTCTTTTCTTTTTTGTCCTCAAGTGATCCGGCAAGGATATCTGTGAGTCCGGTGAACCAAAGAAGACAAAAGAACGGCAAAGAGACGCACACTCGACCACTAAGCTAGGGGTTTGTCGTCGCTAAGCACAATCAATCCTAACCAAGGACGAGACTCGACCTAGCATGCATGCTATAACTTAGGGCTCCAGCGCTTCATTTATTTATGCTCAGGGTTTGAGCCTGGCTCTGTACAAAGGGTTACATGCATCATCGGCAATGCTTGTACAAAAGGTGGCTTGCCGGGGGGCCCGGCAAGCCACGCCTTAGGGTAAAACTTGCGAAGATGCTCAATGTTCCAGGAGTTACTCACCGTAACGGCATCTTCGGTCTCCAGGCGGACTGCGCCGGGCCTGGTGACTCGTATTACCCGATAAGGGCCTTCCACTTTGGCGTCAACTTGTTGGAATTCTTGGCGATTGAGCGCGCGAAGGACAAGTCGCCTTCCTCAAGGCTTCGGGCATGAACCTTGCGGCTATGGTAGCGGCGCAAGGCTTGCTAGTTGCATGCTGCTCTCACAGCCGCCCGAAGACGATCTTCCTCAAGGAGCATTGCGTCATCTTGCCGCAGTTGCTCTTGCTCAAGCTCATTATAAGCGAGCACTCGAGGTGACCCGTATATGAGTTCAGTGGGGAGAACTGCTTCTGCCCCGTATACTAGGGCAAAAGGTGTCTGGCTGGTGGCTCGATTTGGCGTCGTCCTGATCGACCAAAGAACCGTCGGCAACTCATCAATCCAGTGCCTTCCACTCCTGTGCAGCCGGTCAAAGGTCTTGGTCCTTAATCCTCGCGGTACTTCAGCATTTGCCCTCTCAGCTTGACCATTGCTTCACGGGTGAGCAACAGAAGCGAAACAGACTCTGCTGCCGAGGTCTTGGGTATATTGGATGAAGGTGCGGCTTGTGAACTGTGTGCCGTTGTCGGTGATAACCCTGTTGGGTACGCCAAAGCGGCACACTAGTCCTGAAGATCTTGATGGCTGGTGAGCTGTGACCTTCCTCACTACCTCCACCTCCGACCACTTTGTGAACTTGTCGATTACAGCATACAAGTACTCAAAGCCCCGACAACACGGGAGAAAGGGCCCGGTATGTGAGCCCCGGACCAAGAAGGGCCGGGAGAGAGGAATGGTTTGAAGGGCTTGGGCTGGTTGATGAAGCTTCTTTGAATGGGCCGACACGCTTCACACCGGGTGACTAGTGTAAATCGCATCTGGAGGCGGTGGACCGAAGAAGCCTTGCGAAATGCCTTGCGGCAAGGGCCCTTGACCCAATGTGGGATCCACATATGCCTCCGTGTATCTCGCCAACAGCTCCAGTCCTTCCTCTCGAGGATACACTTCAATTTCACACCGTTCGGCCTCTTTACATGCAGGGCGTCATCGACGAACTGGTACATGGTAAGCGACAGGCTACTTTTTTCGCTTCTTCCTGCTCCTCGGGAAGTTCCCTGTTGGAGAATCGGACGGTATGATGTGCCTGGCTGGAGCACAGGGCTCGGCAGCGAGACTAAAGGCATTTCCTCCGCCATAGGAGCGGCTGTCTCGACGGCAAGAGCTTGACGCTCCGCCGGAGCCAGTCGTCCCGTGGCGGGCTCAGTATCCCCGGCAACATCCTTGCCGGTGGCTCAGGGGAGCTCGGCGGGAAAGTTCTTGTCAGGCCCTGATTTCCTTCTCTTATTCTGCTCTGTTGATGGATCAACGGATGGCTGAGTTAGCTGGAGCGCAAAGGTACCTGGTTCCACGGGTAGCTTGAGGCAGCAGCGTTCGACAGTGTCGGCGATATCGTTCTCCGCTCGGGGCGTGTTCAGCTCAGTATACCGTCAAGCGCTCTTCCAGCTTTCTCACTTCATCAACGTAGGCCTTCATCAACGGGCTCTGGTAATCCTTGTTAACTTGCTTGACGACAAGCTGCGAGTCTCCCTTGACGATGAGTTTCCTGATTCCGAGGTCCGCCTCGATCCTAAGACCGGCAAGCAGCCCTTCATACTCTGCCGTATTGTTTGTTGACACCTCCCTGGGGAAGTGCATCTGGATCACGTACTTGAGGTGCTCTCCGGTAAAAGCAGCGATCGCCAGCCCGCGCGCCAGTAAGGAGAAAGCTCCATCAAAGTACATGATCCAACCACAACTTGCCTCCTTGCCGGGGAGAGCAGTCTCTCGAACTTCTTCGTCAGGCGTGGCGGTCCATTCCTGTGACGACCGGTTTTCCGGGTATAAATTTCCAGAAAGTGGCCCTTGTGCTCACCAGCCCCAGGATTACTGTTAGCTGATAAGGCACCAACTTGATACAGAAATTCCAAGCAAAAAACGAAATATGCAGTACAAGACCATTCTAGCCTGTGAGTACATCAATTTGATTTCTAGTGGTTGGTGGCGGAAGCGGTTTGTGGATCATCAGTGTCTATGGGACTCCATTTCCCACAGGAACGGCTGACCAGGATAACTCCTATCTTCGCGGGGCTGCTATCACCATTGCTTAGGTTCCGGAGCTGCCATCACGGTCACTCCTCTGCGCGCAAGAAATCTGGCCAAGACAATAGCCAGGGACAAGCCAGTGAGTACTTTTGAATGTACTCGCAAGCATTATGAGCACGGGAATAATAGAACAACGGTAATCATGTTCTAAAATATTTTAAGATCATGACGTCAGTCACAAAAGTAAAATATCTGATGCATGCAAGCATGTTACTTATGGATATGCAATAACGCAGTAGTAATAAAATGCACCGATCGGGTGTCTGAAGCGACGCCTCGAAAGGTTAGTAAACAAAGAGAAATGCCTCAGTCGGGCATTTGAGCGACACCACGTAAAGGGCTTATAAAAATAACTAACACATGCCACAGTCGGGCGTCTCAGCGACACCACATAAAGGGCTTATAAGATAAATAAATGACAAGCATGCCATAGTCGGGCGTCTCAGCGACACCACATAAAGGGCTTATAAGATAAATAAATGACAAGCATGCCACAGTCGGGCGTCTCAGCGACACCACATAAAGGGCTTCTCAAATAACAAGCATGCCACAGTCGGGCGTCTCAGCGACACCACATAAAGGGCTTATAAATAATCACAGTGAATATCCAGGGGGTAGAACCATCCCATGGATATTAGATAATTCCAGTAATATAACGGGTTAGTCCACAACAAAATAATAATCATAAACATCACAAGTCTCAAGTCATGATCCCAGTTCTGGTTTAACAGTTTCTCTTCCGAAGACCGACACTAAGACCGACACTCGACCCATCCCAGACTGTAATCCTTAACCATGGACACGGCTATTCGAATAGCTTTAACCTCTGCAGAGAGTGTACTCTTTACCCACGAGTAACGGATTCCTTTAGTCCATCGGGAGTTAATTCCGTCTACGGCCTTTTAATTAAAAACACACCTATCCGCACACACCAGCCTAACTTACCAGTGTCTGGAATCACCCACGACACCCGTTAAGCAAAACTCTAAGTGGGGAGGCTAGAACCTCGATGTGACATGGGATCACAAAATTTATACCGCGCGCAAACTAGGGGAGCTACCCTTTCGGCTACAAGCGAAACAGCCATGCTCCCGGACCAGGTGGCATGCCTACCGGATGCCTCCGGTATCTTCCACCATGGCCTCTCTGTACGGTGTGTGCTAGGAAAGGGGTTGACAACTTACTGAACCGTACCCTACCTATGGCAGGGACGAGTGGCAGCACGAAACAAGTATGGGGGTTACTGGAACAAGACTCGATCTACGGTCGACTCAGGAGGTTTAAATATTCCCTACATGATTAGCATGGCAATATATACTTCAACCAACAAACATAACCATCACGCGACATACCCCCTCATGCCATACCGGACACGACCGTCTCGACGGAGGATTAGGTACAAGCCCGTGTCTACCCAAGACAGAGGCCATTCCCGGATTCCCTTCCGGTATGCATGAAAAGCATATGACGGTGATTACCATCACAACCATATCAACTCCAATAGCATGAAATCATTAATATGCACTCATCAGTAGGAACACATAATTACATAAAATGACGTATGCCCCGTGCCGAGGTGGTGTTGTCACCGTGTCAAATAACACACAAAAATATTATGCCAGGGTTCAGAATGCTTGCCTTCAAGTCGAGGGAGACAGGGTGCATTCCAAAACTCTTGAAGGTCATCTCCTCTCTCCAAAAATCCTATTAAAAATATTTTTGTTTCAATAAATAGTTTAAAAGCAGTACCAAAAAGTTGTCTGAATTTTTTTGAAATAAATCTTAAAATAAACTAGGCAATATTTGAGAGAGGTAGGAAAAAGAATCAACTCATTTGGAGTTATAATTAAAAAGTTATAGCTAGTGAAAGTTTTGGTAAAAATCTGTTTTAAAAAAAACAAAAAAAGAAAACGTTTCGGACGAGATTACGCTTTCGGTCAGAGGAGGCGTACTTGGGGTTTTACGCCTCCACTTATCCAATGTGGACCGCGCGGGGAGTCACTGGCAGTGGGTCCAGGGGGCCCACTAGTCATGTTTGACTAGCCTCCACTCCATCTTCTTCCTCTACCCGAGCAGAGGCGGGACATCCGGCGGTCGTCGCCGGTGAACGACGGTTCCTCGCGGGTAGTTGAGGGTGTGGATGGATCCGCGGATCTGGGGCGGTCCTTCCGGTGGTTGCAGGGTCGTCGGAGGTGGAGGGAATCGTCGGCGGCGAGCTCTGCGGCGGAGGGAAAGCTTCGGTGGATTTGGGGGCTCGGGCTAGGGTGACGCTCCGTCATAGTTGGGGGTCTGGGTGGCTCCGCAAGACGATGAGGAGCGGAGTGGTGGTGATGGAAGGGTGGGGGAGGCCCTGGTGGAGCCGGGGTGAACCGGAACGTGGCGGCGGCCGAGCTGGCCGGAGAGGTTGAAGATGGCCTGTTCCTCTTCAATCCATGGTAACGGGGCACTAGGAGGACGGCGTGAGGCTGCCTGAGTGATCGGGCGAGCTCGGGGGCTTCCTTTTATAGCACCTCCATGTCGGTTCATGGCGGCCGTGGATGAGCTCGTAGGCGGACCGCCCTACTGTGCTGCCGGGCGACGTGGCGGTGGCTGGCTAGCTCGAGGGGCTAACGACGACCACTCCACTATCGAAGGAGGCGAGCTGGCGCGCTGTGGTGGTTTGGGCGGTGCTGCCCATGGCGGTAGCGGATGCGGCCGTAGGCGTGCCGCCAAGAGGCTGGCTGGCGACGCTGCAGGGGGCGAGGAGGCGGTCGGGGCTTCTAGCGTGACGTGGCGAGAGGGAGAGGATCAGGATGAGTTCGGGGAAACTATTCAGGGGGCGTGCTGGCTCGGACGCGAGCACGTGCAAAACGCGTGCTCTGCTCTCGCTTTGGGCGTGCACGGCACTCGTTCGACGAAATGCCAGGGCGACCAAAAATTGCTAGAGAGCTAATGCAAATCCACGGGCCTAGGTTAGAGACATATAGAAGGCTACTTGACAACTTGGTTTGAGACAAGGGAAAAGTTCACAACACCAAACCTTCAACCATGTCAAATCTGTCTATGCACACAGGGTGTTTGACAAAATGCCAGAGGCATCTAGGCATTACTTGGGGTGGTCAAATCTTCCAGAGTGGGGTATCTTTAGATGAATGAGAGGGTGGTGAGGTTAGTTTGCCAAATGAAGAAACTTGTTAGTGCAAGTTTTGCAAAACTTCAATTCTGGACAGGGGGTAAATGGCATCATTACATGAACCAAAAATGACCCAATGGGTGCATGCTCCTGGACTTAGGGGTTTTGTAGGGTTGACTACAAGCAGGAGAAAGCACAAGGTCACTAGAGCAAATATAGATAGGGTTGCAGTAGAAATCACAAGGCTGGACCAGAATGAAAAAGAGGTTGATTCACTCAATTTTTCCAAAGAACATCACTAGGTTTTTGCATAAAGTTGGATGGCATGCTACCACTGACATCCCATAATTTTGGTGGAGGATAAAAAGAAATATTTAAATAGGCTGTAGTGCAAAACTGCCCACTGGACCAGATTTGAAAACTTGGTGTAGAACTCAAAATATTCTATGAATGAAATATATTTTTGCATAAAAGTGATCTAGAAACATCACATGACATCTCCAAATTTTGGTTGGAATTTTAGTTAATTTATCAAATGGTTGTAGTTCAAAAAGAGCTCCAAAACTAATGGAAGTCATGTTAAGGAATAAAGCTCAGAGAGAAATAATTAAATAAATAAATCTACTGATTAAGAATTGTTATATTGAGAGATCATAAAAGTCCAATACATTTTTGGAAAGTTCCACTAGGGTAAAACTCCTCAATACTAAAGAAAAGGGGTTCTGAAATCAACAGAAAATCTAGAATGCAAAATTTTTAAACTCCTGGCAAAATTTTAATAATTAAAACATGGTTAAATTTTTGGGGTGTTACAATACTACCCCCCTTAAGAAAAATCTCGTCCTCGAGATTTGCTAAGGATTGTTTTTGAAAAAAAACTTTTACCAGGTCAAAACAATTACTTTACTTAAACGGTAAAAAGCGGCTACAGTGAGAGGGCAATAAGTGGTGTAAAACTACAGTGTGGGACACTGGCGTTGAGTGGAGAAATCCATGTTTTAGGGAAAAACGAGCAATCTCTACGTTGGACGTGGTAAATTTAGAATAAATTCTAAATATACTGGTCGTAGCCGAGAGCACAGTGCTCCCTCCGGCTGACAGTGGACCTGGGTCCACCGTCGATCCTCCTCCTTCTCCGCTCTCTCTTCTTCCTCTCTCGTGCGCTTTCCCGCTTTCTCCACCGGCAACGCCTAGCTCAGAGGGCATCTAGGCCGTCTTTGCGGTAGTGTGCAGCATGCTTGCTGCGGTGCAGCGTGCACTCACTCTCGGGGCAGTGCTGCTGTCGCACTGCTCGCGGATTCGCCTCCGAACACCGTCGATCGGGCGACGAGCGGCGCTGGTGGACCTCGCCCACCGTACACCGATCTCGAGCTATAAAACGACCGTGGTGCTCCTTCTTCTTCCTCACACCTGGCCTTGCTCCTCCTCCTACTTTTCCTCCATTACTGCTTATAGGAGCTCAAGACGAGGCTCTAATAGCGGAGGCGGTGCCGGACTGGTACGTGATCCTGGTGGGCGGAGGGCTGGCGACAGTGCAGGGGCTCTCCGTGCTCCTGTGTGCGATGATCCTCGATGATTGTCGTGATGCTGCCGCTCGGGTGCTGGCTCTCCGCGGTGACGGTGACCACGAGGACTAGGTGTGTTGCTGGGTGTGAACTGTTGTCGGTGTGCCGGAGGTGACTAGTATCCGGATGATTATCCGCTAATCTCTCCTTTGGAGGCTGTGGTGCGCTTAGGGAGGGGTCGGTGAGGTCCAACATGGTTACGTGTCTATGCAAGCAGTGTAAGAGTCCTAGTGGTTGTGGATCTGCTGCCGTGGTGCTGCGTGAATAAAAATAATAATCCATGTCGTGAGAAGATAAATGATGCAGCAACTCAGGGAAAAGAAATCTCACTCCAGGATTTTTCGCGGGGACAGTTAGTTAAATTAAAAAAAAACACAAAGAAAACTACTCATATTAGTAGAAACCAAATAATCGGCGTGTCACACAACTTAGGGTACCATGCATAAGTTACAACGTAAATAATAAATGTTGCAATAATAAACATAGCAGTGACGTCTAAAATCAAGACGGTAACTAGACGGGGTCTCGCGAAAACGTCTCTGGTGCTGGGACACACTCCTCTTCTATCGGATGGAGTGGATTGACCAGTCGATGTATGTGTCTCTCCTGGTCGGGCCTCAGTGGTCTGCCGATGGCAATCTGAGGATTCAAATCAGTGAGACTCTGGAGATAACTCATTACTCGTTGGTTCAAACATTCTTGAGCGATGACGTACTGGACAAGGTTGGCCAGTACTGGGTCTCTTTCAAATCGACCATCGGGAAAAGATATTACTTCTCCGGATGCTGCACGGCTCGGAAAGTAATAATACCCTCGCTCGCTGGCATAAGGTACCGCGAATCGAAGGAGAGTAATCGCTTCGTACGCAGCAGCTTCTATGGCCATATGTGGGGTCGGCATAGATTTCCCCACGAAGGAGACCTCCGTTGGGTCTTGGTTGGAGTCTACAGGAGGGATGTGTACTGCTGCCCAATATTTCGAGGTGGAAGGGGTGATTCTTGATTTCAACAGCTCATACTGGGGTGGCTGGGTAGAACCCATGGTACTGCAGGTAAAGTCCCACAATATTTTGACAAAGCCACCCGGGGTTGCATCTGGGGTTCTCAGATAAATACTAGGGCTCGGCATGGCAAGAAATGGTTGTGAAGGTGGTGCACGAGGTGAGGGGTGCTTGGCAAGGTCACGAGGTGGCCTTCTTATATAGCATCCGGGCTGGGTTACTTACCGTGGTGAAAGGTAATAAATTTGCTAGATCAGCTCCAAGGGTCGGGGTCAAAGCCACAGATACACATATCTCACAAAAGGGACGTGTTACTGTGGGTGTCGCTGGGGTTGGTTTTGGAAGTTGTGCCTGATATAAAAATGCAACAGGCTGACATAATTATGCAAGGGTTACTATTAAAACAGAGGCACAACAACAGGCTGCATTTATATACAAGGTCACATGATTACAAAGCGAGGATACACTAAGACTCGGCGCTACTCGGGTGACTTAGTCTACCTCGTTTATATCCAAACGGGTGTGCCTTGTGGATGTCGAGGCTTCTCCACGGGTCTCACCGTCGGGATTAGCTGGAGGTGGTTGAGGGGCTGCAGGGTCGGGTGGCGATGATGACCATCGCGGGGATTGTTGGCCACAATCCCGTTGGAGTGTGCTCCCAAAAGGCAACGAAGCACTTCTGGGATCATCAAAGCGCCTTGGCTGATGGCCGGGGTTGACCTCAGGGTCTCAATCGGGTGTCCGAACAGCACGACTGGGTTGTCGGTGTCGGGCTCGTCTTCCTTGCTTGCCGGGGCTCGGCGGATCAGCTCTCCACGAGCTGTGATCATATCAATGGTGATTTGATCGAACAGTGCCTCTAGTGCACCTACATAGCGCACTAGGTGCAACAATGCAGGATCCGTCTCGTGATCTCCGTTGGCAACTTGGGGTGGTCTACCATACCCTTCACGTCAGGGGTAGTAGTAGAACGAGCGACAGTTAACTCTGGGCGACAACTGCTGGAGTTGAACTATAGCCTCTCGAGCAGCTAGCTGGATGGCTTGTGGCTCGAAGGAAGTGGTTCTTCCGGTGAACTCAGTAGGGGCGCTACAGCATGCACCCTATGTAAATGTGCACAGTGGCCCAGAATTGACGGCTCTCACCGCTCATGGGTCCTTGGTACACAACATATTCTGGGGGCTCTTCTAACGCATAGGCACGATGGGTGAGGTTTGCGAGTATGGTCACAAAACCTCCAAGGTTGGTTGTTGTGGCCTCATTGTGCACTACGGGCCAGCATTATGGCTTGGTTCGGAGAGAGGCTGTGTTGTCTTTGGGTTGAGGCTAGCGTGTCTTTTTATAGAAAAGGGGACGGAGTCTTCCTTCGCACGCTATGGATGGAACACATTGGGCGCCGGTCCTCGGGCGTGATCGATGTGCTAAGATGATAGGTTGGGCACCATCGTCAAAAGGTGTCGCTCTCCTTTGTGTGGCTATCTTGCACGGGAAGCTTGGTCGGGGTTTGGTTAAGGTCTGATGGGTAGGTTTACCTAGGTTCTTCGACCTGGCTAAGATAGGATTAGCCAATGGTCAGCCTGGCTCTGATACCAAGTTTGTGACGACCGGTTTTCCGGGTATTAATTTACAGAAAGTGGCCCTTGTGCTCACCAGCCCCAGGATTACTATTAGCTGATAAGGAACCAACTTGATACAGAAATTCCAAGCAAAAAACAAAATATGCAGTACAAGACCATTCTAGCCTGTGAGTACAACAATTTGATTTCTAGTGGTTGGTGGCGGAAGCGGTTTGTGGATCATCAGTGTCTATGGGACACCATTTCCCACAGGAACAGCTGACCAGGATAACTCCTATCTTCGGGAGGCTGCTATCACCATTGCTTAGGTTCTGGCGCTGTCATCACGGTCGCTCCTCTCCGCGAAAGAAATCTGGCCAAGACAATAGCCAGGGACAAGCCAGTGAGTACTTTTGAATGTACTCGCAAGCATTATGAGCACGGGTATAATATAACAACGGTAATCATGTTCTAAAATATATTAAGATCATGACGTCAGTCACAAAAGTAAAATCTCTGATGCATGCAAGCAGGTTACTTATGGATATGCAATAACGCAGTAGTAATAAATGCACCGATCGGGTGTCCAGGCGACGCCGAAGGTTAGTAAACAAAGAGAAATGCCTCGATCGAGGCCCTCGAGCGACACCACATAAAGGGCTTATAAAAATAACTAACAAACATGCTACACAATCGAGCGCCTCAATGACACCACATAAAGGGCTTATAAGATAAATAAATGACAAGCATGTTACGGTCAAAGGCCTCGCGACACCACATAAAGGGCTTATAAGATAAATAAATGACAAGCATGCCACAGTCGGGCGTCTCAGCGACACCACATAAAGGGCTTATAAAGAAAATAAATAACAAGCATGCTATAGTCCGGCGTCTCAGCGACACCACATAAAGGGCTTATAAATAATCACAGTGAATATCCAGGGGTAGAACCATCCCAGGGATATTCGATGATTCTAGTAATATAACGGGTTAGTCCACAACAAAATAATAATCATAAACATCACAAGTCTCAAGTCGTGATCCCAGTTCTGGTTTAACAATTTCTCCTCCGAAGACCGACACTAAGACCGACACTCGACCCATCCCAGACTGTAATCCTTAACCTTGGACACGGCTATTCGAATAGGTTTAATCTCTGCAGAGAGTGTACTCTTTACCCACGAGTAACGGATTCCTTTAGTTTATCGGGACTAATTCCGTCTACGGCCTTTTAATTGAAAACACACCTATCCGCACACATCAGCCTAACTTACCGGTGTCTGGAATCACCCACGACACCCGTTAAGCAAAACTCTAAGTGGGGAGGCTACAACCTCGATGTGACATAGGATCACAAAATTTATACCCTGCGCAAACTAGGAGAGCTACCCCTTCGGCTACAACCGAAACACCCATGCTCCCGGACCAGGTGGCATGCCTACCGGATGCCTCCGGTATCTTCCACCATGGCCTCTCTGTACGGTGTGTGCTAGGAAAGGGGTTGACAACTTACTGAACCGTACCCTACCTATGGCAGGACAGTGGGCACGAAACAAGTATGGGGGTTACTGGAACAAGACTCGATCTACGGTCGACTCAGGAGGTTTAAATATTCCCTGCATGATTAGCATAGCAATATATACTTCAACCAACAGACATAATCATCACGCGACATACCCCCTCATGCCATACCGGGCACGACCGTCTCGACGGAGGATTAGGTACAAGCCCGTGTCTACCCAAGACAGAGGCCATTCCCGGATTCCCTTCCGGTATGCATGAAAAGCATATGACGGTCATTACCATCACAACCATATCAACCCCAATAGCATGAAATCATTAATATGCACTCATCAGTAGGAACACATAATCACATAAAATGACGTATGCCCCGTGCCGAGGTGGTGTTGTCACCGTGTCAAATAACACACAAAAATATTTTGCCAGGGTTCAGAATGCTTGCCTTCAAGTCGAGGGAGACAGGGTGCATTCCAAAACTCATGAAGGTTATCTCCTCTCTCCAAAAATCCTATTAAAAATATTTTTGTTTCAATAAATAGTTTAAAAGCAGTACCAAAAAGTTGTCTGAATTTTTTTGGAATAAATCTTAAAATAAACTAGGCAGTATTTGAGAGAGGTAGGAAAAAGAATCAACTCATTTGGAGTTATAATTAAAAATTTATAGCTAGTCAAAGTTTTGGTAAAAAACTGTTTTTAAAAAAACAGAAAAAGAAAACGTTTCAGACGAGATTACGCTTTCGGTCAGAGGAGGCGTACTTGGGGTTTTACGCCTCCACTTATCCAGTGTGGACCGCGCGGGGAGTCACTGACAGTGGGTCCAGGGGGCCCACTAGTCATGTTTGACTAGCCTCCACTCCCTCTTCTTCCTCTGCCCGAGCAGAGGCTGGACATCCGGCGGTCGTCGCCGGCGAACGACGGTTCCTCGCGGGGAGTTGAGGGCGGGGATGGATCAGCGGATCTGGGGCGGTCCTTCCGGTGGTTGCAGGGTCGTCGGAGGTGGAGGGAATTGTCGGCGGCGAGCTCTGCGGCGGAGGGAAAGCTTCGGTGAATTTGGGGGCTCGGGCTAGGGTGACGCTCCGTCGTAGTTGGGGGTCTAGGTGGCTCCGCAAGACGATGAGGAGCGGAGTGGTGGTGATGGAAGGGCGGGGGAGGCCCTGGTGGCGCCGGGGTGAACCGGAACATGGCGGCGGCCGAGCTGGCCGGAGAGGTTGAAGATGGTCTGTTCCTCTTCAATCCATGGTAACGGGGCACTAGGAGAACGGCGTGAGCCTGCCTGAGTGATCGGGGGAGCTTCCTTTTATAGCACCTCCATGTCGGTTCGTGGCGGCCGTGGATGAGCTCGTCGACTGACCGCCCTACTGTGCTGCCGGGCGATGTGGCGGTGGCTGGCTAGCTCCATGGGCTAACGACGACCACTCCACTGTCGAAGGAGGCGAGCTGGCGCGCTGTGGTGGTTTGGGCGGTGCTGACCATGGTGGTGGCGGATGCGGCCGTAGGCGTGCTGCCAAGATGTTGGCTGGCGACGCTGCAGGGGGCGAGGAGGCGGTCGGGGCTTCTAGCGTCACGTGGCGAGAGGGAGAGGATCAGGAAGAGATCGGGAAAACTATCCAGGGGCGTCTTTGGCTCGGGACGCTGGCACGCAAAACACGTGTTCTGCTTTCAAGGCCTGGGCGTGCACAAAGACTCGCTCAACGAAATGCCGTATGCACCAAAATTGCTAGAGAGCTAATGCAAATCCACAGGCCTAGGTTAGAGACATATAGTAGTCTACTTGACAACTTGGTTTGAGACAAGGGAAAAGTTCACAACACCAAACCTTCAACCATGTCAAATCTGTCTATGCACACAGGGTGTTTGACAAAATGCCAGAGGCATCTAGGCATTACTTGGGGTGGTCAAATCTTCCAGAGTGGGGTCTCTTTAGATGAATGAGAGGGTGGTGAGTTTATTTTGCCAAATGAAGAAACTTGTTAGTGCAAGTTTTGCAAAACTTCAATTCTGGACAGGGGGTAAATGGCATCATTACATGAACCAAAAATGTCCCAATGGGTGCATGCTCCTGGACTTAGGGGTTTTGTAGGGTTGACTACAAGCAGGAGAAAGCACAAGGTCACTAAAGCAAATATAGATAGGGTTGCAGTAGAAATCACAAGGCTGGACCAGAATGAAAAAGAGGTTGATTCACTCAATTTTTCCAAAGAACATTACTAGGTTTTTGCATAAAGTTGGATGGAATTTTACCACTGACATCCCATAATTTTGGTGGAGGCTAAAAAGAAATATTTAAATAGGCTGTAGTGCAAAACTGCCCACTGGACCTGATTTGAAAACTTGGTGTAGAACTCAAAATATTCAATGAATGAAATATATTTTTGCATAAAAGTGATCTAGAAACATCACATGACATCTCCAAATTTTGTTGGAATTTTAGTTAAATTTATCAAATGGCTGTAGTTCAAAAAGAGCTCCAAAACTAATGGAAGTCATGTTAAGGAATAAAGCTCAGAGAGAAATAATTAAATAAATAAATCTACTGATTAAGAATTGTTATATTGAGAGAGCATAAAAGTCCAATACATTTTTGGAAAGTTCCACTAGGGTAAAACTCCTCAATACTAAAGAAAAGGGGTTCTGAAATCAACAGAAAATCCAGAAGGCAAAAATTTTAAACTCCTGGCAAAATTTTAATAATTAAAACATGGTTAAATTTTTGGGGTGTTACAATTCCGCAATGAACTCCGCTAGGACTCGGCTCTGAATCGTCAAAGTACTTTCAAACTTGAGGCCAAACCTGGACTGCTCCAGTGCCCATTCCACAATTCTTCCTGTGGCATCCAGATTGTGCAATATCCGTTGTAGAGGGAAGCGAGTGACGACAGTTATCTCGTGTGCCTGGAAGTAGTGATGCAGCTTCCTCGAGGCCATAAGAAGCCCGAAGAGCAGTTTCTGCATGCCGGAGTACCTTGATCTAGCCCCCTGCAGGAGGGAACTAACAAAGTAGACCGGGTGCTGCATCATTTTCCTCTTCGGCGGCACGCCAACTGGTTGTGTCGTCTCTGCGTTGGTGGTGTCGGGCTCTGCCGCTGCCATCACTCGCCGCCAACCTCTCTCTCGCGCCACCGGGCGGGCGCCGACCATTCTGGTCCGCTGTCGCTGTGTATAGCAAAGAACGGCTCCTGTGGCCTAGGGGCAACTAGTATTGGCGCGGAGGAGAGGTATGTCTTCAAACCTTGCAATGCCGCTTTGGCTTCTGGCATCCACTCCATCGGGCCTGCCTTTTTCAGGATCTTGAAAAAGGGAAGGGCGCGCTCGGTAGACTTGGAAATGAACCTGTCCATGGGGGCGACACAACCAGCAAGCCAACATACATCCTTGATTCGCTTGGGTGCTTCAATCCGCTCTATAGCTTTGATTTTGTCTGGATTGGCCTCTATCCCACGCTGTGACACCAAGAACCCGAGAAGCTTGCCGGACGGGACGCCAAAGACGCACTTCTCAGGGTTCAGCTTGAGATTGATCTTGCACAGGTTTGCAAATGTTTCTTGCAAATCTGGTATGAGGGTTGCCCTGTCCTTGGTTTTGACCACTATGTCATCCATGTAAGCTTCCATATTTCTATGGAGCTGGGGTTCAAAACCAATCTGGACCGCCCTTGCAAACGTCGAACCAGCACTCTTCAACCTGAAAGGCATCCGCATGAAACAATACGCACTACATGGGGTGATAAATGTTGTCTTCTTCGCCTTCTCTTGTCATGAAGATCTGGTGGTAGCCGAGTAGGCGCCGAGGAATGACAACAGATCACACCCACCATGAGTCAACAATCAGATCGATGCACGGCAACAGGAAGGGGTCTTTAGGGCAAGCCTTATTGATATCTGTGTAATCAATACACAGCCTCCACTTCCCATTTGCCTTGCGCACCACGACCGGATTGGCCAACCACGTTGGATGGAGCACTCCTCTTACCAAACTCGCTGCTTCCAGTTTCCGGATCTCTTCTGTGATGAACTCTTGTCGTTCCAAAGCTTGCTTTCTGACCTTCTGCTTGACGGGCCGCGCATGAGGGCAGACAGCAAGGTGGTGCTCAATCACCTCCCTGGGAACGTCGGGGATGTCGGAAGCTTGCCATGCAAACACATCAACATTCGCCCGCAGGAAGGTGACGAGCGCGTCTTCCTATTTGTCGTCAAGGGTGGAGCTTATGGTAAAGCTCCTCCCGTGCCGCCCTCATTGATGTAAACCTTCTTGGTTCCCCGCGGTATGGCCTCGGGCTTCTTGTTTCCGCCGGTGGAGCTCTCTCGCACGTCCTCGATGGTAGCGCTACACTCCGAAGAGGTGCGCTTGCCGGAGTGGGTGTCCGAGGCCTCACCGTCTTCTTCTTCTTCTTTCCCCGGTCCCTGCGGCAGAGCAAGCGCCTAGCGGTGGCAGCTGCCTGAATCGCTTCGTATAGTTGGTCAACACAAATCAGTGCATCTTTCTTGTCGGAGGGGATGGTGATGATCGTCACAGGTACTGGCATCTTCAGGGTGTTATAGGCGTAGTGTGACGCCGCCATGAACTTGCTGAGCGCTGGGTGGCCAAGGATCCCATTGTAGGGCAAGGATCTTGGCAACATCGAACACGATCCTCTCCGCCCCGAAGTTCAGGTCGCCCAAAAGTCACGGCAACGTGATCTTTCCTTGGGTTGGCTTCTTCCCGGTTGACTTCAAACGTGCCCGCCTCTTCGAGGTCTCCATCAGAATCTGCAGCCGACCACGGCAAAGTAGATCAAGTTCGACAGGTTCGCCATCGACTATCATCTTTGTCACCTTGAGGTTGCGTATTGTTGGTGAAACCAACAATGGCAAGCACCCGACCGCAGTAGTGAGATCAGGGTGGTCCTTGGTGTCAAAAATGATAGGTGTGCTAGACCACCTCAGCGGCCTTTAGGCATCAAACGATGGCCCCGCCACAATAATCTCGCGCCCATCGCTTCAGCCGGGCGGTGAGAAGTATGCAGCGAGGCGCCGCCGTCAAGCACATGGCCTCTCAGAGTCAAACTCTTGGTCGCTGGATTCATCGTCCTCTTCGTGATCGTCGTCTTCTGGCTTTCTGTCACGGCCCCGGGCGGGCCTCTCTTGTTGCTTATCCTTGCCGCAATGGCCCGCCTGGCCGTCACGCTTCTTGCCGGACCCCTCAGCATCGTCTGGGCCCTTCTCCTTGTCCTGCCTCTCATATTCAGCCCTCTGCTTCTCAGCGAGGAGCACAACCTGTCGGCAGTCCTGGAGAGCATGGCCTTTGGTGCGATGGATCTTGCAAGATCGCTTGTCGGAGTTTCGGCTTCGGCAGCCGCCAAGGCCCGGCAGGCGACACATCCGCAACCTCTTGCCGGGTCGTCTGCTTTGGTTTTCTTGGTGGAGCCGGTGTCATCAGATCCTCGACGGCAAGTACGGCTTTTCCTTTGCGCTTCTGTTATGGGCGCCGCCTTTCTTTGCCGGGCGGCAATATCCTCATCCGAGGAGTCGGTTTCACGCCGCATCTTCGCCGGGTACTTCCTTCCTCTTCAGCTCGGCACATTTGTCGGCAAGAACATAGAGTTCGCTACATCTCTCACCTTGTTCATTGCCAGCTCTTGGCAAGATCTTGCGGTTACGCACGCTCGATGGAACGCGCGATGATGGCGGAGGGTGAACATCGGGATATTGTACTGCACCGGTTGAACCTCTGAATATACTTGCGGAGACTCTCACCTCCCTTCCGGGAATGACGCAGGTCACTTGCTTGGCCATGGGCTTGGTGGCCTCCAAAGAAGGCGCCCACGAACTCATGGCACAACCGACCAGAGGAGATAGAGTCTACCGCAGTGCATCAACCATGACATGGCGCTGGGTTTAAAGGCCAACGGAAAGTAATTCACAAGCACCTTATCGTCGCGGGCTCCAGCAGCTTGCATCGCGATGGTGTAGATGCTGAGGAACTCAGACGGGTGGGTCTTGCCACTGTACTTTTCGCCCACGTCGGGTTTGAAGGTGCGGTGAGTGGGCCACTGGAATTGCCGCAGCTCACGGGTAAAAGCCAGACAGCCTACCTCGTAAGGTAGGCCTCCAGGGCTCCCCGGTGCCGGGTGGCTCACAGCAGACCCTGCTAGCCTGTCTGATTGGTGGCGCACTCCGCGCCGGCGCTCGATAGTGGTTCGAGCGTCTTCATGTTCTTGTTCCCGAAGAACTTTGCGCTGGTCATGGTGGGCCCATGGGTCGGACGACGCTACGGAGATCTCGTCGCCCGTAACATCGCGATGGGCTGGCGTCCGCAGTACCGGGCGAGGAGGAGGTGAGTGCACCGTGGTTGCGGCGCCACCGCTCTCCCGCCATCGTGCGTGGGACTCGCTTAACGTCACCGGGCTCCGCCGACTCGGTTCGCCTTTTGTTGGCCACCGCAACAAGGTTCGGATAGTGGTTTCCATTCGCCGAAGTTTCGTAGTAGGGAGGAAAATCGAGGAGCAACCGCGAAGCGCCAGGCTTCGCCTGGCGTTGGGGAATGAAACCTGCACGGATCGCGACGCTTCGACTTCGACGATGTCGGCGAGCTCTATCACGATCCCGCTGGTCGCATGCCACCTCACCAGCGCCGGGCGAAAGCAGGCAGGTCTTCTAAATCCCGGAGTGGCGCCGGGGCTCTTTCCGCGGGCGACGCCCGGGTCCTCGTGTGATTACGCTGCTCGTCAGGCGCCGCCAGAAGAGCGGTCGCCCGGCGCCGCGGGAGTCTTGAAGCCTCGCCGCTCGCGCGAGCAGTGGTGGCAGCGATCTTGAAGGACCCGCGCCACCCGCCGGAGGGCCTGGCTCAGTCTTTTTGTTTAGCGCAGCGGCCCGTTACCAGCAAGCAAGACGAACATCGCCGCCTCCCAAACTTCGGCTGCTGGGATGGTGTTG
Source organism: Aegilops longissima (assembly GCA_021605205.1). Taxonomy (NCBI): domain Eukaryota; kingdom Viridiplantae; phylum Streptophyta; class Magnoliopsida; order Poales; family Poaceae; genus Aegilops; species Aegilops longissima. The sequence continues at coordinate 106,097,596 of CM038682.1, read as the reverse complement.
GTGTTCGCTAACAGCACCCCGGGTCCTTTCTACGACCGGTCCGCTGCTCGCCCGCGTCGGGACGGGATGTCCGGTTTCCGACGGGCCAACCGCCACCGTCTTCTTCTTCTTGGGCGCCATGACGATGAAGAGGCGTCGAACTAGCTGCTAGAGCCGATTCTCACAACGTTGGGAGCCTCCGACAAGATCGTGGAGTTGAACCAAGGAGTTTGTAAGGCCAAGGAGATCGCCTACTTCGTGAAGATCTACCGCTAGTGAGGCAAGTCCTTCGTGGGCGACGGCCATGGTGGGATAGACAAGGTTGCGTCTTCATGGACCCTTCGTGGGTGGAGCCTCCGTGGACTCACAAGAACTGCTACTCCTTCGTGGGTTGAAGTCTCCATCAACTTGGATGTACGATAGCACCACCTATCGGAACCACGCCAAAAACATCCGTGTCTCCAATTGCATTTGAATCCTCCAATCCCTTACCTTTACATTCTTGCAAGTTGCATGCTTTATTTTCCGCTGCTCATATACTCTTTGCATGCTTGCTTGCTATATGTTGTGAATGTTAAACTTGTGCCTAAACTCCACTCAAACTTCAAAGAAACTTAAAAACTACAGCTTTGGTACTTAGTGTCTAATCACCCTCCCTCTAGACACCTCTTCTCAATGTCCTACAGCAACAAATCGATCTAGCAAACGAGCAAGCAAAAAATAAATGAAAGGACGAATGGAAGAAGGGCGAATAATAAGGCAAATCTTTGTGTATTTTTCTGAAAACATTTTAGAAGTGGGGGAGAGGAAAACAAGAGGAAAATGGCAAATAATGTAATGCAAGAGATGAGAGTTTATGATGCGTACTTGGTAGGCTTGATGTTGATCTCCCTGGCAACAGCGCCAGAAATTCTTCCTGCTACTTCTTGATCTTACGTTGGTTTTTCCCATGAAGAGGAAAGGGTGATGGAACAAAGTAGAGATAAGTATTTCCCTCAGTTAAGAACCAAGGTAACAATCCACTAGGAGAAACACGCAAGTCCTGAATATATGCACCTACATAAACAACCAAACACTTGCACCCAACGCGATAAAGGGGCTGTCAATCCCTTCACGGTCACTTGCAAAGGTGAGATCTGATAGAGATAGATATAAAAGATTGCTAAAATGTAAAACAAAATAAAAGTAAATAAATTGCACCAACGTATTTTTGTTCTATAGATCAGAAAATATAGTAAGGAAAATATACCCCGGGGCCATAGGTTTCACTAGAGGCTTCTCTCTTAAAGGCAAATAATACAGTGGGTGAACAAAGTACTGTCGAGCAATTGATAGAAAAGCGCAAAGTTATGAAGATATCCAAGGCAATGATTATGAATATAGGCATCACGTCCATGTCAATAGACCGACTCCTACCTACATCTACTACTATTACTCCACACATCGACCGCTATCCAGCATGCATCTAGAGTATTAAGTTCATAAAGAACGGAGTAACGCCTTAGGTAAGATGACATGATGTAGAGGGATAAACTCAAGAAATATGATGAAAACCCCATCTTTGTATCCTTTATGGCAACAAGGCAATACATTTCTCGCTACCCCTACTTTGTCACTCGGTGAAATCACGCAAGATTGAACCCAAAAATAAGCACCTCTCCCATTGCAAGAAAAAACCAATCTAGTTGGCCAAACCAAACCGATAATTCGAAGAGAAATACAAAGATATCAAATCATGCATATAAGAATTCAGAGAAGATTCAAATAATATTCATAGATAAGCTGATCATAAATCCAAAATTCATCGGATCTCGACAAACACACCGCAAAAGAAGATTACATCGGATAGATCTCCAAGAACATCGAGGAGAACATGGTATTGAGAATCAAAGAGAGAGAAGAAGCCATCTAGCTACTAGCTATGGACACGTAGGTCTGTGGTAAACTACTCACGCTTCATCAGAAGGGTAATAGAGTTGATGTAGATGCCCTTTGTGATCGAATCACCCTCCGGCAGGATGCCGGAAAAGGCTCCAAGATGGGATCTCACAGGTACAGAAGGTTACAGCAGCAGAAAAGTATTTTGATGGACACTTCTGGTCATTTGGGAATATTTGGGGATTTATAGAACTTAGAGGGAGGTCGCTGGACTCCCGGGGGGCCCACAAGCCAGGGGGCGTCCCCCCTAGAGCGAGCTCTGAGGGCTTGTGGAGCCCTCGACACTCTTCTGACTTGGACTCCAAGTCTCGTGGATGCCTTCTGGTCCAAGAAAAATCATCGTAAAGTTTCATTCCGTTTGATATTCCTTTTCTGTAAAACTCAAAAACAAGGAAAAAAAGCAGAAACTAGCATTGGGCTCTAGGTTAATAAGTTTGTCCCAAAAAAATATAAAATAGCATATTAATGCATATAAAACATCCAAAACAGATAATACAATAGCATGGAACAATCAAAAATTATAGATACATTGGAGACGTATCAGGTAACGCCCCTCATCTTGCCGGATCAACTATGGGGATCACAAGAGCTGCAATGGTGCTCCTCGAGCTGTATGGGTGAAGGAGGAAGAAGGATCTAGATCTCCTCTTCTCCTTGGTGTGTGTGAGTGTGTGTCTAGAATAAGTCGACCCCCTCTAAGGGGGGCTCCTAGGAGGTCTTAGAGCCTGACCTATGGGAACGACACCTATGGGATCACAAGAATCCCTACTACGGTTGCGGGGCGCGGGGGTCGTGAGAAAAGCGGATCAAACAGATAGCACACGGTCTCTTTATCCAGGTTCGGGCCGCGAGGATGCGTAAAACCCTACTCCTGCTTTGGTGGTTTGTTTATCTGGTGTTCTTGAACTAGCAATGGGGCGTGAAGAGCTCCAAAAAGACGAATCCTCCTCTTGGTCGCCTTGGGCCTCCTTTTATAGGGAAAGGGGTTGCCACGGTGGCACACAGGAGGTGGAAAGGGTACAGTGATATGAGTTTATCCCTCGCATTACATGACAAGGTGCCATTAATGCGTCTTGCTTAGGTGTCCTTGGTTTATCGGGGATGGGGGAGAGCTTTGTCTCGTCCGTCGCCGCTCCCTCTCGTGTTGACACGCGCCCTGGCCAGCGGTGCCCGTGGTGCCATGTAGGCAGGCAGGCAGCTGATGTGGCGCAGCGGTGGGTCTCCACGAAGATCCGCTTGCCGCCACGCAGGTGCTTGCCCAGCTGGTTGGGTCGGCAGCTGCATGCGAACGGCGGTGAAGGTTTGATTGGCGCGGGACCGATGGTGGCCCCTCGAGTGTCCTTGGCAAGGGCCTTGCCGTAGCCCCTGCAAGGGTCTTGCCGGGGCCCAGGCAAGGGTCTTGCCGTGGCGCCTGCTGTCATCCCCGGCAAGGCTCTTGCCGGGGGCCTTGTGGTCCTCCTTGACTGGGATCCCGCCAAGGGTCGTCGTCTTCTATATTGTGTATCTGATCTTGGATGTCTTCACAAAGATCTGCATACCACCACAGGGATGTCTCTCGAATCCTTGCCCCATGGGGGCGGTGGACTCATGGGTGATCCGCTTCGCAGGTGTGGGGCGAGCGGCCGCGGCAAGGGTCTTACCGGGTTTGCTAAAACTGCCCCCCGGCAAGGATCTTGCCGGGGGAGTCCGCCTCGTCCCCTTTGCTCTTTGTGTTCTTGATCTTGGCGCTGCTCGCCTCCTTTCGTGCTTCATCCTTACCTAGGCTCACCTCCCTTGCCTTGCTCAAGGTGGTGGTGCCCATGCTCAGATCGCCTGTGCACAGTTATAGGGGTACAAAAAGTGTACCCCTCTTTTTGTACACCGACACGTAGTCTTGGGAATCCACTTGACCAAGGCCTTAGGTGCTTCTTCAAATGCATCAATCTCCTCTTGAAGCTTGTCCTTGCCTTTTTTCTTGTGGTCTTGTGGTGGAAGATCATCTTGAGCTTGTGTTCCCTTGAAGGAAGTAGGATCATACTTCTCTTGTTGAGGAACAAACTTCGTCTTGGGGTATTGATCTTGTTCCCACTCAACTCCATTGGCATTGAACTTTCGTTCAAAACCAACACCTTGATTCTTCCGTGCCTTCCTTGCTTGCATACAATTTCTCAAATTGCTTACTCCCGAAAGACTCTTGTATACACCTTTCTCTATAATTCCCTTCAATAAGCTGTTTTCTTCCTCAAGTGTAACTTGGCTAAGAGAATCATTAGTGGAATCAAGAGAACTACTAGAAGCAACAATATTGGATTTAGCATTGTTATTGTTACTACTAGAAGAAGAATCTTTCTTGTTCTTGTTACTAGACTTGACTTGAGGCATGTAAGTGGATAGGAGTAAACGCTTGGCAATGTAAGAAGAACTTTTCTTACAAAGATCATCATTGATTGCCTTTAAGAACTCATGCTCTTGCTCAAGATTGAGCTTTTCAAAGCGTAACTTCTCATGAGCCCTTAAAAGTTCTCGATGATCTTCAAAGATAGTTTCATGAGCTAACTTAAGAGTGTTTAGTTCTTTAGTTAGACGCTCAATTTTCTCCTTATCATTGTCATTCGTTTCAACTTGATTAGCATGACTAATTGGCGTTTCATCATAGTACTCATCACTAGAGTTGTCAACAAGTAAATCATCATCACCTAGCAAGTCATCTTCATCAACATCAAAATCAACATACTCGGGGTGTGTTACCTTAGGACCGTTGGCCATGAAGCATCTACCAATTCCTTCATTTGGTGATTCAAATATGTCGTAGGAGTTGGTTGACACAAGTGATAGACCGGCAACACCTTCATCTTGAGTGTATTCGGAGTCAAAGTGATAGCTTCTCTCGGAGTGATGGTCGGAGTCGGAGCCGGATACCCATTCACCAACATGAGCTTGATGTCTTCGTTTTGTGTAGCTCTTTGATGACTTGTCTTTCCTTTCCGAATCCTTGCTTCTCCGTGAGGGTCTTCGCTCATAACGATCATCTCTACTCCTTCTCCTCTTGGTGGTGATTCTTCTTCTACTTCTTCTCTTGGGAGAATCTTCTTCTTTGTAGGGTGCCATACACTCATTGAATAGTGTCCGGTCTCCCACAACTGTAGTAATTGCGCCTCGACTAGAAGATCTTTTGTCATTGTAGGACCTTGACTTAGAGCTTCTTTCTTTGCTTCTACTCTTGTAGAATTAGTTGAAGTTCTTGACCATTAAGCTCAATTCCTCATTGAAGGTTTGTTTCTCACTTGATGATGTGGGGGCTTCACATGAGGCTTTGTAAGCACCACTCGACTTGTTGTGAAGTTCCTCCTTATCCTTGAGTGACATCTCATGAGCAACAATTCTTCCAATGACTTCCGTAGGCTTGAGATCTTTGTAATTGGGCATCATTTGGTTCAATGTGCACACGGTATCATATTTTTCATCCAATGCTCTTAGGATCTTCTTGATAATGAATCTATTGGTCATATCTTCACTTCCTAAGCCGGCAATCTCATTTGTGATAAGAGCAAGCCTAGAGTACATTTCAGCGACACCTTCACCATCCTTCATTTTGAACTTGTCAAGCTGACTTAGGAGCATATCCAACTTGGATTCCTTGACGGAGTCAGTACCTTCGTGCATATCAATCAAAGTATCCCAAATTTCCTTTGCATTCTCAAGATGGCTGATTTTGTTGAATTCTTCGGGGCACAATCATTGAAGAGGATTCACAAGCTTGAGCGTTGTATTGCAACATCTTCAACTCATCCGCACTAGCTTCACGGTTCGGTTCTCTCCCATCAAAGAATTCACCTTGCAAGCCAATACACACAATAGCCCAAACGGCGGGGTTATGTCCAAGAATATGCATTTTCATCTTATGCTTCCAACTAGCAAAATTAGTGCCGTCAAAGTAAGGACCTCTGCGGTGATAATTTCCCTCGCTAGACGCCATACTCTCCTAGGTTGTGAAACCAAGGCTATGACCACCAAAAGCTATGGAAATCAAAGCAAATGGATACCAAAGCTCTGATACCACTTGTAGGACCTTGAAGTATGTCTGGAGGGGGGGTGATTAGACTACTTGACCAATAAAAACTTAACCTTTTCCCAATTTTAGACTTTGGTAGATTTTAGCTATTTTTGAACAAGTCAAACAATCTTCACACAATTCAAGCAAACATGCAAAGAGTATATAGGCAGCGGAAAATAAAGCATGCAACTTGCAAGAATGTAAAGGGAAGGGTTTGGAGGATTCAAACGCAATTGGAGACACAGATGTTTTTGTCGTGGTTCCGGTAGGTGGTGCTATCGTACATCCACGTTGATGGAGACTTCAACCCATGTAGGGTAACAGTTGTGTGAGTCCACGGAGGGCTCCACCCAGGAAGGGTCCACGAAGAAGCAACCTTGTCTATCCCACCATGGCCGTCGCCCACGAAGGACTTGCCTCACCAACAGTAGATCTTCACGAAGTAGGTGATCTCCTTGCCCTTACAAACTCCTTGGTTCAACTCCACAATCTTGTCAGAGGCTACCAAGTGACACCTAGCCAATCTAGGAGACACCACTCTTCAAGAAGTAACAAATGGTGTGTTGATGATGAACTCCTTGCTCTTGTGCTTCAAATGATAGTCTCCCCAACACTCAACTCTCTCTCACGGGATTGGATTTGGTGGAAAGAAGATTTGAGTGGAAAGCAACTTGGGAAAGGCTAGAGATCAAGATTCATATGGTAGGAATGGAATATCTTGGCCTCAACACATGAGTAGGTGGTTCTCTCTAAACGGTAAGTTGGAAGTGTAGGTTTGTTCGATGGCTCTTCCACGAATGAAGAGGAGGTGGAGGGTATATATCCTCCACACAAAATCTAACTGCTACACACAATTTACTAAACTCGTGGGACCGAATCATAAAACTCGGTCGACCGATTTAGTAAACCTAGTGACCGTTAGGATTTTCGGTGAGACTGACAAGCATCTCGGTAGGACCGATTTGGTTAGGGTTAGGGCATACCGTAATCTCGGTGAGACTGATTACACAAACTCGGTGAGACCGAATTTGGTAATTAGCAAACCAGAGAGTTGGTCAGGTAAACTCGATGGGACTGATTTGTTTCTTCGGTGAGACCAAAAGTTACAAAAGGGAAACAGAGAGTTTACATTGTAATCTCGGTGGGACCGATTCGCTTTTCGGTGAGACCAAAAGTTACGAAGGGGAAACAGAGAGATTATAATCCCATCTCGGTGAGACCGAGATCCCTATCAGTGAAACCGATTTGCCTAGGGTTTGTGGCAGTGGCTTATGACATCTGAACTCGGTGGTGCGGGATAGAAAGAATCGGTAGGGCCGAGTTTGACTTTGGGTTTAGGTCATATGTGGATGTGAGAAAGTAGTGAGGGTTTTGGAGCATATCACTAAGCACATGGAGCAAAAGGCTCATTAAGCAACACCTCATCCCTTCTTGATAGTATTGGCTTTTCCTATAGACTCAATGTGATCTTGGATCACTAAAATGTAAAATGAAGAGTCTTGAGCTTTTGAGCTTGAGCCAATCCTTTATCCTTAATATTTTGAGGGATCCACTTTCATCATCCATGCCATGCCATTCATTGAGCTTTCCGGAAATATTTATCTTGGAATAGTATTAGCTCAATGAGCTATATGTTGTTATGAATTACCAAAACCACCTAGGGATAGTTGCACTTTCAACTTGGAGGAGTACTTATGCAAGACGGAAGGGTTGTTTCATACGCCTCACGTCAGCTTCGACCGCATGAGTTGAATTATGTCATGCATGATTTGGAGTTAACAGCCGCAGTGCATGCGCTCAAGACCTGGAGACATTTTCTTATTGGAAACCATTGTGATGTGTACACAGATCATAAGAGTTTGAAGTACATTTTCATGCAGAAGGAGCTGAACCTCAGGCAAAGGAGATGGTTGGAGCTCATAAAGGATTATGATATGAAGTTGCACTATCATCCAGGCAAGGCCAATGTCGTAGTAGACGCCTTCAGCAGGAAAGGTTACGCCAATTTCCCTCGTAAGCAGAGGATTGCCAAAGGAGTTAGCCGGGGATCTCAGGGAGCTTTGTTTGGAGATAGTCCCTAGAGGTTTTGTTGCAGCAATGGAGGTTCAGTCAACATTATTGGGAAAGATTAGAGAAGCTCGAAGGATGACAAGGAGATTGCCGAGATAAAAGAGAGGATGAGCAAAGGAAAAGCCAAAGGTTTTCGTGAGGATGAGCACGACACCCTGTGGTTTGAAGATCGTGTATATGTGCCCAATAATTCAGAGATCAGGAAGTTGATACTTCAGGAAGCTCATGACTTGCCATACTCGATACACCCCGGAAACACCAAGATGTATTTGGATTTGAAGGAGCGTTTCCGGTAGACCGGAATGAAGAAGGATATTGCCGAGTATGTAGCCGTGTGTGATGTATGTCAGAGAGTGAAGGCAGAACATCAGAATCCAGCAGACTATCAGAGCCTATGCGTCGATACCAATGGAAGTGGGATAAGCTTGGCATGGATTTCATCATCGATTACCCGTAACCCGATCGGGATATGATTCTATCCGGTAGTAGGGTAGTAGTGGATCGCTGACCAAAGTGGCTCACTTTATCCCAAAGGAAGACCACCTATACCAAAGGCAAGCGGTTGGCCAAGATATATATGACCAGGATCGTATGTCTACACGGAGTTCCGAGGACCATCGTATCAGATAGAAGAACACATTTTACTTCAAACTTCTGGCACCAGCTCCACTAGACTTTGGGTACCAGGCTAGAGTTCAGTACGGCCTTTCATCCACAGACAGATGGACAGACCGAGAGAGTCAATCAGATTCTGGAGGACATGTTGAGAGCATGTGCGCTAGATTATGGATCTAGTTGGGATGACAGTTTGCCCTACGCGGAGTTCTCATACAACAACAGCTACCAGGCTAGTTTGAAGATTGCACCTTTCGAAGCCCTGTATGGAAAGAGGTGCGGGACACCATTGATGTGGGATGAAGTTGGAGACCGTCAGTTGTTTGGACCAGATTTGATTAAGGAGTCCGAAGAGAAGGTTAAGCTGATTCGATATAGACAGAAGGTAGCTCAGTCCAAGCAGAAGAGTTATGCAGATTCAAAACGCAAGGAGGTAGTCTATGAAATCGGAGACAGAGCATATCTTCATGTGTCACCTCTGGGAGGAGCTAAACGTTTTGGAGTTAAGGGAAAGTTAGCCCCGAGATTTGTAGGACCGTACCGTGTTTTGGAATGCATGGGAGAGGTTGCCTACAAGTTGGAGTTACCCAAAGGACTGTCAGGAGTCCATGATGTGTTTCACGTTTCCCAGTTGAAGAAGTGTCATGCAAAGATGGCCGATATCCCTCAGAGAGATACAGTGCCCCTGGAAGCAGTTCAGTTGGATAGTGATTTGACCTATGAGGAGAAACCATTCAAGATTCTCGAGTTTGCCAGCCGAGTTACCTGCAGCAAGGTTATCAAGTTTTGCAAAGTTCAGTGGATCCACCATGCCGAGGATGAAGCCACCTGGGAACAAGAGGATGATCTACGCAAAGACCACCCACACCTATTTTCAAGCCAACCCAAATCTCGAGGGCGAGATTCATCTTAAGGGGGTAGGTTTGTAACATCCCAAATTTTCAATTTGTAATGTTATACATAGGTCATTCATGCACATCATATTTTATTGCATTTTTGTGTTGCGATCCTCGAAATTCTAAGCAACTCAAGGAGCCACGGAGAGAGTTGGGGATTTCATCGTGTTCATATTTGAATTTTTCTCAAATATCGAAACAAGGATCATTTTGGTTTTAATTATTTTTCTCTCCAAAAATATTTCTAATTAAAATATATGAGAGGAGATAATATGACTTCTCCAAAATAAATGAAATATTGGACGAAAAATATTAAAATCAAATAATTAATTTTATTTGGATTTTATTGCAATTTTATTCGAATTAGGAAAAATACGTGTTTTTTAAAATTGCATTAGAGGCCCAAATAAATGTTCACTTTGTCCGCAATATTATTAAAGGATCGTGAAAATTTATTTCGGGATTTTTGGATTCCGTTTAGTATTTCCTTTATTTCTTTTTCCGTGTCAGGATTATTTAAAAAACGCGAACCGACCTAAACGGGCCGTGACCGACCCGGACTCCTGCCGGGCAGGCTTTATAAGCCGCTGCCCGAGGCCCAAGTCACCGCCAGCCCGCCCCCCACACCCCAACCCCGAAACCCTAGCTGCCGCCGCCACCATTGCCGCCTCCGCCGCTGCCTGCCGAGCCCCACGCCGAGCCGCGCCACCACACACTGGCCGCCGACCGCCACCGCCGCGCCGGATCTCGCCGGAGCCGCCGTCGTTGAATCTGCCGTTGACCGTTCAGTTTTCTTCGGTTAACCTCGGTCTTTTTTAAATTTTCCGGTTCAATCTATTAGATCGGTTTTTCGTTGGGTTTATTTATTTGGCGGACGCTCGTCCGTTCGTTCATTTTTAACGAACAATGTTCGTTAGTTAGCCGCAGACAGTGAACGTTCGTTTGTTAGCCTGTTCGTCTCGTTTCATTTTTCCAGTGTTTTTCCGCGATTATTTTCGATCACGATTTCTGCCCTGATCTTCGTTTTAGTTTATCTTTTCGCTCGTTTATCCAAATCAGGTGAAACAAGTGCCTAGATCTTCGTCTCGAAGTCCTCTTTCTGTTCATCCAAATTGAACAAGATTTTGGTACTGTAAAATTTGACTTTAGTCCAGATTAGTAAACGGATCTTGTTTCTTTCATAGTTTGAGTTTTGTTGCTCCGTTTGATTTGATTCTTTTTGCAAACCGGAGTTCTTCAATTGAACTTTCTGGTTAGATCTTCTTATTTGAATTTTACCCGTGCATCTTTGTTTGTTTGCTTATGTATGCTATTGTTTTCTTGTGATAGAATTGCCGTAGTGCGAAGCGTGCTACTACGAGTCACTAGGTTTTGCAGATCGTCAGCAAGGCAAGTAACACATTGATCATACTCTTTTCATGCCCAGTTTTTATGCTTTAGTTACAATCCTCAAACACTGCATGATTAGGATGTGATTAAATTGTGGGTATTTGGAAGTAGATGATGAGGTAGAACCTATTACCTGTTTTAATATCAAACCCTTGGGAGTTACTTCTACGTTATGCTTATATTACCATGCTATGCTTGTAGACGTGGATTGGGTTTGAGTGAATCCATGACAGATGTGAGATTGCTTAATTAATGGTTTAAATTAAGGTGGCAACTTTAATACACATCTGGGTGGATTGTTGGTTTGGGCACCTGAGGTTATACCAGTGTTGTCCTAGGAGATCCCGGGGTTATACCGTGTGATCCTCCTATGGTCCGCCACCTAGGCTCAAAGGGATCATAAGATTATTCATGCTAGAAACTTCCATGTGCAGCCACAAGCTATTATGGGATCTAGCCTAGTTGAGTAGGTTGCATGACCTCTTCTAGTGGTAGGCTAGCAAATGTAGGGGATGTAGGTTGGTATTGTCTACCCGGGGTTAGAGTTAATGCTTCTGAAAGACTGTGTCTTGGTCATCCGTTTCTCAGACACCATGAAGTGAGAGAATTCCAACGGAGGAGATCGAGTCTTGTGAGGAAAAGTGCGCAAACCTCTGCAGAGTGCATAAACTAATCATGGTTAGCCGTGTCCCCGGTTATGGACACCTTGAGTATCTGGTACTTGAATTATTGATTTGATCTCATCACTCTAAATTAATTTGTGGGTCGATGATTACTTTTAAATTGAGATTGAGATGGGGGTACCATTCTAATGTTTCAACCACCATGATAGTTAAATAAAATATATTCCTTTGTTGTAGGAAAAAATTGGCTTTTCGCAAAACAATATAACCGAAGAGCCTCCGCAAACCATATATGCATGTAGTGATAGCATTTACCTGTTCTTTGCTCTACTGTGTTATTTTGCCAGCATATTCCATGTGTCGACCTATTTTCGGCTGCAACATATCATGTTGCGATTTTCGCATAAGAAGTAAGGTGCGCTTAGGTCGCTTGCCATGCACTCAGCTATGCCATTGGAGTTGATGGACTCACTTTATCTTCCAAGCCTTCCGCTGTTATCGTATTTAGATGGCCTTAAGCCATATTTATTGTAATAAGTTCTCTTTTGAGACATTCGATGTAATAAGTGTGTGATTGCTACTCTGTTATAAATCCTTCGAGTACTGTGTGTGTCAGCATTACCGATCCTGGGATGACACTGAACACAGAGATTTGACCGTCTGAGGTCGGATCGCTACATACCCTGAGTGGTCACCGAAGTAACCGGAGTAACAGAGACTGGAGGGACGAACGGAGTGAGTCCGACAAAAGGTGGAGGGGTCCTATTTCGAGCAACGGGAAGGGCTATCCGAGCTCGGGTCAGCTCTTGGGCCAACTCATAGATCAAGAGATAACTGGCAGTGATATAGCGAGAAAGGTGGCTAGCAGGACGATTGCACGCTGGATCAATGAAAGGAAAGCGGATACGCCCGTTCTCGTGCAGAGACGGGTAGAAGAAGAAACCTGGGTGGGTCTGCATGCGAACCTCGTTGTAGCGCAGGTCTACAAGAGTCTCGAGTGCAGCAAACTGGATAGCCTGGGATGGCGTGGAAGCGAAACCACCCTTAGAAGAACAGGTGTAAGCGCCGGAAGGAGAACTGTGGTGTAAAGTGACCTCCGCGTAATACTCGTACAGCAAACCAGCCAGATGCTCCCGATACACCTGATACACTGGATCAGCACCCTCTGGGTAGACTCGTCGCCACACATTCTGAAGCAGATGCGACGAGGTGTACGGTGTTGGTCCGGGCTAATACTGATACGTCCATTTTGCATCATGCTTTGATATCGATATTTATTGCATTATGGGCTGTTATTACACATTATGTCACAATACTTATGCCTTTTCTCTCTTATTTTACAAGGTTTACATGAAGAGGGAGAATGCCGGCAGCTGGATTTCTGGGATGGAAAAGGAGCAAATATTACAGACCTATTCTGCACAACTCCAAAAGTCCTGAAACTTCACAGAGGCACTTTTTGGAATTGATAAAAAATACTGGCGAAAGAATCAACTGAAGAGGGCCCACACCCTGGTGACGAGGGTGGGGCCGCGCCCTACCCCCTTGGGCGCGCCCCCTGTCTTGTGGGCCACCTGGAGGCCCCCCGATGCCCATCTTCTGGTATAAGGTGTCTTTTGCCCTGGAAAAAAATAAGGAGGAAGCTTTCGGGACGAAGCGCCACCGTCTCGAGGCGGAACCTTGGCGGAACCAATCTAGGGTTCCGGCGGAGCTGTTCTGCCAGGGAAACATCCCTCCGAGAGGGGGAAATCGTCACCATCATCATCACCATCGATCCTCTAATCACGAGGGTGTCAATATCCATCAACATCTTCACCAGCACCATCTCCTCTCAAACCCTAGTTCATCTCTTGTATCCGACCTTTGTCTCAAAACCTCAGATTAGTACATGTGGGTTGCTAGTAGTGTTCATTACTCCTGGTAGTTGATGCTAGTTGGTTTATTCGGTGGAAGATTATATGTTCAGATCCTTTATGCATATTAATACACCTCTGATTATGAACATGAATATGATTTATGAGTAGTTACGTTTGTTCCTGAGGACATGGGAGAAGTCTTGTTATAAGTAGTCACGTGAATTTGGTATTCGTTCGATATTTTGATGAGATGTATGTTGTCTTTCCTCTAGTGGTGTTATGTGAACATCGACTACATGACACTTCACCATTATTTGGGCCTAGGGGAAGGCATTGGGAAGTAATAAGTAGATGATGGGTTGCTAGAGTGACAGAAGCTTAAACCCTAGTTTATGCGTTGCTTCGTAAGGGGCAGATTTGGATCCACATGTTTCATGCTATGTGAGGGAGTCCTGGACTAGGGGGTGTCCGGATAGCCGAACTATCATCTTTGGCCGGACTCCTGGACTATGAAGATACAAGATTGAAGACTTCGTCCCGTGTCCGGATAGGACTTTCCTTGGCATGGAAGGCAAGCTTGGCGATACGGATATGTAGATTTCCTACCATTGTAACCGACTCTATGTAACCCTAACCCTATTCGGTGTCTATATAAACCGAAGGGTTTTAGTCCGTAGGACGGACAACAATCATACCATAGGCTAACTTCTAGGGTTTAGCCTCTCTGATCTCATGGTGGATCTACTCTTGTACTACCCATATCATCAATATTAATCCAGCAGGAGTAGGGTATTACCTCCATCGAGAGGGCCCGAACCTGGGTAAAAACATCGTGTCCCTTGTCTCCTGTTACCATCCGCCAAAACGCACAGTTCGGGACCCCCTACCCGAGATCCGCCGGTTTTGACACCGACATTGGTGCTTTCATTGAGAGTTCCTCCGTCGCCGCCGTGAAGGATGCCTCATCCCGCCTTTAAAGACGATATTATCGCCAAAGGAGCCTTGGCCACGGGTCGACTCTTCGTTAGGTGGTTTTCTTATAACCGCCAGTCATTCATCGCTACCGACGATGACTTCTCGGTCATCAAACCAATCTTCACGTTAACTCGAACTTGCCGAGCAGTTAGATCCGATCGAGCTTCCTCCGTAAACGAGCTCTTGATCGTGATCGCCGCCTCGAGTCGCCACAGACTCACGCACCAGATCGGGCCTAAAACCGATCCGAGAGATCAACTCTCCCTGTGCTACCCATCATGTTGCTGTGGTAGAGGAGCAATACGGCGATTCTTCTTCTATCTTAAGGACCAGCTACGTCCGATTCCCGATCCTCCATGCCGGATTCCCGCAGAGGGACGGATGTCGATCAAGCCCCGAACTTGAAGTCAGCGCGGGTTGATTCATTGATAGCATTCAAAATCCAAACTTCCAAGTTCGAAACTTCGCCCTCGAGTCTTAAATTGACGGCGCTCCGGATCTAGTTCCACCCACCCACCCAAACATTAGCGATCTATCCCGATTCGCAAGAGCCCGCTGAAACAATACATCATTATCGGGCCAGATTCTCCCGGTTATGGACAGAATAAAGGACTGCCGAGAGGAGGACGCAATCTCACTTTTCTGCAATAATTGCACGGACAAGGGAATCCTAAACGCCATAAGTCGTCATAAATTACGCGCTTTGTTGATTTGGTGACCACAAGACAAAAGTACTGTGCGATGGAGAGTGCTTGGAAAATCGAAAGTAAATTTTGGGATAATCCGCCCCAATATAGCCCTAGTCCGAAATAAAAGGGTGCATCATCACCAAGCACCTGGGTTAAACATCAAAAACAAAACCCCAGAAGGGGCACGGAACCGCATCGAGGGTTGGCTAAATGGACCTTGCAAAATTCATAGCACGTAGGGCGCCACTCCAACTCATAGCCTTCGAGCATGTTGGATACTACGGCAGGTGGCCAAAAGTGGGGAAGAGCTTCAGCCTCGTAATCCCAGCCCAAGAACACCAAGACGGTATTAATAGTCTTCGAGACTTTCGTGATCAAATAACATGCGAAACGAACACCCGCAACCTTGTCAAGTCTACCAAGTAGCAACAATAAATCCATGGAGGACATGGCTATTACCTTTAATGCCAAGAATCTAACCCAAATTCAACAGCCCGAGCACCACCGCATTGGTCCTCATCCAATAGCGGACGCCTTTCGCTTTACTAAGGTACTCATGGATGGCGGCAGCGGACTAAACCTCATCTACGAGGAAACCCTCCAAAATGGAAATAGACTGGAACCGCATTGAGTGAAGCAGCACAACCTTTAGAGGAATAATCCTTAGCCGGAAGCATGCTGCACAGGAAAAATCACACCGATGTAGTGTTCAGCTCACGGACAATTACAGGTCCGAGGAGGTCACATTTCAAGTGGCCCTGCTCAGCAGCGGATATCATGCTTTATTAGGGCGAGAGGCATTCACAATTTTTCAAGCTATACACCATTATGGGTACATGAAGCTTAAAATGCCCGGACCTAACGGAATCATCACTCGCTAGTGATCCGAACATAGCACGCCGCACCGAAAACAAGACAGCTGCACTAGCCCTCGAGGCACTATCCGGCCCTAGCGACGAGGAACTCATCGCGATGCGCCCACGGTGAACATGGACGATGTGATACTTGATAAAAGATCCAAGTCCACCTCTTTAAACCAACGGATGAAATAGTCAAATTCCTAGTCCACCCAACGGACCTCGCAAAGACGGCTCCATTGGGGCACAATTAAACCCTGATGTAGACGCCAGACTACGAGAATTTCTACGACAAAATTGGGACATTTTTGCTCGCACCCTTCGACATGCCAGAATCCCACGCCGGCTGGCCGAGCACAGCCTAAATACCCTAAAAGGATTCAAGCTACCAAACAGCTCTTCGGTGCTTTTCCAACCCAAGAGACAAGCCATGGGAGAGGAGCTAGCCAAACTTCGAAGCCGGATTCATCGAGATATAAAACATCCAGACCGCTAGCAAATCTGGTGATGGTACCAAAGAAGGATAAACCGGCGCCTATGTGTTGATTTCAAAGACCTTAATAAGGCTTGCTCAAAGGATCCCTTCCCTCCTCGCATTGATCAAATTATCGACGCTACAGCAGGACACGACTCATTGTGCTTCCTCGACGCTGCATCTGCTACCACCAAATCAAGATGGCGGAGCCAGATCAAGCCGCAACAGCATTCATCACTCCATACGCCCATTCTGCTTCAACACAATGCCCTTTGGGCTAAAAACGCCAAGCAACATATCAGCGATGATTCGTATATGTCCGCAAACCAGATCGGCAAAACAAAGGAAGCATATGTAGATGATGTGGTCACAAATCCAAGCATGTCGAAACTCTAGTAGATGACTTGAGGCTCACATTCGACAATCTCCAAAATATGACATTAAGCTCAATCCGAAAAAGTGTCTTCATGCTCCACCGAAAGCTCTTGGGCTTCATTGTGTCCGTAGAGGAATTGAAGCAAACCCAGCCAAGATCCGAGCTCTCACAATTGATATTCCAAAAGACCTCAAACAAATACAAAATTGATCGATGCGAGCGGCTCTAAGCCGCTTTATTTCCGCTTGGGAGAAAAGGCGTTACCCTTTACCGCCTCCTCCGCAAGACCAACACTTCGAGTGGACGGATGCCGCCACGGCCAACTCAAGAAATAAAAGCCATATTGGCAACAACCGTTCCTGGCCGCGCCCAACATGGGCGAACCAATGCTATTATATATCGCCGCAACACATCAAGTTGTCAGCGCGGTGCTCGCTGTCGAACGAGAAACGGACGGACACAGGTTCCTCTTCAAAACCGGTTTACTATGTGTCCACCGTCCTAACTCCATGCAAGTCCCGTACCCACATTATCAAAAGATAGCATACGCGTGTTCACGGCATCTCGAAGCTGCGACACTACTTTCAAGAGTGTTCGATAACGGTAGCCTCCGGTACCTCTTAATGACATTATAAACAACCGCGACGCGACGGGCCGGATTGCTAAATGGGCCATAGAGCTCCTTCCATTCGACATAACCTATAAGCCACGACGAGCTATTAAGTCGCAGGTTTTCGCCGACTTCGCGGGCCGAATGGACCAAGCGAACTCCCTAAAGAGTACGGCGATACCCAATTGATCATGCACTTTGACGGCTCCAAAATGTTGGCCGCCTAGAAGTCTGGCGTCGCCCGACGCCCCAACCGGGACACAGTCCAATACGCCCTTCGATAATGTATACGGACTCCAACAATGCAGCCAATACGAGGCCCTTCGCACGCCTCCGGATGGCAGTCTCCATGGGCATTAAACGCCTAGAGGTGCGCGATTCAACTCGCCATATCTCAAATAAACGGAGACTTTGATGCCAAAGATCCGAATGGCAGCGATCGCAATGCGGTCCTAAAATGTCAACACGGTTCAAGGGCTCAATTTCATCATATAGCCCGGATAACAACCAGCGGCGGCCAGATTGGCATGCATCGGTGCAAAACGCGATGCCGCCCCGCCTAACATCTTTCCCGAACGGCTGTTCAAACCATCCGCATTATGGGAAGGGGAGTCCGAAATAACAATCCGACCCAACCGCACCGCCTCGACACGTAACACTCGACACAATCGGAGGCTCGCCAACAAGATAACACCTCCGCCCACGAAATAATGGCGGTTATCGCCCTGGATGGAACCATTCCTAGCCTACCTAACTAGGCAGGAACTCCCCAAGACCAAAATGAGGCTCGCTGCATAGTACGGCGATCCAAAGCCTATAAAGTCCATGAGGAGAGCTCTATAAGAAAAGCACAACAGAGTCCTTCAAAGGTGTATCTCAAGAGGAAGGGCGAAACCTCCTGGCCAAAATTCATGCCGGACTAGGTGGGCACCACGCCGCAGCCCGGCCCTTGTAGGCAAGGCCTTCCAGAAGGATTTTATTGGCCGACGCCCGGCAGATGCGCAGGATATAGTCCAACGATGCGCCGATTGCCAGCTTTTTGCTAACTAAAGCCACATGCCACCCACCGCCTCAAAAGTATACCCATCACCTGGCCGTCATGTCCTGGGGCTTGACATGGTTGGACCCATTAAGGGAGGAACCCACAAGCAAAAATACCTATTGGTCATGGTGGATAAATTCACCAAACGGATAGAGGCCAAGCCTGTTAAAACGCCGAATCCGGGCCGGTGATAGACTTCATATCAGGGTAGTGCACCGTTACGGCCCCCACAAGATCATCACCGATAATGGCACCAACTTCACGGCCGATGAGGTCAAATTATGGTGCAAAAACATGGGCATCAAGCTCGACACGCCTCGCCTATCACCTCAAACCAACGGTCAAGTCGAGCGAGCAAACGGTCTAATCATGAGCGGCATTAAACCCGCACTAGTGCGGTCCTCAAGGAATCTAACACGACCGGGTTGAGGAGCTCGACCAGACTGGGGCTGCGGACCACGCCAAATCGATTACCGGATTCACACCATTTTTATGGTGTACGGCGCAGAGGCAGTCTTGCCTCGCGACATAATGCATGACTCACCTCGCGGCGCATGTATGAAGAAAGAGAAGCCGAGCTCGATCGGCAGGACAGTTTGTACGCATTGGAGGAGGAGCACGACGTGGCAAAAGCTCGCTCCGCATTTTATCAACAGCAGGCTCAAGATATCAAAGCAGGAAGTACGGGCCAAAGCTACAACGCTGGCGAACTAGTTCTACTCCCGCCGACAAGAAAAAGGACAAACTCAAGCCCAAATGGGAAGGTCCTTCTTCATCGACCAGGTCCTGACCGGCGGAGCATACCGTCTGCTAAACGATCGGATAACCGACTCGAGCCGAACCCATGGAACGCAGCCCGCCTCACGAAGATTCTACGCTTAAGCGCCTGACTCCAAGTTCGCCTCCTTCCTCCGCCCACATTTTCTATTTTTGCTGTCTTTTATTTCTCTCCTCCTCCTCCTTCTTCTTGAAGCCTTTTAGGCTCGCTTGCACTTTGTTCAAGACATACTTGACGCGCTGTCCGCGCCATTATACCCGGGGCTTATTTAATGTAAGCTTATTTATACGGGCTTCATGCCCAACACATGTGTCAAACTTCCGTGATGTACCTTTTACTCACCATTATATGCATCGATATGACTTAAGTTTTGGCCAAGCTGGGTTGTTCGGCTCTGTGCTTACCCTTACGCTCCCGATTGTTCGGCTAGGTGGTAAAGGAGCACTCGCGATTGTTATCGCTGGTCGGCCGGATGTGTACCTCGACCGGGTGAAGCCGAAAGCTAGCGCTCTTAAGGGAATATTCGGTCGGTGAACTGAAAGATGATTTTTAACTATTTATCCATCTACCCCCAGATGATTTTCTGCTTTCTTAGCAGTTTGGACATGCACTTTAGGGCATGCCTCCCAGGGAAAGGAACCCTTAACGGAACTATTATCCCTCGAAGATGTTTCTTACTATCCATGTAATATAACATAACTAGTTGGGCACTTGTCTGATACAGCAATAATGACCCCTACGCTTTGTCTCCATGCATGCCCCGGTTCTTACATAACCATGAGGGTATTCGGACACACTCCAACTATTGGGTCCCGAGGTCAAGAGAAAAGGTCCGCTATGACAAACGATCTACAATCCGCTAGAAGACATTTTTCATGTCATATTCAATTACATAGTCAACTCGACTAATTGTATTCCTCCTCAATGCCATCTAATAGGCTATCTAATTTACAATCTTGCTGGGAATACTTGGCTGCCAATTCTACTTGGCCGCACACTAAGCTTACAGGATCTCCTTCCCATCAGCCCCACAGTCCGACTCGCCATGTGGTTTGGGTCAGCCTGGTACCGCTGCTTTACCATGGCCCAGCCTCCTCGGCGCTTTGACGGCAGGCCGATATCTTCCATAGTCGGAAGCGCCATTGCTCCTTGAAGCCGCTTCCGCCAGCTCCCCAATGCCTTCGTCAGAAGATAGATGGCCACAAGGCCTGGCGACGCTTTCATCACCGCCAAACTTGCTCGCGGTACCGACGCAGTTCGGGAAGAAGATCACCAAGAACTGGGCATCTCCTCCTCAGATGACCTGTGAGCAAACCTACATACATGTTTATGTTAGTAGCCTTCTTCGCGAACTCTTTCAAAGTTCGCTTAAGCACTTATCGAAAATGCCGTGGACGGTTGCCGATTCTCCTTTACGGAGTCGCATAACCGGGCACGAACATCCTTTAGTTCCTCACCCAGTTGGGTGTTGGCATCTTGAGGTTATTTTTCTCCCGCCGCACCTCGTAAGCACGCCTCTCCGCCTTTAGCTGGCGCAGAGCTGTTGCTTGTCCGGATCCATCCGGCGCTTATCTGCAATGTTAATGCCAGATTTATGCACACGCCGCACTTTCATAAACTACTTCTACTTTGAAGGGCATATATTACCAGAGGGAGTCTTCATGGCTTCTGGTCGCGCTGTGGCCTTAAGTTGGGCCCTGCACTCTTCAAGCTCCCGGGACAAACGGGTATTCTTTTCGTAAGAACTCAGATTCCAAATGATCCTTAAATCAGTTATCCTAACTATTTTAAGTCTCGGGGCTACCGCATATATAATCACAAAATTCCTTACCCGTATGTCTTTCACATACCGCTCCGTGGCTCGCTAGGCCATCTTGAGCGGCACGGAGGTGCGCTTCTCCCAACTAAAGGCGCCCAACGCTCTTGGGAGAAACATGCGCCACGAGAATAGTCCGGGCGGCGCTATGATTCATGGCGCTCCACCTCCGACTTGGTGGCGGATAGTCTGGTCGGGCATCCTCCATTGAGGAGCATCCGACGACGCCTCGTGTTTGTACCCCTTCCGACTCGACTTTTGAGCCTGGTTGGCGGAGGTCCGATTATAACTTCTCCGACTCAGTCCGCGAGCGCTTTTTTCCTGAAAAACCACGAGCGCCGCAGTGCCTCCCAGAACCTCTCATTAAAACACGATGGCACATCATACCGCTGCAGCGACGCCTCGAGTCGCACCGCACTTCTTTTCCCGCTGGGCCGAAGCTGCCCTTGTTGGACGGCCGCCGCAGGCTCGGCTTCCTGCTCAAGGCACCTCCGCTAAACACCATCAAATACGGGTGATTAGAAGTAAAGCACGGTGGGTAATGGTATCCGACTTCGGTCACAAGCATTCGGGAGGTCGGAAATAATCCGGTAGTCGGCCGAATGGTAACCAAAGCATTGTCGATGCTAAGTTGGTGGAACACCCCGCCGATCAGCTCCACCTTTATATCCGGGTCCTCTAAGGAGGCCGGATCGAGGGACCTTCCGGATCCTCGGTTGTGGGGGCGGGCTGTGTATCTTCTCCACGGCCCGGCGCAGCTTCCTCGCAGAGAAACCATGAAATGAGATATTTAACCACGGAACATGGATCGGACAGGCCACAAAGATATTTGCTTACCCAACTTCGAGGATTATTCAAGAAAACCTGCTCAATGGACCGACGCGAGAAAATCCTCCCTTCCCTTTGTACATGGCGGACAAGGTCTTCACCAGTTCGGTGACCGATCCCGCCCTTTGCGCCATGGTGGGTGGCATCGCCCTCCCGCTGAAGTCCCACATGGGTGGCCCCTATATTGAGCGGCTGCACTCCCCTCATAATGCAGATTGCCATGACTCCAATCATGGTCAATCCGCATGAGCCAGAATCTTATTCGCTCATCAAGTAAAGGACGCCCCGGTCATTTTCCTCCGGGGCTCCGCTGGCTCCAGCTTAGGCGCTTCTTCGAGGAGCTGCTATAACTCCAAAGGCCGATCCAACAGGATCCGCAAAGGACGCCCTCCATGTAAAACCATACCGAGGGCCGCCCCTGACGCTTTTTGGGGTTCCGGATAAGTATCCGTCCCGGCGATGCGCCATAGTTCGCCCGCCCACTTGATATATTGACCCTTCGTGAGAACGAGGCACAAGGCAGAACAATCTCTTCCATAGAGCTTAAATGGGCCTCAACGCCTGTAAACAGCTCGCAAAGGGCCACAAAGCCCGCTATATGCGAGATGGAGGCACGCGAAGGTTGTGTAGCCGAGGTCATGAACTCCGAAGCCCCCGAGAAACGGATGGATTGGAAACCGAGTCCTCTCATTAGGTAAGAGATGAAGCATACCCGCCTCCCTTAGAGGGATCGGGACGCCTACCGCTTCCCGCCTTATAAGTGGCGAGTCCGAACACACCGAACCATGAAGGCCGAGGGAAGGAATCCTTGGTTTGGAGCACCACCAACTCGCAAAGGGACTGAGCATCTCCCCAATCTCCGGCCGAGGGCTGGGAACGCGAGAGGAGGAGCCGCCGATTGTCCATGGTGGAGTGGGTTTTTTGTCAAAGGCGCCTAATGAAGGCTCGCAAGGGAGGATGGTGTGATTCGATCTCGATCCCCGCCTCTTTTATAGACGGCTCGCTTGCATAGCAAGGGGGTAAATGTAAAGATACCCTGACTTTTCACATTCGCTCGACACGGAAGATGGCCATTATTGGGCGGAAGCCGAGAAGCGATATTCACAAGAAAGTTCGGACACTATTCAACATAGGATACGGAGGGAACCCGCTTTGCAATGTCAAGACAATCAACACGCCGGACTTATCATCATTGAAGCCTGGTTCGGGGCTACCGAGGAGTCCTCGACTAGGGGTGTCCGGATAGTCGAACTATCATCTTGGCCGGACTCGGACTTTGAAGATACAAGATTGAAGACTTCGCCCCGTGTCCGGATAGGACTTTCCTTGGCGTGGAAGGCAAGCTTGGTGATACGGATATGTAGATTTCTACCATTGTAACCGACTCGGTAACCCTAACCCTATTCAAAGGTCTATATAAACCGAAGGGTTTTAGTCCGAGGACTAACAACAATCATACCATAGGCTAGCTTCTAGGGTTTAGCCTCTCCGATCTCGTGGTAGATCTACTCTTGTACTACCCATATCATCAATATTAATCAAGCAGGAGTAGGGTATTACCTCCATCGAGAGGGCCCGAACCTAGGTAAAAACATCGTGTCCCTTGTCTCCTGTTACCATCCGCCTAGACGCACAGTTCGGGACCCCCTACTCGAGATCCGTCGGTATTGACACCGACACTATGGTTAGGTTTACCTTAATACTTCTTTTGTAGTTGCGGATGCTTGCAAGAGGGGTTAATCATAAGTGGGATGCTTGTCCAAGGAAGGGAAGCACCCAAGCACTGGTCCACCCACATATCAAATTATCAAAGTAACGAACGCGAATCATATGAGCATGTTGAAAACTAGCTTGACGATAATTCCCATGTGTCCCCGGGAGCGTTTTCCTTTATATAAGAGTTTGTACAGGCTTGTCCTTTGCTACAAAAAGGATTGGGCCACCTTGCTGCACCTTGTTTAACTTTGTTACTTGTTACCCGTTACGAATTACCTTATCACAAAACTATCTGTTACCGATAAATTCAGTGCTTGCAGAGAATACCTTACTGAAAACTGCTTGTCATTTCCTTCTGCTCCTCGTTGGGTTCGACAGTCTTACTTATTGAAAGGACTACGATAGATCCCCTATACTTGTGGGTCATCAGATACATGAATGGAACTAGAGCCATCTACACTCACAATCAATAGACGGTTAGCAATAACAACAAGTAAAATGCTTACAATGCAGCAATCAAATTCTATTACTACCGGCACTCAAACTAAGTTCATCTAGCGCATCGACGGTCTAGCGCATCCTACAGTCAGTGCGGCTCTGATACCAAGCGTTGTTGCACCCCGGCTCAGAGCAACCGGTTTACCTTGCATTGCCAGCCCAGAAATCACGTCTTCTGGCAATACACAACAACTTGGTACAGAAACCAACCGCTTTATTGATGCTAGCGTAAACATAGTTTTGATATTACATCAAGTAGCAAGGCCAAGCGACACACACAGTGCGGCTGAACAATATGTACATTATTTAATGAACATGAGGGGCCTCGATCACGATAACTAAGCGGCAGCGGAACGACGACGAAGTGGAACTCCATAGCACAGGGACACTGATGTGGATGCGATCTAGACACGGGAAGCACTCCGATCCAATATGACTTGCCTGAAAGCTGGCATGACACGCCAGGTCAGTACATTGAATGTACTTGCAAGCTCACAACAAGCATAAGCATAATGGCAAACAATATCATGACAATTAAGCAGGTTAAATGTAAT
The DNA here is from genome assembly GCA_021605205.1 of Aegilops longissima. Lineage (NCBI taxonomy): Eukaryota > Viridiplantae > Streptophyta > Magnoliopsida > Poales > Poaceae > Aegilops > Aegilops longissima. The sequence continues at coordinate 106,072,983 of CM038682.1, read as the reverse complement.
GCAAACATACTACTGATGAAGTGAAAACAACTTGTGCACCGAGTCCCTCGGACTCCCTTACCAGACGGGTTACCTCGTAACCGGAACGGTGATCATACTTGGGTCACAAATGAAACCAGCACTTTGTTTCCCAGCACGATCATCTTCATGATCCCACAAATCATCACATAACCAGTGGCAACCAATAATAATTTAGTGTGCAAGATTACTTATTAACGTTGATCCATGGTGTGACTTACTCATGAGCTATGTCCATAACCGAGGACGCGGCTATTGATAGACTAAATACACTCTGCAGAGGTAGCACACTTTACCCACACCACGGAATCCATAGCCTCGTCTCCCCTTTCGGGTGGACCAACAACATTCCGACGAAACCCTCCCATTGCCATGACACTCTCCCGGCCACTCCGACTAACTCCCCACTGGGCTAAGTCATGAGTGGCCCCGTGCAAACCAAAGGCATCAACGGCCACCGTCGTGGCAAAAACGGCCCCAAACGGGGACAAGGTACCATAATAACAAACGGGCACACAAAGTTGTTGGGGAACGTAGTAATTTCAAAAAAATTCCTACGCACACGCAAGATCATGGTGATGGCATAGCAACGAGAGGGGAGAGTGTATGTCCACGCACTCGTGAGACCGTGAAGCGAAGCGCTATAACAACGCTGTTGATGTAGTCGACGCCTTCACGATCCGACCGATCCAAGTACCGAATGCACGGCACCTCCGAGTTCAGCACACGCTCAGCTCGATGACGCATCCCCGGCCCGATCCAGCAAAACGTCGGGATGAGTTCCACAAGACGATGGCGGTGACGATGATGATGCTCCACCGGCGCAGGGCTTTGCCTAAGCTCCGCGACGATATGACTCTATCGGCGCAGGGCTTCGCTTAAGCTCCGCGACGATATGACCGATGTGGAATATGGTGGAGGGGGCACCGCACACGGCTAAGGAACGATCCGAGATCAACTTGTGTGTCCATGGGGTGCCCCTGCCCCAGATATAAAGGAGGGAGGGAGGAGGAGGCCGCCCTAGGAGGGCGCGCCATGGGGAGTCCTACTCCCACCGGAGTAGGATTCCCTTCCTAGTCCAACTAGGAATCCTTCCATGTATTAGGAGTAGGAGACAAGGAAGGGAAGAGAGAAGGAAGGAAGGAGGGGTGCGGTTCTCCCCAGTCCACCTGACTAGGCCAGGGGCGCGCCTGCCCTAGGCAGCCCTCTCTTTCCGCAGGCCCAATAAGGCCCAATACTTCTCCCGGCGAATTCTCGTAACTCTCCCAGATTCAAAAATATTCAATCATTCGAACCTTCCGAACTTCGAATATAGTCGCCCAATATATCGATCTTTACGCCTCGACCATTTCGAGACTCTCGTCATGTCCCCGATCTCATCCAGGACTCAGAACTCCTTCGTACATCAAAACTCATAAACTCATAATATAACCATCATCGAAACCTTAAGCGCATGGACCCTACGGGTTCGCGAACTATGTAGACATGACCTAGAACTATTCTCGGTCAATAATCAATAGCGGACCTGGATGCCCATATTGGCTCCTACATATTCTACGAAGATCTTTATCGGTCAAACCGCATAACAACATACGTTGTTCCCTTTGTCATCGGTATGTTACTTGCCCGAGATTCGATCGTCGGTATCCAATACCTAGTTCAATCTCGCCACCGCAAGTCTCTTTACTCGCTCAGAATGCATCATCCCGTAACCAACTCATTGGTCACATTGCTTGCAAGGCTTATAATGATGTGCATTACCGAGAGGGCCCAGAGATACCTCTCCGACAATCGGAGTGACAAAACCTAATCTCAAATACACCAACCCAACATGTACCTTTGGAGACACCTGTAGTACTCCTTTATAATCACCCGATTACGCTGTGACGCTTGGTAGCACCCAAAGTGTTCCTCCGTAAACGGGAGTTGCATAATCTCATAGTTACAGGAACATGTATAAGTCACGAAGAAAGCAATAGCAATATACTAAACGATCAAGTGCTAGGCTAACGGAATGGGTCATGTCAATCACATCATTCTCCTAATGATGTGATCCCATTAATCAAATAACAACACATGTCTATGGTTAGGAAACATAACCATCTTTGATTAATGAGCTAGTCAAGTAGAGGCATACTAGTGACTATATGTTTGTCTATGTATTCACACATGTATCATGTTTCCGGTTAATACAATTCTAGCATGAATAATAAACATTTATCATGAAATAAGGAAATAAATAATAACTTTATTATTGCCTCTAGGGCATATTTCCTTCAGTCTCCCACTTGCACTAGAGTCAATAATCTACTTCACATCATCATGTGATTCAACACTAATATTCACATCTGTATGTGATTAACACCCATAGTTCACATCGTCATGTGACCAACACCCAAAGGGTTTACTAGAGTCAATAATCTAGTTCACATCGCTATGTGATTAACACCCAAAGAGTACTAAGGGATGATCATGTTTTGCTCGTGAGAGAAGCTTAGTTAACGGGTCTGTCACATTTAGAGCCGTATGTATTTTGCAAATATTCTATGTCTACAATGCTCTGCACGGGGCTACTCTAGCTAATTGCTCCCACTTTCAATATGTATCCAGGTTGAGACTTAGAGTCATCTGGATCAGTGTAAAAGTTTGCACTGATGTAACTTTTACAACAAACTCTTTTATCACCTCCATAATCGAGAAACATCTCCTTAGTCCTTACTAAGGATATTCTTGACCAATGTCCAGTGATCTACTCCTAGATCACTATTGTAATCCCTTGCCAAATACAGAGCAAGGTATATAATAGGTCTGGTACATAGCATAGCATACTTTATAGAACCTATGACTGAGGCATAGGGAATGACTTTTCATTCTCTTTCTATTTTCTGCTGTGGTCGGGATTTGAGTCTTACTCAATTTCATACCTTTGTAACACAGGCAAGAACTCTTTCTTTGACTGTTCCATTTTGAACAATTTATCAAGCGTCTTGATCTATCTCAATAGATCTTGATGCTCAATATGTAAGCGGCTTTTACTGAGGTTTTTTCTTTTTAAAGAACTCCTTTAAAACACTCCTTTTATGCTTTGCAGAAAAATTCTACATCATTTCTGATCAACAATATGTCACTCACATATACTAATCAGAAAGGCTGTAGTGCTCCCACTCACTTTATTGTAAATACAGGCTTCATCGTAAGTCCATATAAAACTATATGCTTTGATCAACTTATCAAAGCGTATATTCCAACTCCGAGATGCTTGCACCAGTCCATAGATGGATCGCTGGAGCTTGCACATTTTGTTAGCACCTTTAGGATTGACAAAACCTTCTGGTTGCATCATATACAACTCTTCTTTAATAAATCGATTAAGGAATGCAGTTTTTACATCCATTTGCCAGATTTCATAAAATGTGGCAATTGCTAACATGATTCAGACAGACTTAAGCATTGATACGAGTGAGAAAATCTCATCGTATTCAACACCTTGAACTTGTTAAAAACATTTCGCAACAAGTCGAGCTTGGTAGATAGTAATACTACTATCAGTGTCCGTCTTCCTCTTGAAGATCCATTCATTTAACATGGCTTGCTGATCATCGAGCAAGTCAATCAAAGTCCATACTTTGTTCTCTTACATGGATCATATCTCAGATTTTATGGCCTCGAGCCATTTCATGAATCTGGGCTCATCATCGCCTCATAGTTCGAGGTTCATCATGGTCTAGTAACATGACTTCCGTAACATGATTACTACACCACTGTGCGGATCTTACTCGAAGACCTACGAGGTTCTGTAGTAACTTGATCCAAGTTTCATGATCAATATCATTAGCTTCCTCACTAATTGGTGTATTTGTCACAGAATTGATTTTGTGATGAACTACTTTCCAATAAGGGTACAGTACAGATTACCTCATCAAGTTCTACTTTCCTCCCACTCACTTCTTTCAAAGAAACTCCTTCTCTAGAAAGGATCCATTTTAGCAATGAATATCTTGCCTTCGGATCTGTGATAGAAGGTGTACCCAACTATTTCCTTTGGGTATTCTATGAAGACGCATCTCCGATTTGGGTTCGAGCTTATCAGATGAAACTTTTTCACATAAGCATCACAGCCCCAAACTTTAAGAAACGCCAACTTGGGTTTCTTGCTAAACCACAGTTCATATGTTGTCGCCTCAACGGATTTAGATGGTGCCCTTTAATGTGAATGCAGCTGTCTCTAATGCATAACCCCAAAACTATATTGGTAAATCAGAAGAGACATCATAGATCGCACTATATCCAATAAAGTGCGGTTACGACGCTCGACTCACCATAACGCTGTGGTGTTCCTGTGGCGTGAGCTGTGAAACTATTCAACATTGTTTTAGTTGAAGACCAAACTCATAACTCAAATATTCCTCTCCGCGATCAGATCGCAGAAACTTTATTTTCTTGTTACGATGATTTTCCACTTCACTCTAAAATTTTTTGAACCTTTCAACTATTTCAGACTTATGTTTCATCAAGTAGATATACCCATATCTGCTCAAATCATCTTGTGAAGGTCGAAAATAACGATACTTGCCACGAGCCTTCATACTCATTGGTCTGCATACATCAAGATGTATTATTTCCAATAAGTCGGTAGCTCGCTCCATTGTTCAAGAACAGAGTTTTAGTCATCTTGCCCAAAAGGCACGGTTCGCAAGCATCAAATGATTCATAACCAAGTGATTCCAAAATCCATCTTTATGGAGTTTCTTCATGCGCTTTTACAATCGATATGACTCCAAACGGTAGTGCCACAAATAAGTTGCACTATCATTATTAACTTTGCATCTTTTGGCCTCAATATTATGAATATGTGTATCACTACGATCGAGATCCAACAAACTATTTTCATTGGGTGTATGACCATTGAAGGTTTTATTCATGTAAATGTAACAACTATTATTCTCTGATTTTAAATGAATAACCATATTGCAATAAACATGATCAAATCATATTCATGCTCAACGCAAACGCCAAATAACATTTATTTAGGTTTAACACTAATCCCCAAAATATAGGAGTGTGCGATGATGATCATATCAATCTTGGAACTACTTCCAACACTCATCATCACTTTCCTTTCAACTAGTCTCTGCTTATTCTCAGAACTCCTGTTTCGAAGTTACTAATCTTAGCAACCTAACAAGTATCAAATACTGTGGGCTACTATAAACACTAGTAATGCACACATCAATAATCAGTATATCAAATATACCCTTGTTCACTTTGCCATCCTTCTTATCCACCAAATATTCAGGGCATTTCCGCTCAAAGGACTATTTCCTTTGCAAAGGTAAACACTCGGCTTCAGGCTATGGTCCAGCTTTGGCCTTCTTCGCAGGAGTGACAACTTGCTTGTCTTTCCACTTGAAGTTCCCTTTCTTTCCTTTGCCGCTCTCTTGAAACTAGTGGTCCTGTCAATCATCAACACTTGATGGTCTTTTCTTGATTTCTACCTTCGCCGATTTCAACATCACGAAGAGCTCGGGAATCGTTTTCGCCATCCCTTGCATACTATAGTTCATCACGAAGTTCTAGTAACTTAGTGATGGTGACTAGAGAATTCTGTCAATCACTATCTTATCCGGAAGATTAACTCCCACTTGATTCAAGCGATTGAAGTACCTGCATAATCTGAGCACATGCTCACTAGTTGAGCGATTCTCCTCCATATTTTAGCTTTAGAACTTGTTGGAGACTTCATATCTCTCAACTCGGTATTTGCTTGAAATATTAACTTCAACTCCTGGAACATCTCATATGGTCCATGACGCTCAAAACGCCTTTGAAGTCCCGATTCTAAGCCGCTTAAGCATGGTGCACTAAACTATCAAGTAGTCATCCTTTGAGCTAGCCAAACGCTCATAACGTCGCGATCCGCTCCTGCAATAGGTTTGTCACCTAGCGTGCATTAAGGACATAATTCTTTCAGGCAGCAATGAGGATAAACCTCGATCACGGATCCAATCTGCATCATTGCTACTAACATCTTTCAACACAATTTTCTAGGAACATATCAAAATAAACATATGAAAGCAACAACGCAAGCTATTGATCTACAACATAATTTGCAAAATACTACCAGACTAAGTTCATGATAAATTTAAGTTCAATTAATCATATTACTTAAGAACTCCCACTTAGATAGACATCCTCTAATCTTCTAAGTGATTACGTGATCCATATTAACTACACCATGTCCGATCGTCACGTGAGATGGAGTAGTTTCAACGGTGAACATCAATATGTTGATCATATCTACTATATGATTCACGCCGACCTTTCGGTCTCCGTGTTCCGAGGCCATATCTGTTATATGCTAGGCTCGCCAAGTTTAACTCGAGTATTCGCGGCGCAACTGTTTTGCACCCGCTGTATTTGAACGTAGAGCCTATCACACCCGATCATCACGGGTGTCTCAAAGACGAAGAACTTTCGCAACGGTGCATACTCAGGAGAACACTTCTTGATAATTTTAGTGAGAGATCATCTTATAATGCTACCGCCAATCAAAGCAAGATAAGATGCATAAAGGATAAACATCACATGCAATCAATATAAGTGATATGATATGGCCATCATCATCTTGTGCTTGTGATCTCCATCTCCAAGCATCGCCATGATCACCATTGTCACCGGCGCGACACCTTGATCTCCATCGAGCATCGTTGTCGCCTCGCCAACTATTGCTTCTACGACTATCGCTATCGCTTAGTGATAAAGTAAAGAAATTACATGGCTTTTGCATTTCATACAATAAAGCGACAACCATATGGCTCCCGCCATTGTCGATAACTTCGTTACAAAACATGATCATCTCATACAATAAATATAGCATCACGCCTTGACCATATCACATCACAACATGCCCCTGCAAAACAAGTTAGACGCCCTCTACTTTGTTGTTGCAAGTTTTACGTGGCTGCTACGGGCTGAGCAAGAACCGTTTTACCTACGCATCAAAACCACAACGATAGTTTTTCGTTGGTGTTGTTTTAACCTTCGCAAGGACCGGCGAGCCACACTCGGTTCAACTAAAGTGAGAGAAACAGACACCCGCCGTCACCTTTAAGCAACGAGTGCTCAAGCGGTGAAACCAGTCTCACGTAAGCGCACGCGTAATGTCGGTCCGGCCGCTTCATCTCACAATACCGCTGAACCAAAGTATGACATGCCGGTAAGCAGATGACTTATATCGCCCACAACTCACTTGTGTTCTACTCGTGCATATGACGTCAACGCATAAAACCAGGCTCGGATGCCACTGTTGGGGAACGTAGTAATTTCAAAAAAATTCCTACGCACACGCAAGATCATGGTGATGGCATAGCAACGAGAGGTGAGAGTGTATGTCCACGTACCCTCGTAGACCGTAAGCGGAAGCGTTATAACTGAAGGAAATATGCCCTAGAGGCAATAATAAAGTTATTATTTATTTCCTTATTTCATGATAAATGTTTATTATTCATGCTAGAATTGTATTAACCGGAAACATAATACATGTGTGAATACATAGACAAACATAGTGTCACTAGTATGCCTCTACTTGACTAGCTCGTTGAATCAAAGATGGTTAAGTTTCCTAGCCATAGACATGAGTTGTCATTTGATTAACGGGATCACATCATTAGGAGAATGATGTGATTGACATGACCCATTCCGTTAGCCTAGCACTTGATCCTTTAGTATGCTGTTATTGCTTTCTTCATGACTTATACATGTTCCTGTAACTATGAGATTATGCAACTCCTGTTTACCGGAGGAACACTTTGGTGCTACCAAACGCCACAACGAATCGGGTGATTATAAAGGAGTACTACAGGTGTCTCCAAAGGTACATGTTGGGTTGGCGATTTCGAGATTAGGTTTTGTCACTCCGATTGTCGGAGAGGTATCTCTGGGCCCTCTCGGTAATGCACATCACTATAAGCCTTGCAAGCAATGTAGCTAATGAGTTAGTTATGGAATGATGCATTACGTAACGAGTAAAGAGACTTGCCAAGAACGAGATTGAACTAGGTATTGATACCGACGATCAATCTCGGCAAGTAACATACCGATGACAAAAGGAACAACGATGTTGTTATCGGTTTGACCGATAAAGATCTTCGAGAATATGTAGGAGCCAATATGGGCATCCAGGTTCCGCTTATTGGTTATTGACCAAGAATAGTTCTAGGTCATGTCTACATAGTTCTCGAACCCGTAGGGTCCGCACGCTAAGGTTTCATGATGCTTATATTATGAGTTTATGAGTTTTGATGTACCAAGGAGTTCGGAGTCCCGGATGAGATCGGAGACATGATGAGGAGTCTCAAATGATCGAGACGTAAAGATCGATATATTGGACGACTATATTCGAGTTCGGAAAGGTTCCAATGATTCGGTATTTTTCGGAGTACCGAGAGTTACGGAATTCGCCGGGAGAAGTATTGGGCCTTATTGGGCCCTGGAAAGAGAGAGGGGCTGCCTAGGGCAGGCCGCGCCCCCAAGGCCTAGCCCGAATTGGACTAGGGGAGGGGCCGATCCCCTTCCTTCTCTCCTACTCCTACTAGGAAGGAGGAGTCCTACTCCCGTGGGAGTAGGACTTCCCCTTACGGCGCCTCCTCCTCCTTGGCCGGGCCTCCCTTGCTCCTTTATATACGGGGCAGGGGGCACCCCATGACACACAAGTTGATCTACGGATCGCTCCTTAGCTGTGCGGTGCCCCTCCACCATATTCCACTTCGTCATATCGTCATGAGCTTAGCGAAGCCTCGCTACCGTGAAGTCATATCGTCATGAGTTTAGGCGAAGCCCGCGCCGGTGGAGCATCATCATCGCCACCACGCCGTCAGGTTGATGGAACTCATCCCCGACGCTTTGCTGGATCGGAGCCCGGGATCGCCATCGAGCTGAACGTGTGCTGAACTCGGAGGTGCCGTGACGCTCGGTATTTGGATCGGTCGGATCGTGAAGACGACGACTACATCAACCGCGTTGTTATAACGCTCCGCTTTCGGGCTCACGAGGGTACGTGGACATACACTCTCCCTCTCGTTGCTATGCCATCACCATGGTCTTGGCGGTGCATAGGAAAATTTTTGAAATTACTACGCTCCCCAACAGTGGCATCCGAGCCTGGTTTTATGCGCTGATGTCATATGCACGAGTAGAACACAAATGAGTTGTGGGCAATATAAGTCATACCGCTTACCAGATGTCATACTTTGGTTCAGCGGTATTGTGAGATGAAGCGCCCGGACCGACATTACGCCAGACGCTTACGCGAGACTGGTTTCACCGCTCGAGCACTCGCTGCTTAAAGGTGACCGCGGGTGTCTGCTTTCTCACTTTAGTTGAACTGAGAGTGGCTACGCCCGTCCTTGCGAAGGTTAAAACAGCACCAACTTGACAAACTATCGCTGTGGTTTTGATGCGAGGTAAGAACGGTTCTTGCTCAGCCCGTAGCAGCCACGTAAAACTTGCAACAACAAAGTAGAGGACGCCTAACTTGTTTTTGCAGGGCATGTTGTGATGTGATATGGTCAAGACGTGATGCTATATTTATTGTATGAGATGATCATGTTTTGTAACCGGTTATCGGCAATCGGCAGGAGCCATATAGTTGTCGCTTATTGTATGAAATGCAAAGCTATGTAATTGCTTTACTTTATCACTAAGCAGTAGCGATAGTCGAGAAGCAATAGTTGGCGAGACGACAACGATGCTACGATGGAGATCAAAGTGTCGCTACCGGTGACAATGGTGATCATGACGGTGTTTTCGAGATGGAGATCACAAGCACAAGATGATGATGGCCATATCATATCACTTATATTGATTATGTGATGTTTATCCTTTATGCATCTTATCTTGCTTTGATTGACGGTAGCATTATAAGATGATCTCTCACTAAAATTATCAAGAAGTGTTCTCCCGAGTATGCACCGCTATGAAAGTTCTTCGTGCCGAGACACCACGTGATGATCGGTGTGATAGGCTCTACGCTCAAATACAACGGTGAAAACAGTTACACGCGAATACTCAGGTTAAACTTGACGAGCCTAGCATATAACAGATATGGCCTCGAACACGGAGACCGAAGGTCGAGCGTGAATCATATAGTAGATATGATCAACATATTGATGTTCACTGCTGAAACTACTCCATCTCACGGACGATCGGACATGGTGTAGTTGATATGGATCACGAATCACTTCGAAGATTAGAGGGATGTCTATCTAAGTGGGAGTTCTTAAATAATATGATTAATTGAACTTTAATTTATCATGAACTTAGTCCTGGTAGTATTTTGTAAATTATGTTGTAGATCAATAGCTCACGTTGTTGCTTCCCTATGTTTTTGCTTCCCGATGTTTTTATATGTGTTCCTAGAGAAAATTGTATTGAAAAATGTTAGTAGCAATGATGCGGATTGGATCCGTGATCTGAGGTTTATCCTCATTGCTGCACAGAAGAATTATGTCCTTAATGCACCGCTAGGTGACAGACCTATTGCAGGAGCAGATGCATACGTTATGAACGCTTATTAGCTCAATATGATGACTACTTGATAGTTTAGTGCACCATGCTTAACGGCTTAGAATCGACTTCAAAGACGTTTTGAACGCCATGGACCATATGAGATGTTCCAGAGTTGAAGTTAATATTTCAAGCAAATACCCGAGTTGAGAGATATGAAGTCTCCAACAAGTTCTATAGCTAAAAGATGGAGGAGAATCGCTCAACTAGTGAGCATGTGCTCAGATTGTCCGGGTACTTTAATCGCTTGAATCAAGTGGGAGTTAATCTTCCAGATAAGATAGTGATTGACAGAATTTTCTAGTCACCATCACTAAGTTACTAGAACTTCGTGATGAACTACAAGATGCAAGGGATGACGAAAATGATTCCGAGCTCTTCGTGATGTTGAAATCGACGAAGGTAGAAATCAAGAAAGAGCATCAAGTGTTGATGATTGACAAGACCACTAGTTTCAAGAGAAGGGCAAAGGAAAAAAAGGAACTTCAAGTAGAAAGACAAGTAAGTTGTCACTCCCGCGAAGAAGCCCAAAGTTGGACCAAAGCCTGAAACCGAAAGTGCTTATAATCGCAAAGGAAATGGTCACCGAAGCGGAAATGCCCTGAATATTTGGTGGATAAGAAGGATGGCAAAGTGAACAAAGGTATATTTGATATACAGATTATTGATGTGTATTTTACTAGTGTTCGTAGTAACCCTCGGTATTTGATACTGGTTCAGTTGCTAAGAGTAGTAACTCAAACGGAGTTGCGAATGAACAGAAACTAGTTGAAGGGAAGTGACGATGAGTGTTGGAAGTTGTTCCAAGATTGATATGATCATCATCGCACACTCCCTATACTTTCGGATTAGTGTTAAACCTAAATAAATGTTATTTGGCGCTTATGCTGAGCATGAATATGATTTGATCATGTTTATTGCGATACGGTTATTCATTTGAAGTTAAAGAATAATTGTTATTCTGTTTACATGAATAAGACCTTCATGGTTATGCACCCAATGAAAATAGTTTGTTGGATCTCGATCGTAGTGATACACATATTCATAATATTGATGCCAAAAGATGCAAAGTTAATAATGATAGTGCAACTTATTTGTGGCATCGCCGCTTAGGTCATATTGGTATAAAACACATGAAGAAACTCCATGTCGATGGACTTTTGGAATCACTTGGTTATGAATCATTTGATGCTTGCGAACCGTGCCGCTTTGGGCAAGATGACTAAAACTCCGCTTCTCCGAACAATGGAACAAGCTACTGACTTATTGGAAATAATACATACCGATGTATGCGATCCAATGAGTGTTGATGCTCGTGGCAAGTATCGTTATTTTCTCGACCTTCACAAGATGATTTGAGCAGATATGGGTATATCTACTTGATGAAACATAAGTCTGAAATAGTTGAAAGGTTCAAAGAATTTCAGAGTGAAGTGGAAAATCATCGTAACAAGAAAATAAAGTTTCGCGATCTGATCGTGGAGATGAATATTTGAGTTACGAGTTTGGTCTTCAATTAAAACAAAGTGGAATAGTTTCACAGCTCACGCCACATGGAACACCACAACATAATGGTGTGTCCGAACGTCGTAAACACACTTTATTGGATATGGTGCGATCTATGATGTATCTTACCGATTTACCACTATCGTTTTGGGGTTATGCATTAGAGACAGCTGCATTCACGTTTAATAGGGCACCATCTAAATCCGTTGAGGCGACACCGTATGAACTATGGTTTAACAGTAAACCCAAGTTGTCGTTTCTTAAAGTTTGGGGCTACGATGCTTATGTGAAAAAGTTTCATCCTGATAAGCTCAAACCCAAGTCGGAGAAGTGCGTCTTCATAGAATACCCAAAGGTAACTATTGGTTACACCTTCTATCACAGATCCGAAGGCAAGTTATTCGTTGCTAAGGTGGATCCTTTCTAGAGAAGAAGTTTCTCTCGAAAGAAGTGAGTGGGAGGAAAGTAAGAGCTTGATAAGGTAATTTGTACCTTCTCCCGAATTGGAAAGTAGTTCATCACGTAAATCAGTTCCAAGTGATTCCTACACCAATTAGTGAGGAAGCTAATGATGATGATCATGAAACTTCAGATCAAGTTATTACAAAACCTCGAGGTCTTCCAGTACAGTCCGCACTGAGTGGTACGGTAATCCTATTCGGAAGTCATGTTACTAGACCATGATGAACCTACTTAACTATGAGGAAGCGATGATGAGCCCAGATTCCGCGAAATGGTTTGAGACCATGAAATCTGAGATGGGATCCATGTATGAGAACAAAGTGTGGACTTTGATGGAGTTGCTCATGATCGGCAAGCCATATTATATAAATGGATCTTCAAGAGGAAGACAAATGCTGATAGTAGTATTACTATCTACAAAGCTCGACTTGTCGCAGAAAGGTTTTCGACAAGTTCAAGGTGTTGACTACAATGAGATTTTCTCAATCAGAAGCGATGCTTAAGTCTGTCCGAATCATGTTAGCAATTGCCACATTTTATGAAATCTGGCAAATGGATGTCAAAACTACATTCTTTAATGGATTTATTAAAGAAGAGTTGTATATGATGCAACCAGAAGGTTTTGTCAATCCTAAAGGAGCTAACAAAATGTGCAAGCTCCAATGATCCATCTATGGACTGGTGCAAGCATCTCGAGTTAGAATAAACGCTTTGATAGTGTGATCAAAGCATATGGTTTTATACAGACTTTTGGAGAAGCTTGTATTTACAAGAAAGTGAGTGGGAGCACTACAGCATTTCTGATAAGTATATGTGAATGACATATTGTTGATCGGAAATAATGTAGAATTATTCTGCAAAGCATAAAGGAGTATTTGAAAGGAGTTTTTCAAAGAAAGACCTCGTGAAGCTGCTTACATATTGAGCATCAAGATCTATTGAGATAGATCAAGACACTTGATAAGTTTTTTCAATAAGCACATACCTTGTCAAGATTTTGAAGTAGTTCAAAATGGAAATACCAAAGAAAAGTTCTTGCCTGTGTTGCAAAGGTGTGAAATTGAGTAAGACTCAAATCCCACCACAGCAGTAAAATAGAAAAGAGAATGAAAGTCATTCCTATGCCTCACCATAGGTTCTATAAAGTATGCTATGCTATGTACTGCACTCTATTGTATACCTTGCTCTGAATTTGGCAAGGAGTACAATAGTGATCTAGGAGTAGATCATCGACATTGGTCAAGAACATCCTTAATGAGGACTAAGGAAATATTTCTCGATTATGGAGGTGATAAAAGAGCCCGTCAGAAAGAGTTACATCGATGCAAGTTTTTACACCGATCCAGATGACTCTAAGTCTCAATCTGGATACATATTGTAAGTGGGAGCAATTAGCTAGAGTTGCCTGCAAGAGCATTGTAGACATAGAATATTTGAAAATACATACGGCTCTCAATGTGATGCACTGTTGACTAAGCTTCTCTCACGAGCAAAACATGATCATCCCTTAGTACTCTTTGGGTGTTAATCACATAGCGATGTGAACTAGATTATTGACTCTAGTAAACCCTTTGGGTGTTGGTCACATGACGATGTGAACTATGGGTGTTAATCACATACGATGTGAATATTAGTGTTGAATCACATGATGATGTGAACTAGATTATTGACTCTAGTGCAAGTGGGAGACTGAGGAAATATGCCCTAGAGGCAATAATAAAGTTATTATTTATTTCCTTATTTCATGATAAATGTTTATTATTCATGCTAGAATTGTATTAACCGAAACATAATACATGTGTGAATACATAGACAAACATAGTGTCACTAGTATGCCTCTACTGATGATTTGGCATGAATAGAATGGTTGAGTTGAACAGGTCCGACATGCATACCGATTGGCCGACTATATTCGGAGTTCGGAAAGGTTCGAATGATTGGTATTTTTAGATGCACCGAGAGTAACGGGATCGCCGATGGAGAAGTATTGGGCCTTATTGGGCCCTACGGAAAGAGAGAGGGCTGCCTAGGCAGGCAGGCCCCAAGGCCCAGTCCCGAACTGACTAGGGGAGGGGCCGATCCCCTCCTTCTCTCTCACTCCTACTAGGAAGGAGGAGTCCCACTCGTGGAGTAGGACTTCTCTCTTGGGCGCCTCCTCCTCCTGGCCGCCCTCCCTTGCTCCTTTATATCACGGGGGTGGGGGCACCCCATGACACACAAGTTGATCTACGGATCGTTCCTTAGCCGCAGCGGTGCCCCCTCCACCATATTCCACTTCAGTCATATCGTCATGAGCTTAGGCGAAGCCTCGCGCCGGTGAAGTCATATCGTCGCATGAGCTTAGGCGGCCCTGCGCCGGTGGAGCATCATCATCGCCACCACGCCGTCGCATCGAGTGGAACTCATCCCCGACGCTTTGCTGGATCGGAGCCCGGGATCGCCATCGAGTTGAACGTGTGCTGAACTCGGAGGTGCCGACGCTCGGTACTTTGGATCGGTCGGATCGTGAAGACGCACGACTACATCAACCGCTGTTATAACGCCTTGCCGGTCTCACGAGGGTACGTGGACATACACTCTCCTCTCGCTGCTATGCCATCACCATGGTCTTGCGGTGCGAGGGAATTTTTTGAAATTACTACGCTCCCCAACAATAATAACGCGGTTGATGTAGTCGCACGCCTTCACGATCCGACCAATCAAAGTACCGAACGCACGCACCTCCGAAGTTCAAGACACGCTCAGCTCGATGACGATCCCCGGCCCGATCCAGCAAAGCGCCGGGATGAGTTCCACAAGACGACGGCGCGGGACGATGATGATGCTCCACCGGCGCAGGGCTTCTCCTAAGCTCCGCGACGATATGACTCTCATCGCGCAGGGCTTCGCTTAAGCCCGCGACGATATGACCAAGTGGAATATGGTGGAGGGGGGCACCGCACACGGCTAAGGAACCATCCGAGATCAACTTGTGTGTCCATGGGGTGCCCCTGCCCTCAGATATAAAGGAGGAGGGAGGAGGAGGCCGCCCTAGGAGGGCGCTACTGGGAGTCCTACTCCCACCGAGTAGGATTCCCCTTCCTAGTCCAACTAGGAGTCCTTCCATGTATTAGGAGTAGGAGACAAGGAAGGGAAGAGAGAAGGAAGGAAGGAGGGGTGCGGCCCCTCCCCTAGTCCAATTCGGACTAGGCCATGGGCACGCGCGCCTGCCCTAGGCAGTCCCTCTCTCCGCAGGGCCCAATAAGGCACAATACTTCTCCCGGCGAATTCCTCAGAACTCTCCCAGATTCAAAATACCTGAATCATTCGAACCTTCAACTCCGAATATAGTCGTCCAATATATTGATCTTTACGCCTCGACCATTTCGAGACTCCTCGTCATGTCCCCGATCTCATCCGGACTCGAACTCCTTCGTGCATCAAAACTCATAAACTCATAATATAACTCACATCGAAACCTTGTTGCAATGGACTTACGGGTTCGCGAACTATGTAGACATGACCTAGAACTATTCTCGGTCAATAACCAATAGCGGACCTGGATGTCCATATTGGCTCCTACATATTCTACGAAGATCTTTATCGGTCAAACCGCGATAACAACATACGTTGTTCCCTTTGTCATCGGTATGTTACTTGCCCGAGATTCGATCGCCGGTATCCAATACCTAGTTCAATCTCGCCATCGGCAAGTCTCTTTACTCGCTCAGTAATGCATCATCCCGTAACCAACTCATTGGTCACATTGCTTGCAAGGCTTATAATGATGTGCATTACCGAGAGGGCCCAGAGATACCTCTCCGACAATCGGAGTGACAAAACCTAATCTCAAATACGCCAACCCAGCATGTACCTTTGGAGACACCTGTAGTACTCCTTTATAATCACCCATTACGTTGTGACGCTTGGTAGCACCCAAAGTGTTCCTCCGTAAACGGAGTTGCATAATCTCATAGTTACAGTGAACATGTATAAGTCATGAAGAAAGCAATAGCAATATACTAAACGATCAAGTGCTAGGCTAACGGAATGGGTCATGTCAATCACATCATTCTCCTAATGATGTGATCCCATTAATCAAATAACAACACATGTCTATGGTTAGGAAACATAACCATCTTTGATTAATGAGCTAGTCAAGTAGATGCATACTAGTGACTATATGTTTGTCTATGTATTCACACATGTATCATGTTTCCGGTTAATACAATTCTAGCATGAATAATAAACATTTATCATGAAAAAAGGAAATAAATAATAACTTTATTATTGCCTCTAGGGCATATTTCCTTCAAAAGTTATGTCTGCTTACCGGGCCAGGGTACAGCACGCCCATAACCTTCCCTTGTTGGAGGTACCGACCAGAGGCATGACAACGGACCAAATAAAGACCTTCCCATAAAGGCAAATGTGGTTGCACTGGAAAAAACTCGATTCAGTGGCACCATGACTCGATCAACATTAAGTTCAAGTTGAATCGAAATCAGTTTTAACTTGAAATAAAATAACTCGAGTCACAATATGCCATGATCATGCAACTATTCGACATGCAAAACATACCACTCAAAGTAAACAGATCAACATCATCAAAGTTTTCTACTTGCACTACTCATCATCAAGTCTTACTGGTTTTACTTCACTGGTTTTAACACTCATCATTTTGGTTATACCATAATGTATTAAAATCAATTTATCACATAAAGAAGCTACCATTAATCATAAAAGCATAAGCACACAATCAAAAATTTCGTCTACTGTCTTAAGCTAGTTCATGCATTCAACCAATATTATAGCTAAGCATTTCACGTTTGACAAAGTAACTAGCATAAGCAATATTCATTTAAATAACTAGCAAAAGAGCCCATGCATTGCAACGGGAGTAAAAAACACACACGCCCCTAATTTATTTATTTTCTAGTTGTGTTGTCGCGTGCATGCGTGATTATAGATGGTTGCACTCTAAACAACATTTTGACAATATTGAATGGGGAAAATAACGTAATATCCAGATTTAGCACATTTTTAATCAAATTTCAAATATAACATGTTAAAATTAAAGTTACGGTTGAAAAAATATGAACATTTTTGAAAAACATATGATACAGACTACGGGTTGATTTTCGGAAACTGTAGGGAGCTATGTGTAAGAAGTAAAAATTTTCTTCAGGTCACTTAAAATAGTATTGCGGGTTTATTACCAAAAACTATAGAGGATTTTCTAAAAAAATGAAACTTATTGTTTGTTTATCAATTAAAAATTAAAACAGTACCGCGGCTTAGTTATCAGTAACATGCCCGCGTGTTGCAACAGGAGAAAACAATGACGTGCTTAACAACGGAACAAACACCAATTGCCATGAATTAGGTTGGCTAGGTAAAGGTTAAGTTTGATGATGACAAAAAGGATGGATGAATTAACAATAAAATTCTTTAGATTATAATATGAGACATAAATCATAGCCATAAATTCGGATGAGCGCCCTATCTTTATATTATAGTACTGGTAATAAAAATATCGTACAAGCAATACTTATTTTCATTTACTTACATGTATGATTCTTTCTTGTGTGCTAATCGTGAAGTCATTGTCGTATAGTTATTCTAAGTCCCAGTTCTGTTGCGACATATGCAAGATTCTTCATCGCAATTAAATCTTTTGCTTAGTCCGTTGCGCTCAATCCATAGCTAGATTTAGTTTGCTCTATTCTATCTTTCTATTGTTTTGAATGCATATTTGGATATTTTTGCCTTTCTCGTGTGCATTTTTTGCCTTTTTTGTGTTGACTCCATACTTGCATACTTCTTTCTCCATAGGGAATATTTTTTTACAACTTGATTGAATCTTCAATTCTTTTGTTTTGCTGATAGGCTTCTTTATGCCTTTTCAGTTTTTCATGTTTCCTCTTCTTTGGTCATCCGTGCGTATCGCTCTCTTGTCTGTTTTCCTTCTTTGTTCCTTGGCATCCATGAGAGTTTTCTAGAATGTAGTAATCTGTTGTTGATCAAAAAATAAAATGATTAGACTTTGCATCATAAATAGAGCATGTGAGGTACTCATAAATTTATTTAATTGCAATGCATATAAGCATCAGAATATATTGTTGTTTGTACAATAATGTCATATTTGTTCTTGGCAGTCCCTTTCCAAAATTGTGCAACCATTTTGGCTTGCAGTTTAAGTTGATATTAGCCATCGACAGATTAATGACTGTACAGTCATCAGACAATAAACATATTCTTTTCTTGATCTGATACATGTCCATCTAAGATCAACTAAAGAATATATTGTCAAGGCATATAAACCGTTTGTATTCTGGCGTTGATGGCTTATTGCACTTGTATGAACATGGATTTAGAGACAATTTATATTTGATTGGATGTGCAGGCTATATGCTTTTTTGGTGTGTGTACCGGTGTATCAGTCATCTATGCTGCCTATGCACCACATGTCCCCGTAGATATGCACTACCCAGTATATCTCTTTTTCTTTGAGGGAATACACAACTCTATTTTTTTCTTTAGGAAACACAGTCCCATATCTTATCTGTAAAGCTCGGTCTATCTTATCTTGACGCAGGCTCCACACTTGTTCTTATCATGTTTCTTCTCCCCTTTCTCATTCATACTCAAAGAAAAATCCCCTTTTCTCTTCATCTGGTTGAGAGCAGCCGCCCCGTGCTGCCTCCCCGCCACCTCCAACCGCTGGCCGGCAGAGGAGCTCCTCCGCCCGAGCCTCCTCCAGCAGACAGCCGCCACTCCGTCCGTCTCCTCCTCCTCTCTCTCTTCCTCGGCATTTCCTTTTCATCCTCCTCTCTAATCTCTCTCGCATGTTTTCTCCAGGAGTCAAACAACAACCGCAGCCACCCTGCCTTGAGCTCGCCGCCTCCCGACCACCTCTCCGTCGGCCTCGCTCTTCTCCGCCTCAAATCCGTCGCCGCCACCGGATCCACGCCGAGCAGCCGGATCCGCCGCCTCGACCCGCTTTGCCGCTGGGAGCAGGATGACCGAGAGGTTCACCTGTCACAGGCCACGCAGCTGCCTGCCCAGCTTGCTTGCCCTTGCCGCCGCCGTCCATCTCCTCTCTGCTCCTCTATATTTTCCCTTTTTTGTTTCCTTCCTTGCTGTTCCTCAGCTCCCGAGTTGGGCATATCACGCATGCTGCTTATTTTGGATCCTCCTTTATTTCTCATGGTCAAAGATGACCCATACATCTCATCCTTTTTTGGTTGATGTCCTGACTTAGGCAGGTGCGTCGGCAGGGATGGCGGTAGCGGCGCGCAACGACGTTGGGGTGGGCTGGCGGCGAGCAGTGAGGCAGGCCGGGCGTGGCAGGAGGTGGGGACGCGCTGGAGGTGAAGATTGAGCCGGGGCGTGCGGGCGGCTGGGTTGAATATCCAAAATCACAGGGGCTTTTTTGCAAAAAGTCCGGTGACGTACGACAAGAAGCCATCGCTGGTTTATTAGTAGGTAAGATTAAATGCATGAAAATAACTCATATTCAAGTTGGAAAAATCATAGATATTGAAATGACACCATCCAAATGTTGGTGTAGCTTGCTTTAGTGTAGAGGAGGTTCACACTCCTCCTGGTTATCTTCAAGACGAGCTTCTCCCTTTGAAAATAATTTAAAATAGCAAAATAAAATATCAACAACCACTCTGGAAATCGCCAGAAATTCTAGACAGCAAGGAAAAATCTCCATTTTTCTGTGCTACTAGAACTTTTCAAAACAACCACAATGCAAAAAGAATCAACTCATTTGGACTTACGGTTTAAGAGTTATGGCTGGTCAAAGTTTCTGGTCAAAATTTGAATTAAAGAAAACCAAGGCGGTGACGTCGATGGCGTATTCCAGGAATACGCCTCCACTCATACCGCTTCGGGTGTGAGCGGTGAGGCTGACAGCGGGCCCCACGCGTCAGGTCGGGGAGAGAGAGAGAGAGAGAGAGAAACATAGGCGGGCGGCGCTTCGCCGGTGCGTTCTCCGGCGAGGAGGGCTCGGCGGCAAGATCGAGAGGGATAGATGGATAGAGGAGATGCTTGCGCACCTGCCTGTACCCGTGGCTTGGCTAGAGGTGGTCGGATGGGGTCGGAACGGGCTTCTCCAGCGGCGGCAGAAAGCGGAGCTCGCCGGAGTTGGGGATGACCATGAAGTGAGACTGCACCAAGGGCTCCAAAGGGTTTGGACGGCACCAGTGGACCACCAGAGAGTTGCCAGAGGAGTGGATTGAGCTCGAGGGGCACCGGAGTGAGGAGGAGAGGCTACGGGGATCGCCGACGAGCTCTAGTCAGGTTCAACAGCCAGAGGCCTGCCCGGCCGGGCTACAGCTATGCTACGGGCTTGTGGAGGCTGTGTAATGAGCTTGGGGTGCTCGGAGAGGCTGGAGGGGTCCGAATTTATAGCCGGAGGGGAAGGGGGTATGTGGCTCCGTCGGAGCTCTCTAGAAGCGGCACACGGCGACGAGGGGCGTCAGTGAGGAGGGGGCAACGCCTTAGAGCTCACACGGGCACTGTGAAGCTCGCAGACAAGCACATGAGGCGGTTGGGGAAGAAGACAAGGGCACGGGTGCACTATGGCTTTGGCCGCGATGCACCCGTGCTCGATGCGGCTGCTCCAGCATCGGCGAGCGGCAGGGAGGGGTCAAAGGTGATGAGACAAAGGCAGTGGCGCGTTGCGGCAGTGGTCGGCAAGCTTTGGGACAATCACACGACAAACAGACGCATGGGCGCAGCGTAGAGCGCGTCGGGCGCGTTGCCAGATCCGTGTCCTCACACGGGCAGCACGCTGGCATGGTCAAAACGATGCCCACGCGATGCCAAACCATGTCTGAGGTGTTGTCCGTGCAGTGTTTGGTCTAAGAGGGGTGATAGCACACTGCCAGACCGACCAGATGAGACTTGAGCTTCCTGGCAAGTTTCTGGACAGAAACTTGGTCGCCAAGTTTGGAGGGCTTCTAGAAGGAGATTAGGGCTAATCTTCTAGTGTTAAGCTTCACATAGGAGAGTAATGAAGCTCAATAAAAATCAGCCTTATTGGATCAAGGAAAAGGGTACTTGCTGTAGAAACTGCATTTTGAGGCCAGAACAGAAATGATTTTCTATAGCAAAAATATTCCAAAAGTCATGCAGTATTTTTGCTAAGGGAGGTGGACCAAGGTCCAAAGAATATTTGAGAATTTTCTCAGATTTTTGGAAGCAAGAAAAATGAGGGTTTCTTTGGAGCACAAGTTTCTGAACTGAATTTCAAAGAAGAAAATGAATATTTTTCTTTTATGAAAAATATTCCTTGGGTTATTTTGGGATTTTTCAGAGAAAGAATGATGAATAACAGATGGATGGGTCACTTGGGTGAAAATCAAGGACATGCCCAAGTGTTTAAGTCCATTTGAATTGATTCAAAAAACCCAAATTCAAGGCAGAAGCAAATGAAGTCCGGAAAAAGAGAGAAGGCAAAAACCAGGTTGTCACAGATTTGTTCAACTCGGCGCCACCGACTGCACATGGGTATATATTCCAGCGGCCCGTATAGTTCAAAACTTCTTCAAATGTTTCGAGCCTGCGCCCCATTGCTGCCGCCCCTTTGGTCTCCGGATCATCGCCTCCGTCTCATGTGCGTCGTCGCTGCAGGCATCCGCCGCCGTCAACAAAATCCACTCCGCCATTGTCACCGTAGAGCATGGTCACCAAGTTAGGGTACGATTCGATCTCCTCATGCTTTCCCCTTCCAATTCTATGCACAATGATAATGCCTAGTATCTTGCCACGTTTGAGATTGATCCATCCACTAGATTGATTCATTAGAATAGATTCGAAGAAAACATTTAGGGTTAGGTTTCCGCTGAACTCATCTCGAACCGACCTGAATGAAATTTTTGGTCCCGCCGATTAGCTCTGGCCATTGCACAAGTACAACTCGGTGCCGTCGAAATATACTGGTCGGTGAGACCAAAGTAAAATCTCAGTGAAACCCTAGCAACTCGGAGTCACCGAACCACAACTCGGTCAGACCGAAATTGTGTGTTTTGGCTCTATGACTACTGTTGTGTCACCGAGATGATCATATTGATAGCTCGAAATGCCTTCTATGGAAAACTAAATCTAAAATTTGGATTCAAATTTTTTAAAAACTATTTACTTTTTGTGATGCTCATCTATTCTGCCCATACCTATCTATTCACAGGGTCAGCTTTGCAAGATGTCTAGTACCAGTGATAGTCGGAATTAATCAAAACAAGAAGTTGATATCAGTGCAGGCTAAAGTCCCAATGATAGCTATGATGAGGGTAGCAGGAGCACACCAAGAAATTTGCCAAAAGCTTCTACAATAACAAAGAAGAAGAGGACATTAATAGTCAAAGTTAGCAGACTGGCCCATTAATGACTGTCTTGCAAACGCCCATTTGCAGGTACGGCTCGTAGGAATAGTGTCAAATCAGCCCTTCACCGGCCCGTTTTGGATTTCTCGTCATTGCAGCCCATGGTCACTTCTTGGCCATTAATAGTCTGCTAAATATTTGGGCCCAATTATGGCCAGGTGTGTTTCCGGCCTTTAAAGGTCCTGCTACATTTGGGCCCATCTTTTGCCCGGGGAAACTTTCGGCCCACAAAAAGACCATGATGGAATTGGGCCATCTTCGCTTAGGTCTGACTTTCGGCCTGTTAGCGCCACACTATAGATTTGGGCCACTTCCAGCCCATTGTGTTTTTCGGCATGTTAACGACCGACGAAATTCATGGGCCATATGTGGCCCGACATCACATCGGGCCTATTAACAACCCATATTCTTGATGACAAAAATCCAGCCGCCCGCATTTCCGGCCTGTTAAAGGCCCGTGTAGTAGGTCGGCGCAATTATGGCCCGTCTGACTTTCAGCTTGTTAACGATCTGCCATGTAAATGGGCGACTGTTGTGGAATTGTCACGGCAGATGTCCTAGCAAAAGGACTTAGTCGTGGAGCCATCACAACTAGGAAGCAAGAATGGGCTAATCGGGACAAAGGACATGAGGTTTATACTGGTTCGGCCCCTTACGGAGAAGGTAAAAGCCTACGATCCAGTTTGAGGTGGGATTGCTTATGTCTCAATAACCAGGGAGCGAATCCGCTTAACCTAGCTCTCGGGTTGATGTTACTTGTCCTAAGCCGCCGCCGGGTCGTCCCCATATATACTCGGGTTGACGCCCTGTGGCCTACAGAGTCCCGGCCGGCTCATAAACAGTGTCCGCTCGATGACTAGTTATTCTTGCCTTATAATACAAGTCATGCCATTATGGCGGTTTATCATTATGGGCCTTAAGTCGCCTTTGGGCTTTGGGCCCTAAACTGAACCGCCATCTTCAAGCTTGATATTGGGCTTCATATAATGACTCGCCTTAGACGTAATCCGGCCCCTCCTGGGCGGGTTACACTATGTCACAGCCCTAGATTGATGACTATAATTAGTTGCACCAGTGAGCTTCAAGCATCATGTTTAAATTCAAGGAATTTGAATTGAGGGAATTTTAAGCCTCAAAATTCAATTAAAGAGGGGCAAAGAACCCTGGAAAAATCACATTCAGTGTCTTCCAAAATGTTCTTATAATTGTTTGATGTTTTTGGCAAGGTTTCTGAACCAAACCAAAAATAGTGAACATTTTTGTGGAATATTTTGGGCATGGAATTTAAATCATTATTGTATTTGAATTTGGAATTATATTCATAATATATAGACTATATTTTCAAATAACTTTGAAACATTTTATGTGCATTTTGAATAGTCCATTCAGCAACATAAAAATATCCAGAGGATATTTGGCACTGTGTTGAATCGGTTTTGATTTTAAAGCAGGGCAAAATTAAACAAAACAGAAGAAAAGTAAAACAGAGCAGAACTTACCTCAGCCTACTGCTGGCGGCTTGCTATCGTTGCCGGCCCACTGTGGCCCAGCCCACTGTGCCCTCCACCGTCTTCAACCTCCTGCCAGTGGGTAGGAGGCGTGTGTTCCCAGCAAGACGCGCTACGGCCACCTCCTCTCTCCCTGCCTGCCTGGACCTCCCTCGCGTCGCCACGCATCTCCCTGGTCTCCCTCTCACTCTTCCCGTGCTTTTCCCCTCCTCTGCTCTCTCTATCTCGCACGGCCGAACGCCGCGCCGCGGCCTCTCACACCGCGCACAGCCACAGCCACCCCATGCCTCATCGTCGTGACCACGAGCCCACCAACCCCTGTAGCACCTCCCCACCGAAGGAAGAGAGCCCGGACGGCCTCCATCGTCTCCACCGTCGCCTTCTCCGCCATGGCCGCCGAGGATCTTCACCGTAGATTCACCACCGTCGTCGCTCCCCCGAGCTCGCTGACCATCTCAAGGTGACCCCTGTCAGCCTTCGGTCGACTCCTCTCTTCTCCCCGCATCGATTTCGTCCTCTAGCCACCGTTCCCACCGCGGCCGAGCTCCGCCGCCGCCTGCCATGTCACCTACCCCACTGCAGGTCCTGCTCGTCGCTGCTGAGCGCGTCGGCGTGCTCCTGGAGCCTCCAAGAGGCTAACCCGCCACCTAGCCGCTCTCCTGTGCACCGCAGCCTCGCGCACGATCGAACCCGAGCTCCGGCCGCCGCCAAAGCTCGCCGTCGCTGCCGCTAAAGCCAGCCTCCGCACCTGCCGCAGCCACCAATCAACGCGTCGCGTCGCCCTGAGTATGTAGAGCCCAGCCCCGCTTGCTCTCGTCGCCAGAGATGGCCGGACGAGGAGCGCCGCCGCGTCCCGCTTAGCACCGGCGACTAATCGCCTTTTAGATGACGTGGCGTCATTAGTTTAGAGTTAAGCATGCACTTAATTAGCCACCCCCCCAACACAGTCACTGACATGCGGGACCCGCAGATATTTAGCCCGCTTAATATCCATAAAAGGAGTCTATGACATGCGGGCCCCTGCAGTCAGGTTTGACCAGGACTGGTCAGTTGACGCTGACGCCACTGCGACGCCAGTCGACGAGTAATATATTTTCGGATTTAAAATAACCAGGAAAAATCCAGAAAATGACTTAAACTTCTAAAAATCATAGTAAATCAACCGTAGCTCCAAATCAAACAAATTATATATGAAAAATGATCAGAAAAATGCAACCTATCCATCTGTATCATTTTCATGCATGTTTGAACAACTTAAAGTTGATGTATAAGACAATTTGAATAAATGGCCTTTGAAATGCCTTACATGGAGTTTGAATTTGAACCTTGGGTTCAAACCAACTTCATTTAAATTGTTGCTAGTTGCATTAGCCCAAAACACATTCATATTGCAATGTCATAGCATGCATCATATTGTTGCATATCGTCATGTGTTGATTGTGTTCGATGTATCTTTCGTGGTAGGTTCTGCCTCCGAGGATACCTATGATTATCCGACTGAACGGCAGTATCCTACTACCACTCCATCAGGCAAGCAAAACCCCCTTGTTCATTCCGATACAATCCCACTCTCTCGCTCCTGCTCTCTTTTACTACATTAGGACAACAAAGCTTCAACTGATACATGCTGCGGTAGTTGAACCCCTTTCCTCTGCATGACCTGTCATTGCCACAGTAAATAGATGAAACCCACTAGCATGAGTAGGAGTTGTTTGAGCCCTGATATGCCTACTCATTTATGCTTGTTTGTCATGCCTGCTATTGCTTAGAGTTGTGTCAGGTCTGATTCATCGGGGATGAATTGGGAAGTTGTGAACATGTCCTACTGTTGAGAGCTAAGTGTGTGAACATGATTTGGTAAAGGTAGCGGTGAGAGGCCATGTCGGAGTACATGGTGGGTTGTCTCATTACAGCCGTCCTCAGGAACTGAGTTCTGTGTTTGTGATCCATGAACAATTACTAACACACATTGGGTTCCGGTAACTCGACCCCTCTCGACTTATTAATCAACATGATCTCTGTCCAGGAGTTGCAACTAGTTTCTGGTGTTTGTAGGTTGTGTTAGTAGTCTACCAAGTGGCACCCGGTACAGGTGGGCTTGGAACAGACTAGGCACAGTGGCCCGGTGTACCAAGTGGCACCCGGATGGTGGACTTGGGAACCCTGCACACGCCGTTTGGGGCCGTGAGCGACACCCCGGCCGGATCTCCTTGCGGATGGAACCCGAATAGGCGATAAACCTGGACTAGAGACTTGTGTGGTTAGTCAGGTCGTGGCCGAATCCCTTGCCAGGCTTCCGCTTGAAGGTTGCCGAGATACACGACGTGTACATGGTGGTAAGTGGCGAGAGCAGGGTTAACATTATCTATTCGAATAGCCGTATCCGCGGTAAAGGACTTCTGGGTTGCCTGTACAGTTCATAGACAAGTGAAAGTGGATACTCTAAAATGCGCAAGATAAGCGTGAGTGCTATGGATGGCGTTCTCGTAGGAAGACGGGAGCGGATCCATAGTGGTGTATTGATATGGTGAATATGTGGACTCGTGTGCGCCACCTCAAAAGAGTTACTTGTAGTCGTAGTGTAGGATAGCCACCGAGTCAAAGCTGGCTTGCTGCAGTCAAACTCCATCACCCCCTTTGTTGATACTGATGCATATGTGGATAGTTCTGATGTAAGTCTTGCTGGGTACATTTGTACTCACGTTTGCCTATTTTATGTTTTTGCAGAGAGACTTCAGTCTCACTAGTAGTTCCGTGTGGACTTCGACGTTTAGCTTGATACCTCAGCTACGATCTTGTGCCCTCGGCAAGATCTGGTAGATAGTCAGGCATCTAAGCCTTTTTCATTTGTAGATGTCTGTACTCAGACATGTTAGGCTTCCGCTTGTGCTTTGTCTTGTATGCTCTGAATGTTGGGTCATGAGACCCATGCTTGTAATATCTCGCTCCTCGGAGCCTATTGTATAAATACTTGAGTCATAGAGTTTTGTTGTGATGCCATGTTGTATTTACACATATCGAGCATATTGTGTGTATGATTGAAATGCTTGGTATGTGTGGGATCCGACAATCTAGTTGTTTATCCTTGGCAGCCTCTCTTATGGGGAAATGTAGTCTAGTGCTTCCTTGAGACATAGTAGTCCGCTATGCCCGATTCACGGAGTCCTGCTAGCCCAAAGACTACCGCTCGGGACACTTGACTGGCTGGCATGTGTTTCACTTTGTTCCTGTCGACCTTCGGGAAATGTCACGGTGACTCGAGTCCTGCCTAGCTGCTACAGCCGGGTTCCTGAGTCCTGTTAGCCTAGTGCTACAGCCCGGATTCACACGCTGCTGACCGACATGCTCGAAGTTGATTCATGTATGCCTGTCCCCATGGGTTAGTGCCGCTTTGGGTTCACGACTAGCCATGTCGGCCCGGGTTCTCTGTAATATGGATGCTAGCGACACTATCATATACGTGAGCCAAAAGGCGCAAACGGTCCCAGGCCATGGTAAGGCGACACCCGTGGGAATACCGTGCGTGAGGCCGCAAAGTGATATGAGATGTTACCGGCTAGATTAATGTGACTTGGAATCGGGGTCCTGACAGCTTTGGTATCAGAGCCTGACTGCCTGTAGGATTACCAAGCCAAACTAGTTGAAGTTGAGTCTAGAAATTCTTTAGTTATATAAGGGAATTGATTGTGGGATGGAACGTAAGTCTCTTTTTACTCCGTATACATT
Source organism: Aegilops longissima (assembly GCA_021605205.1). Classification (NCBI taxonomy): domain Eukaryota; kingdom Viridiplantae; phylum Streptophyta; class Magnoliopsida; order Poales; family Poaceae; genus Aegilops; species Aegilops longissima. The sequence continues at coordinate 106,044,824 of CM038682.1, read as the reverse complement.
ATGCCCTTCTGATCTGAGTCATCTTATCTTTCCTACGGGGTTAAGGAACTAGGCTTTCTCTTCTGTCTATCAGGATCACGTGTTACTAATCCGTAGACTCATAAGATTGTTGGATTTAAGTCTCAGTTCAGTTCCTACTACTTCCGTATGTTAACTGTTGATCTCGAAACCTTGATATTGTGCTTTTGAGTGGCTATGCCACCATTTTGTAGGATGTCTTAAATCCTTTGGAGCATTTACAACTGTTATGCTATCCGAGTCGTCCCAGGTTTCTAAACAATCTGGTGCATTTGCAAAATCCTTTCCCTCTGGTTTCGATGTTCCTTTAGGCCAGGTTAATCACACTAATTGTTGAGTTGAGGTATTCTATGGCCTCGACATTTATGTTGGAGCTATTATTATGACCCTATGTGTCTAGTGTATCACCTAGTAATCCAACCATGCTTTGTGTTCCCAGTGTGATGATTCTGGCCATCATTCTCGAAAGCCTCCCGTGATGCCACTTAGTAGTAGGTATTCTACTCCTGGATTTCTGAACCCGAGATTTCCCTACTTACTTTATGTTGTTAGTGTTGCTCGTACCATTAGGATATTAGTAACTTTGCGATAGTCCTCGAGGTCCGTGGTATTTCCTTCTTCCAAATACTATGAACTGCTTATGGCAGAAGTTCCTCGCTGAACCGAAGGGTCACAATTAGAGTACTCTTGAGGAGTTCTCCATTCATAATTGTGAATCTGCCAGTTCTACCTTTCCGCATGGGTTATTCGGAACAAATGTTGAGCTTCCCTCGACATACTAATCTATGCATCCACAACTCAGAAAATTATATGTCCCTTTGAGTTGTTCTCTTTAGTTGTATTCTGACCCTCGTCTATCAATTGATAGTCAGGACTAGTTGTGCATTCGTGTTATCGATGCCTATTATTCTTTTGGTCCGTCAAGCCATTCTATTTCAGAATGACTAGGAGAAACAAACTCCAGTACCTCATCCATATCCAGGATTGGGTCAAAGTAGTTGTGTTCTGCAGATCAAATGCCAATCCAGCTTTTGTTCTGTTCTACCTTGGAGTGTTACCATCTTTATGTCAAGAGTGTCATGAGAATTGCACCACCTCTTATGAATTCTTGACGCAGTAATACTTCTTGCCATCATTGTTCATTCCTCGGTTCCCGTGTTATTGTAACCGGAATGCCGACAAGTGTACCGTGATGTGCGAAATCAATACTTCTAGCAACTCTGTTGCTTGGTAGTTAATGGACAATAATTTCATTCTTAGCGTGTTGGTTATTGAATCATCATCCTAAGATTGATCGTGCTACCTAGTCCATATTTCCGGGTGCACTCATCGACCAAGGAGTTAGGATTGTGACAATCCCTCGCTCCTTGATCATATCGTCTTGCCCTCAAAAGCAAGATTGTTCTCGAGCTTAATAACATAACGGTGGTTCATGATTTTCTGAATATCTTCTCAGAAGTATTACCGGGTTGTTTCCTGACTGTTATGTTGAGCTCGTGATCATGTTGGTTTTCTTCTAAACCACCCATTCTCCAAGAATATGTGTTGAATACCCTGAGCTAGATGGTTAAACTGAACAACAACTTGGAGAGTTGGAAGATAAAAGCTTGCCTAACTTGGTTCATTCCAAAGGGATATTCTTGTGTAGTGTGTGTTGAAGAAAGATGATATCTTCATCGATTGGTCCCTGTGATCAGTTGTTGGACCTATTGTCTTATCAATCCTTTGATTTGAGTGTGGGCTATCGTCAAATCAAATCAGTACCAACGATGTTCGTAATGTTGTCTTACTCGTGGTTGATCCCTCGAGCATACACCATTACATCTTTTGGTCTGACCAATACTAACACATTGTTCACATAATGGTGGAAGTCCAATGATATGGAAATTCCGATGAGTTGTTGTTGAGCCCAACAGCAGCATCTTGTCTCCTCCATGATTCATGTTGAACATTGAGCTAGTGTTGGAAACTTGTGTAAGAATTTTCCTCATGCCCCGTTCATGAAGTATATGTTTGGTGAAAGAAGTGACTTTCTCCAAGTTCACGTGCATTAGGTGTAAGTTGTCGCCATGAATTTGAGAAAGGTTTGTTTTGTTTCCTCTGGAATCATCCCATATCAGTCATGCGTACGTGCAAAGTATTCTATGGTTTGGTAGATTAATTATCTCCACTCCATACGTATTCCCTAGCACACCAAGCCACTGATTGATTTGTTCAAGGAGAAGAAGTTCCTTCTTAAGAGCTAATCATGACTTATGCAAGGACTTCGTTATCCACAATGATGGTTCCTCACCTGAACTTTGGTAGTGTTTTATTGTAAGACTACTCTGTGGTCCTGCTTGTCTTGGACAACATGTTCACATGTGTGTAGCAGAACCAGCTCATGTTTTGGAGCTTGCTATCATAGTTCATCTCCCGAGATTCTCGCAACGTTATCTCGTCTACTTGTGTTGCAACCTTTTATTTTCTGGACATGTTGTCTGAAAAATCCTGTTACCAGCCAGATCTGAATCTCAGGCATATATGATGGCTGGAACATTTCCAAGATCTATGATGTAGGTCCCGACAAGGTTGATGTTCTGGCCGACACACCTAGCCGGAAGATCTATTATTGTAGTATCTTGATTGAACAAGTCGACCATCTTCTCCATGAGGATTTTGAGTGACTTATTATAAAAGTTGTTCCTTATGGATCATTTGTATTCCGAAGTCCGACCTTTACTTGATGGCCATGTTGACGCTTTCAAGCATGATCGTGGTACCTAGAACGTCAAGGAGAACATCAGAAGCGGAGTGCTAAATGTCTCTCTGTCGATCATCTAGATTTCGTTCTCTTGGCCTCGCTAAGGGGAAGTCTGAGAAGGTGTTATCTTCCTTTGTATCTGCATCATCCATCACTATTCATCATGGTAGTATGAGGTGTTGCCAGGATCCTCGGCACGGATGTTGGTAAAACCCTGATGAATTTGGAAATGCTCAAGTTCTTGAAGGCATGCTCAGGCACTAGGTTACATCCTCGGTATCAATTGGAATGTGACTTCCATTTGCCGAATTGCCCTATAACCGTAGTTTCCTTTCCAAACTGAGTATGCCATTTCTTCAAATTCCTTCAAACGATCATTGCGAATTGCCTTAGCCTGGTATGGAGAGTTTCAATGGTCCTTTCCGATAGAGTTTCCTTCTGACTTCATTGAGTTGGATGAAGATCTCGAAAGCAAAGACGTCAAGATCAATATGAAGCAATGAATCAACATCTTTGAGAAGGAGAGTTGGATCATGAAGATCGTGTTAGTTTTGTGTCCCCTCTGTCTTCTTACCTCACGTCTTGAATCTCGGGACGAGATTCTTGTTTAGTGGGGGTGAGTTGTCACAGCCCTAGATTGATGACTGTAATTAGTTGCACCAGTGAGCTTCAAGCATCATGTTTAAATTCAAGGAATTTGAATTGAGGGAATTTTAAGCCTCAAAATTCAATTAAAGAGGGGCAAAGAACCCTGGAAAAATCACATTCAGTGTCTTCCAAAATGTTCTTATAATTGTTTGATGTTTTTGGCAAGGTTTCTGAACCAAACCAAAAATAGTGAACATTTTTGTGGAATATTTTGGGCATGGAATTTAAATCATTATTCTATTTGAATTTGGAATTATATTCATAATATATAGAATATATTTTCAAATAACTTTTAAACATTTTATGTGCATTTGGAATAGTCCATTGAGCAACATAAAAATATCCAGAGGATATTTGGCACTGTGTTGAATCGGTTTTGATTTTAAACAGTGGCAAAATTAAACAAAACAGAAGAAAAGTAAAAGCAGAGCGAGAACTTACCTCGGCCTACCTGCGACTGCTATTGTTGCCGGCCCAGTGTGGCCCAGCCCACAGGCCCTCCACTGTCTTCAACCTCCCGCGGTGGGCGGGGGCGTGTGTTCCCACACAAGCGCGCTACGGACACCTCCTCTCTTCCTACCTGCCTGGACCTCCCTCGCGTCGCCACACATCTCCCTGGTCTCCCTCTCACTCTTCCCCGTGCTTTTCCCCCTCCTCTGCTCTCTCTATCTCGCACGGCCGAACGCCGGCGCCGGGGCCGCTCACACCGCGCGCAGCCACAGCCACCCCGTACCTCATCGTCGTGACCACGAGCCCACCAAACCCTGTAGCATCTCCCCACCGAAGGAAGAGAGCCCGGACGGCCTCCATCGTCTCCACCGTCGCCTTCTCCGCCATATCCGCCGAGGATCTTCACCGTCGATTCGCCACCGTCGTCGCTCCCCCGAGCTCGCTGACCATCTCAAGGTGACCCCTGTGAGCCTCCGGTCGACTCCCCTCTTCTCCCCGCATCGATTTCATCCTCTAGCCACCGTTCCCACCGCGGCCGAGCTCCGCCGCCGCCTGCCATGTCACCTACCCCGCTGCAGGTCCTGCTCGTCACTGCTGAGCGCATCGGCGTGCTCCTGGAGCCTCCAGGAGGCTAACCCGCCACCTAACCGCTCTCCTGTGCACCGCAGCCTCGTGCACGACCGAACCCGAGCTCCGGCCGCCGCCAAAGCTCGCCGTCGCCGCCGCTAAAGCCGGCCTCCGCACCTGTCGCAGCCACCACTTGACGCGTCGCGTCGCCCTGAGTACGTAGAGCCCAGCCCCGCTTGCTCTCGTCGCCGGAGATGGCCGGACGAGGAGCGCCGCCACGTCTCGCTTAGCACCGGCGACTAATCGCTGTTTAGATGACGTGGCATCATTAGTTTAGAGTTAAACATGCACTTAATTAGCCACCCCCCAACACAGTCACTGACACGCGGGCCCCGCAAATATTTAACCCCGTTTAATATCCACTTAACAGTGAGTCTATGGCATGCGGGCCCCGCGGGTCAGGTTTGACCAGGACCGGGTCAGTTGACCGCTGACGTCACACTGATGCCAGGCTGACGTAGTAATATATTTTCTGGATTTAAAATAACCAGGAAAAATCCAGAAAATGACTTAAACTTCTAAAAATCATAGTAAATCAACCGTAGCTCCAAATCAAACAAATTATATATGAAAAATTATCAGAAAAATGCAACCTATCCATCTGTATCATTTTCATGCATATTTGAACAACTTAAAGTTGCTGTATAAGACAATTTGAATAAATGGCATTTGAAATGCCTTACATGGAGTTTGAATTTGAACCTTGGGTTCAAACCAACTTCATTTAAATCGTTGCTAGTTGCATTAGCCCAAAACACATTCATATTGCCATGGCATAGCATGCATCATATTGTTGCATATTGTCATGTGTTGATTGTGTTCGACGTATCTTTCGTGGTAGGTTCTACCTCCGAGGATACCTACGATTATCCGACTGAAGGGCAGTATCCTACTACCACTCCATCAGGCAAGCAAACCCCCCTTGTTCATTCTGATACAATCCCACTCTTTCGCTCCTGCTCTCTTTTACTGCATTAGGACAACAACGCTTCAACTAATACATGCTGCGGTAGTTGAACCCCTTTCCTCTGCATGACCTGTCATTGCCACAGTAAATAGATGAAACCCACTAGCATGAGTAGGAGTTGTTAGAGCCCTGATGTGCCTACTCATTCATGCTTGTTTGTCATGCCTGCTATTGCTTAGAGTTGTGTCAGGTCTGATTCATCGGGGATGAATTGGGAAGTTATGAACATGTCCTACTGTTGAGAGCTAAGTGTGTGAACACGATTTGGTAAAGGTAGCGGTGAGAGGCCATGTAGGAGTACATGGTGGGTTGTCTCATTACATCCGTCCTCAGGAACTGAGTTCCGTGTTTGTGATCCATGAACAGTTACTACCACACATTGGGTTCCGGTAGCTCGACCCCTCTCGACTTATTAATCAACATGATCTCCATCCAGGAGTTGCAACTAGTTTCTGGTGTTTGTAGGTAGTGTTAGTAGTCTACCAAGTGGCATCCGCATGCAGGTGGGCTTGGGATGACTAGGCACAAGGGCCGGTGTACCAAGTGGCACCCGGATGGTGGACTTGGGAACCCTGCACACATCGTTTGGGGCCGTGAGCGACATCCCGGCCGGATCTCCTTGCGGATGGAACCCGAATAGGCATTAAACCTGGACTAGAGACTTGTGTGGTTAGTCAGGTCGTGGCCGACTCCCTCGCCAGGCTTCCACTTGAAGGTTGCCGAGATACACAATGTGTACATGGTGGTAAGTTGCGAGAGCGTGTGTGAAGAAGTACACCCCTGCAGAGTTAACATTATCTATTCGAATAGCCATGTCCGCGGTAAAGGACTTCTGGGTTGCCTTTACAGTTCATAGACAATTGAAAGTGGATACTCTAAAATGCGCAAGATAAGCATGAGTGCTATGGATGGTGTTCTCGTAGGAAGACGGGAGCGGATCCATAGTGGTGTATTGATATGGTGAATATGTGGACTCGTGTGCGCCACCTCAAAAGAGTTACTTGCAGTCGTAGTGTAGGATAGCCACCGAGTCAAAGCTGGCTTGCTGCAGTCAAACTCCACCACCCCCTTTGTTGATACTGATGCATATGTAGATAGTTCTGATGTAAGTCTTGCTGGGTACATTTGTACTCACGTTTTCCTATTTTATGTTTTTGCAGAGAGACTTCAGTCTCACTAGTAGTTCTGTGTGGACTTCGACGTTTAGCTTGATACCTCAGCTAAGATCTTGTGCCCTCGGCAGGATCTGGTAGATAGTCAGTCTTCTAAGCCTTTTTCATTTGTAGATGTCTGTACTCAGACATGTTAGGCTTCCGCTTGTGCTTTGTCTTGTATGCTCTGAATGTTGGGTCATGAGACCCATGTTTGTAATATCTCGCTCCTCGGAGCCTATTGTATAAATACTTGAGTCATAGAGTTTTGTTGTGATGCCATGTTGTATTTACACTTATCAAGCATATTGTGTGTATGATTGAAATGCTTGGTATGTGTGGGATCCGACAATCTAGTTGTTTATCCTTGGCAACCTCTTTTATGGGGAAATGTAGTCAAGTGCTTCCTTGAGCCATAGTAGTCCTCTACAGCCCGGTTCACCGGAGTCCTGCTAGCCCAACACTACTGCTCAGGACGCTTGACTGGCCGGCATGTGTTTCACTTCGTTCTCGTGTTCATCCATTCGGGAAATGTCACGCGGTGACTCGAGTCCTGCCTAGCCTGCTACAGCCCGGGTTCCGAGTCCTGTTAGCCAGTGCTATAGCCCGGATTCACACGTCAACCGACATGCTCGAAGTTGATTCATGTATGCCTGTCCCCATGGGTTAGTGCCGCTTTGGGTTCACGACTAGCCATGTCGGCCCGGGTTCTCTGTCATATGGATGCTAGCGACACTATCATATACGTGAGCCAAAAGGCGCAAACGGTCCCGAGCCATGGTAAGGCGACACCCGTGGGAATACCGTGCGTGAGGCCGCAAAGTGATATGAGGTGTTACCGGCTAGATCGATGTGACTTGGAATCGGGGTCCTGACACACTAATAGTTATATCCCCAACATTAGGCCCCAGATTGATTTGAACTGGTTCATGTCAATCTTCAACACTTAAGAAAAAGTCTTCTGTCTTCCACCTGTGCGAGAATTTATAACCCGCCGTGACGTCATCTTCTGGATTCATGATAACCCACTGTGACGTCATCTGCCCTTTAATTCATATTTTATTCAATCATATCCCAACGGATCCTTATCTTTAATGACCATTCTGAAAATCGAGGCGTCTGAGTAGCTGGATAACCATGTTTCAACCTCCTCGTTTCTCGCGCCCACTCTGTCAGTCTTCCCATATAAATAGGCACGACTTTCGGTGTCAGAACCGGCGGATCTCGGGTAGGGGGTCCCGATCTGTGCGTCAAGGCTGATGGTAACAGGAAGCAAGGGACACAGATGTTTACCCAGGTTCGGGCCCTCTCGATGGAGGTAAAACCCTACTTCCTGCTTGATTAATATTGATGATATGGGTAGTACAAGAGTAGATCTACCACGAGATCGTAGAGGCTAAACCCTAAGAGCTAGCCTATGATGGTATGATTGTAGTTGTGATCGGCCTTCTAAGGACCAACCTATCCGGTTTATATAGACACCGGAGAGGGCTAGGGTTTACATGGAGTCGGTTACAAGGAAGGAAATATAATATCCGGATCGCCAAGCTTGCCTTCCACGCCAAGGAAAGTCCCATCCGGACACGGGCCGAAGTCTTGAGTCTTGTATCTTCACGCTTCGATAGTCCGGACGATGTACACAGTCCGGCTGTCCGGATACCCCCTAATCTAGGACTCCCTCAGTAGCCCCTGAACCAGGCTTCGATGATGATGAGTCCGGCGCGTAGTATTGTCTTCGGCATTGCAAGGCGGGTTCCTTCTCAGAATACTCCAAGGTAATTATCGAACACTTAAACCGTGTCCGGATCCACAAGATGATCTTCGCATGCCACCGTAGAGAGAATGATGTTTCACAAATGCAATCTGCTGACAACTTTTTAAGCAATGCGACGTGTCATTACGGTCAGGTTATTATTCGAACCGTCTTTCCACAACCAGCCACAGCGCATATTGCGAGGCGGTTTCCCTGACACGTCTTGTCAAAGCAGAGATCGTGCCCCCTTATCACGGGATTCTCATCAATACGGGTATGGGTAATCCCACCACATCATCAATCGTGGCGCTTGGGAAGCAAGCGATTCCCAACGGGCAAGTGGGGAGGCGCACCGCTTTCGTCGCCTCTATAAAGGGATAAGATTTCCTCATTTTTACCCACGCCTTCTTCCTTCTTTGCCCATTCTTGCCCCCTCGAGCTCCAGCGCTCAAGCCCAAGTCTTCTCTGCACAGCTAGACATGTCCGGAGCAGGAGGCAAGTGGGTGGCTTCCACCGTCAAGGAGAAGCACATCACAAATCTTCGGGCGGCCGGATACTTGGCCGCAGACATAGCGCGCTGGCTACCGGACGCTGGGCAGGTCATTCCGACCCCAGGACCCCACGAGAGAGTCGTGTTCGTCGCCCACTTCGTCCGTGGACTGGGGTTTCCACTTCACCCCTTCGTCCGCGGGCTCATGTTCTACTACGGGATAGATTTCCATGATCTAGCCCCGAATTTCGTCCTCAACATCTCGACGTTCATCGTCGTATGCGAGGCTTTCCTCTGCATCCGGCCTCATTTTGGCCTATGGCTGCAAACCTTCTGCGTGAAGCCTAAGGTTGTAAGCGGCCAGCAAGCGGAGTGCGGAGGAGCCATGGTGGGCAAGATGCCTAACGTCACCTGGCTGGACGGTTCCTTCACGGAAACCGTAAAAGGATGGCAATCGGGGTGGTTCTACATCACCGACCCGTGCGGCGCCAGCTGGGCAGCGGCCCCCGAGTTCCGATCCGGAACCCCCATGCGGCTCACCTCCTGGGAAAAGAAGGGCCTATCCTGGGGCGATTCCACGGAGCTGGCCGGACTCCAGACATGCATCAAAAGCATGAAGGACAAGAACATCAAGCTTGTCAACGTGATCCAGGTCATGCTCGTTCGCCGGATCCTGCCCTGCCAAAGGTGGGCAGTTAATCTATGGGAGTTCGTCCCGGCCGAACACCAGACGCTCCGGAAGCTCTACGACATGATGCACCAAGGCGCATGGAAAGTGTTGTTCAAGGCCTCCGGATTACCTCCTCCAACATCCGAGGACGGCGGGCTTCACGCCGCGCGGGCTCCTAGTCAGGTGAGTTCTCATACTGCCACCGGACCCAGTTTTTCCCAATATATTCATGGGAGTCCCTTAAGTAATCATGCATATTTGCTTCAGGACTATGTGGAGACGGCGGAGCAGGTCTACTGTCCGGCTCCGCTGCCAGAAGGCCCAGCGGATGCTCTCTCGACGGAGATCTGGTCCCGCACCGCATAAGGTGCCGAGAAGAAAAAACGAAAAGAAGGCCCTGTGGACCGGAAGGGTCTCAGCGAAGGTTGTGCGGAGGCCTCGTCCGAAGACGACGAGGTGCACTCCTCCCCTGAAGAGGAGGAAGAAGAAGAAGAAGCCGCCCCATCCGGAAAGGACGAGAGGCCTGAGGGGACGGGCCATGGGGCCAGGAGAGGCCCTCGACGCAAGGCCGTCATACCCACGTCGTATGATGATGATGAAACAGATTCTTCCCGCGGAGGCGGGGGGAAGCAAGAAGAAACTCCACCTCCCCGTACTGGGGAGGAGAAAAAGAGGAAAGCTGCCCCGGAGGGGGAGGCTGGGACGAACAAGAAGGGAAAGACATCCCTTCCAGAATACTCCACCACGGCCGCTCATAGCGAAGAAGGGTGGCTGCCCAGGGGGAAGCCCCTGGCGCGATCGTAAGTGTCCGCACTCTACCATGATTTTCACTTCATAATTGTTTAATAACACCGAACATTGAAGCAGTCCGGCCCGGGCTCATCCGGAGGTGTCGTCTTCGGATGGGTCTCTGGGTGCTTCAGAGATGAACTCGCTCCCAACGGCCACCACTCCTCAGCCTGCGGACGACACGGAGGTGCTATCCCGAAGGTTCTCCGAGCAGAGGGAGGTGATCCTGGAGACGCCCCAAGGCGGTCTTCCAAATGCCGGACATGCGGGGTTCAAGATCCCCGTAGATCGCGTGGATGAGAGCCGCAACAAGGCAGACTCTCGACCGAACACTGCTACGGAACATCCGACTGTTCCGGACTTAGGCGGGCCGTCCCTCGTTAGGGAGGGCGAGCCGCCCGTGCCGAGGACTTCCGTCGCATCAACGATGCAGGATAGTCTAGTGGAAGCGCTTCGAGGCGCTTCCATGGAAGAAGAGTACCGTACTCTTACGAGTGTGGTGGTTCAAAAGGTTCTGTCCGCCAAAAACAGACTAACCGAAGCCTGCACAAGCTTCCTGACGGGTTTTGAGGTAAGTAATAAAAATGTATGAAATCACCACCCGATAGGTAGTAGCCCCTGATACTTTGGTTGGTGTTCGGAAAGAAAAGCCAAACGGAGGGTCAATTACAATCCGTAGGAGTCTAAAAAGCTTTTATGTGAATAAGCAGGCCGTGCTGCTTGCCGCTGTTGCCCATACTGCCGAAGTTGACGAACTGAAGCGGGATCTGGAGCAGGCGCAGGGAGAGCTCGGCCTCACGAAGAGGCAGCTCGAGGAGAATAAAGGTAAGTGATTCTCTGTTCGTATGTGTTTAAAGATAAGCAAAATAGGTCAATCTAACACCAAAGCGTCGTGACTGTGTAACAGGGCCCACCGCTGAAGTGGCGTCCCTGAAGAAAGCGCTGTCCGAGGCCGAAGACAAAGCGGCCTTGGAATGCAAGGAGCGTGAAAGGCAAGGTGCTAGAGTGGGCGAGGTACAGCAAGAGCTCCAGGACCTCGGCAAGAAGTGCGAGTCCGTGAAGCATAATCTGAAGATGAAGGAGGCCGAGCTTACGAAGGCCCTTGTAAGTTTGAAAGATGCCAAGGCCGAAGCCGACAAAGCACAGCAGGAGATCCAGGAGGCCAAAAAGATAGCTGCGGGTAAGAAATTCTTTATGCAAAGCAAACATGTGGATGAGGAATTTCTTTTACTTACTCGAATATGGAGCCCTCCAGGGGCATTTGCAGATCTGCCACGCAGCGTCTCAGATGCTGCGGAGTTCTACCGTGCCGGAGGGAGCTCAGCGAGAAGCTGTTCGGTCCCAAAGATGTCGGGCTGATCATCTGATGCCTCTGAGCGACCAACTGAAGCAGTTGATCGAACTCCACAGGGCGGCCGGACTATCTATGAAGGACTTTATAGTCAGGATGTGGCCTGGTGAGCTTCTGCCCAGTAGCTACTTTGGCATGATCAAGCGGATGGTGGATGCCTGCCCGCGGCTTGAAGTGATCAAGCGATCCGTTTGCATCGAAGGTGCCCGCCGAGCCTTTGCCCGCGTCAAGGTGCATTGGGGTAAGCTGGATGCGGAGAAGCTGGTCAAGGACGGGCCACCGGAAGGCAAGGCGCATCGCCATCCCGAGATGTACTATGATGGCGTGATGAAGGGTGCCCGTCTCGTCGCCGATGAGTGTACCAAGGACGCCATTTTAGAATGAGTTCACTTCTATCATATTTGTAATTTAAAGACGAAGTTACTTGCGCTATGTAGCGCTTTTTGTTATTTAAAATATTACCTTCTGTGCGGCTATTTATAAAATTCTGAAAGTAGGCCAGACGTCGGCTTCCTCCCCCACGTAACTAGTACTGGGGTGTTCGTGGAAAACCCGGACACTCTTTATCCAAATGTTTGGTCCCTTAAGGAGGTGTCCGGCGCAGCGAACAAGGCAATCGGACTATGCGGCTTTATAACTTTCACGTAGCCATAGAAGTCTACAATTTTAAATTTCGGCGAAGCCCCTAGAATTCGGAAGGCCGAATCGGGGCGCTATACACGCCTAGATCGGACGAAGCCGATTTATCGCCTAAAGCGGAAAATCTTTAAGGATTTTAGAACCTCTCGAATAGCGACCAGCTCTTGCCACATCATGCCGGTCAGTTTTCGGCTTTCTCTACTGAGGTGCTCGTCCGAAAGAACCGGGACACAATCGCAGTAGTTCTCCCTGCGCTACCTTAGCCGATATAACGGAACGTAAGGCACCAAAACAAGGGAGCCGGGCTATCCCAACTGTAGACCCAAGACATGATTCGGAGCTGATGCATATAGTGCTATAAGTTCGGGGTGCCGCACTGTTGAAAGTGTTCGGACTTTATTTGCCATATTACGGGGCGCCATGAGAAGCCCCTGGCAAACCAGCCACACCAAGGTGTACGGATGCAATATCAAATAAACATTTATAAGAGAAAAAATGCTCAAATAAGAATAATAAGCTGACGCTATATATAATCTCACATTGACGAAAAATACATTTAAGCATACATTTACAATGGATGCTTTAAAAATAGGACTATTTGACATGTCCTATCCAGGGGCACGCTGTGTTCAGATAGATAAAGCAGGTATAATGATCGTAAATAGATTCCACACTGGTATTTCTTCAGGCACAACGCGTCGGTTGCCTCCTTGGATGTCTCTCCCTATAAGTCCGGCAATTTGGCTCTTTCGAGGATGCTGCGCCAACGCGGTGTCCTGAAAGGTAAGAGGGAAAGAGTATGAAAGTATTTGGCGGTTACCCACACTATTGACTGAGTCGTTGATGCGCCTCCGCCTATGCCCATGGTATTTTAAGTGCGTAATTGTGTGCGCGTGGCACAAATGCTGCTTTGATGGGGCTTAAGCGGAGGCCGGACTGCTAGTCGCGCTCTTGGCGTGCCTGATGATCCTGTTGCGGGGTGTTCCGGACTCGCTTGACTGTCCTCGAAGTTGTCGCCGGATTGGTTTGTCAGAGAAGGCCGCATTGTACTTCCGCCGCAAGGGCTGCGGTATGTTCTTCTGTTCGAAGAGAGCGGTCCATATTTCCGTTCACCGTGATGACCCCACGTGGTCCTGGCATCTTTAGCTTGAGGTATGCGTAGTGTGGTACCGCATTGAATCTAGCGAATGCGGTTCGTCCGAGCAGTGCATCGTAACCACTGGGGAAAGGGATGATATCGAAGATTAACTCTTCGCTTCAGAAGTTACCCGGAGACCCGAAGACCACTTCCAATGTTATAGAGCCCATACAGCAGGCCTCTACTCCAGGAATTACACCTTTAAAGGTGGTTTTAGTGGGCTTGATCCTTGAAGGGTCAATGCCCATTTTGCGCACTGTGTCCTGATAAAGCAGGTTCAGGCTGCTGCCACCGTCCATAAGGACGCGCGTGAGGTGGAATCCGTCAATGATTAGGTCTAGGACCAATGCGGCCGAGCCGCCGTGACGTATGCTAGTAGGGTGATCCCTACGATCAAAGGTGATCGGACAAGCTGACCATGGGTTGAATTTGGGGGCGACCGGCTCCATCGCATAGACGTCCCTTAGTGCCCGCTTCCGTTCCTGCTTGGGGATGTGCGTGGCGTAGATCATGTTGACCGTTTTCACCTGGGGGGAAATTTCTTCTGTTCACCCGTGTTCGGACGTCGGGGCTCCTCGTCATCATCGCTATGCAGCCCCTTTTCCTTTTCTTCGGCGTTTATCTTGTCGGCCTGTTTGAATACCCAGCAATCTCTAATGGTGTGGTTGGCTGGCTTGTCCGGGGTGCCATGAATTTGGCACGAGCGCTCCAGTATGCGGACCAGACTGGACGGTCCCTGATTATTTCTTTTGAACGGCTTCTTCCGCTGACCCGGCTTGGATCCGCTGAATCCGGCGTTGACTGTCGTGTCTTCAGTGTTGTCGCCGTTGTTCCATCTCTTATGTCTGTTACGCCGTGGCTTGCCATTATTGTCGTGGCCATCCGAATTGCCAGAATGTGGCATAGTGCTGCTGCGAGCCAACCAACTGTCCTCGCCCGCGCAAAAGCGGGTCATTACTGTTGTGAGAACTGCCATGGACTTGGGTTTTTCTTGGCCGAGGTGTCGAGCGAGCCACTCGTCACGGATATTATGCTTAAAAGCCGCCAGGGTTTCGGCGTCCGGACAGTCGACTATTTGGTTCTTTTTAGTTAGGAACCGAGTCCAGAATTTCCTGGCTGACTCTCCGGGCTGTTGAGTAATGTGGCTCAAGTCATCGGCTTGGTGGTCGCACATACGTGCCTCGGAAGTTGTCGAGGAATCGTCTTCGAGTTTTCCCAGCTGCCAATGGAATTTCTTTGGCAGGCTGTTTAGCTTGATGCGGGCTGGTCCTTTGAGCTTAAGGGAAGATACTTGATGGCGTGCAGATCGTCTCCGCGGGCCATGTGAATGTGGAGAAGAAAATCTTCGATCCATACTGCGGGGTCTGTTGTGCCATCGTATGATTTGATGTTTACAGGTTTGATCCCTTCTGGAAATTCATGATCCATTACTTCGTCAGTGAAGCAGAGGGGGTGCACGGCGCCTCTGTGCCGGGCTATGTGGCTATGCAGGTCGAATTGCTCTGGGTGGCTATATTCGGCCTGTCCGGACTTGTTGAAGGTGTGTCCGGCGTGACGGTCCTCGTCGCGTACCGGGGCGCGCCCCCGCGATCCGTAGATCGATCTTGGCTGTCCTGATTTGTTGCCCCGGGCCGTAGTATGTTGGCGTGGGGGTGTTGGCTGGTATGCGGACTGGTATGCCGTTTTATCCCAGCCACGAGGTGGCCGGTCAGCCGTATGGTGCTTGAGTCCGTATTGCTCGGCTGCCAGGACTTCAGTCCATCTGTCTGTGAGCAGGTCTTGATCAGCTTGGAGTTGCTGCTGCTTCTTTTTCAGGCTCCTCGCAGTGGCTATAAGCCGACGCTTGAAGCGCTCCTGCTCTGCGGGATCCTCAGGCACGCTGAACTCGTCGTCGCCGAGGCTAATCTCGTATTCGGAGGGGGGCATGTAGCTATCCTCCTCCGGGTATTCGTCCGTCGCCTATTCTTCTGGGCAGACCTGCACATCCTCCTGTTCGGCCTGCTCGAAGGCGGGCTGATCAGGGTTGTATTCTTCTTCGGCACCATTCGGATTGTTTTCGTCTCCTAGGCCGGTATTGCTGTGGAGGGGCTTGGAGTGGCGCTGACGACGCCCATTCTTTGCTTTTTTTCCTGAGGTTTTATCCTCCGTTGCCTCATCGCCATTTGTTTCCTTCGGAGTGTCCACCATATAGATATCATAAGAAGAGGTGGTTGTCCATCGCCCAGTGAGCAGTGGTTCATGTTCTTCTCCTACATCGTCGTCCATACCATTGATGTCTTCGGAGTCGAAGTTCAGTACCTCGGTTAAATCATCGACCGTGGCAATGAAGTGGGTGGTGGGTGGGCAACGAATTCCTTCGTCGCCTACCTCCCACTCGAGCCGGACATAGTTCGGCGAAGAGCCTCCTGACAAAGAGAGAGACTTCAATGAGTCCAGCATGTCGCCAAAGGGCGAGTGCTAGAAGATATCCGCAGCGGTGAACTCTATTACCGGAGCCCATCCTGGCCCGACGGGATCGGGAGTGCGCGGACTGGAACCAACGTCCAGATATGAATCCGGGGGTTCGGAGTCACGGGCCATCGCAGAAGTAAGACCCGTGTTCGGCTCCACCGCCGATGAGTGTGCGACCTGGGGGCGGGGTCCATCCCTCCATCCTTAGGCAGTGCCGCCTGCTCCGGATCTAGGGCCGGGGATACTACGGGGGTGATACCCCGAGCTTCGTCCGACGGCAGGTCTAAGCCGTGCTCGTCGAGACTGTCCGGTGCTCCTGGCATAGGCCCAAATCCATCGAAGATCAAGTCTCCGCGGATGTCCGCCGTGTAGTTCAGGTTTCCGAACCTGACCTCGTGGCCAGGGGCGTAGCTGTCGATCTGCTCCAGATGGCCAAGCAAGTTGGCCCCGCTTGGCCGGCCGAACACGAAGATCTATCCGGGGAGGAAAGTCTCGCCCTGGACAGCGTCATTGATGATGATTGAAGGAGCCATCGAGCCTGACAGCGACGACACAGAGGAACTCTCAATGAAAGCACCAATGTCGGTGTCAAAACCGGCGGATGTCGAGTAGGGGGTCCCGATCTGTGCGTCAAGGCTGATGGTAACAGGAAGCAAGGGACACCGATTTTTACCCAGGTTCGGGCCCTCCCGATGGAGGTAAAACCCTACTTCCTGCTTGATTAATATTGATGATATGGGTAGTACAAGAGTAGATCTACCACGAGATCATAGAGGCTAAACCCTCCGGCCTTCTAAGGACCGACCTCTCCGGTTTATATAGACACCGGAGAGGGCTAGGGTTTACATGGAGTCGGTTACAAGGAAGGAAATATAATATCCGGATCACCAAGCTAGCCTTCCACGCCAAGGAAAGTCCCATCCGGACACAGGCCGAAGTCTTGAGTCTGTATCTTCACGTTTCAATAGTCCTGACGATGTACACAGTCCGGCTGTCTGGATACCCCCTAATCCAGGACTCCCTCAACGATCAAGTCTTTCTTCGTCCTCTCTCTTTCCGTCATCTTCTTCTTCTCGCGACTTCGCTGCCGCTCGAGCACCGCCGCCGTCGCCGCTGCAGAGCACCTCGTCTTCACCAACCTCGGCCGCTGCATCAACTTGAATCGGTTCAGAGAACAGCAGCGACCATCCGTAGTAGATCTGCAATTGTAAGTCCACATCTTCCTGCATCTTAGATCTGCATTAGGGCTTGCGAGTTCCTCCGTGTTCTTTGCTGTTCATCACGGATTCTTCATGGTTTCTTCACTGCATCCTCTTTTGATCTAAAAGAAGTACTAAACTCACGCGGTAGTTGTTTCGCATCCATTTCAGATGCTAGTAGATCCCTCTTTCTAGTTTAGAGACCTCATCAGAACCTTCGAACTAGTCTGCACTAGATTTTTAGGTCTAGAATATTTTCTTTTCTGAACAGCCATTTGATCCAAATTAATAGCTGCGACCTGTGAAACCTGTGTTTGTACACTTAGTCAATGCTTGTATCTTGATAGATCCACTTAATCATGGCGGCTCACGCCTCCGGCTTAACTTGGAGATGCTCAATAAATAACTTCAACCACGCCCGGTGGCTTAAATAACTGTAACTGCTTATGGCGGCTTAAATAATCTGACATAATTAGCCATATACCATTAGGCACCTCTATAAGTCGCCGTACTGAATATGTCTTGTAATTTGTCCTCCGGCTTATATTTAAACCGGCAATTTTCACTCTTTGCTAGGATTCTATCTTCATAATGCCTCCGAAAGCGCCCAAAGCACCAGTGACATGTAATTGGGTCAAATCCATCGTCACAGAAAGCTCCCTTGCTGATTTTGTGAAGACGGGCTATCTACCAAACAAGGAAGTCATGTCCTACCGTGCTCCTGATCCAACAGAGGAAAAACCTCAACCCAAAGAAGGGGAAGTCATTGTCTTTACTGATCACATGATCCGGGGCTTTTCTCCACCCGGCTCAAAGTTTTCAGAGACTTCTTGCACTTTTTTGACCTCCGACCTCAAGACATCGGGCCTAATTCCGTGTCAAATATTTGCAATTTTCAAGTGTTCTGTGAGGTGTACCTTGGAGAAGAACCCCGCTTGCTACTCTTTAGAGACTTATTTTATTTCAATCGCCAAAATGAATGTGCCAATGGGCCCAGCCTGGAACTTGGTGGTATCTCAATCCAACGACGGAGAGACTGTCTTTTTCCGTATGCCGAACCACCGATTCACCCTAAAGACTGGAACCAGACGTGGTTCTATTGTCAAGATACTTCCCGGCTGATGAGAAAGCTCTGCCCAGCTTTCGCGCCCTGCGCCTCGATTCCACTCACCCTTTGCCAAATAAGTTGTCTCCTGCTGAACGCCAAAAACTTGCCCCCACCATGAGTAAAGTTAAGGCTCTTCTGGGGAATGGTTTAAACGGCATTGATCTGGTCCGGGTTTGGCTTGCATGGCGGGTTATTCCTTTGAGCCACCGCCCCACCTTGATGTGCGACTACACGGGCGAGAAGAATGATCCTCTACGGCACAGCCCTGACGATTTACTGAAGATGTCATTGCTGATATGACAAAGTCAATCTGAACGAAAGCCTGGCAGACCGTGGCCAAGTAGGTTTAAATCCTTTCTGCAAGGCTAACCCGGCCCCAGCGGTAAGCCACTGACTTAAGCATTTTTACCTTCAGGGCTCCTTTGATTCAAAAGAATTACATAGGATATTTGGAGGGTTAGAATCCTTCGGATTTTTTCCTACGGCTGTCCTTTGATTCAAAGGATTGAATCCTATAGGATTTTTTTCCTATGGAATGAAGTGTACTATATTTCATTGGAAATCAAGCATCCACTTCAACCTCTTTTTACAATTCCTTTGTTTTTCCTGTGACATCAAACCCTTTATGCTAATCCTATAGGATTCAAATGGACATGCCACTCAAATCCTGTGTTTTTCCTATTCCTATGTTCTGGAAATCCTGCAAATCAAAGAGGGCCTCAATTTTGATAATTTTTGGCTTTACTCAAAGCTCTTATTATACTTCACAGGCCACTGACGCATTTTGGAAGGTCAAGTATGATCATGAAGCTGCAAAGAAGGCCAGAAAGGCCAAGAAAGCCGCCAGGAAAGCTGCTGCCAGGAAGAAGGGGAATAAGGCCAGCGCCTCAGATATGCTTCATTTAGAAGACACCTCTGAGTTAGAGGTAGCTCTTGACTCTCTAGGCTCCTTTTTAACCATCTTATTGACACTAATTATCGTTAGGAGGATACAGGAGCGAGTCATGCAATGGATGAAGAGGTAACTATTATTTCCTCCGACTCCGAGCCTTTGCCAAGACGGAAAGTCCGAAGAGTAACCCAGAAAGTAAGATTTTCGCATCCTTTAGCTTATCAAGATCCTCAATTTCTTTTGAAGCATCAGACGCATGAGAACCGGAGGCAAACCCGGACCAGCAAGGACGCCGAACTTTCCTCCGGCTTACCAAATGCACCAAAGAAGCACCGGAACAAGGTTACCTCGATTTATATCCCACTTATCCTTTGGCGGGTCTCATTCATGAACCACTCAATTCTTCTGACTCAAACTATCAGGAAACTTCACCTTCCTCTGGCGAGTCAATGCAGTCCAATTTTCCGGCTTTCAAAACTGCTCCAGAGTAATGCTAACCCGCTTAACTTGTACTCGTTTCAGTTTGTTGTATTTGTACTGACCTTTTGATCTTATGCAGTGGAAAAGCAAAGCCCAGCAAAAGGGCGAAGAAGAACAAGCCAGCTGAAGAACCAATCTTAATTGAGCCGGAACTTGGAATAGCCGCACCTTGAGCCGCCGCCTGAGCTAACTCATGACACGCCAACTTCTACTGCTTACCCGCCTGTTGAGAAAGCCGTCGATGGTTCTGAAAACCCGGAAGTTCCTAGCCTGGCCCAGACGGATAATCCTCAAGATGCTGATGTCGAAATCACCAAGACCATCTTTGTTGAACCGGGAAGACCAACCGTACTAGCCAAGTGCTCTGCCAAGGAAGAACTTCTGGAACG
Organism: Aegilops longissima; assembly: GCA_021605205.1. NCBI lineage: Eukaryota > Viridiplantae > Streptophyta > Magnoliopsida > Poales > Poaceae > Aegilops > Aegilops longissima. Next base: position 106,024,871 of record CM038682.1, on the reverse strand, counting down.
CCGCCGGGTTAAATTTGATGTCACTGACTATACTCACCTAAGTATTAGTGAAGTCTTTTCTGGCTATATGAACCAAGTGCACAGCACTCGTGACACCGAAATTGATATGGTGAAGCAAATGTATCAGAAGTTTGAGGTACAACCTTTCCTCCATACTTATTTATCCTTACCATTCCAGCCCCCAAGTCTATTGCTTATGATGAATATGTTGTAGACTTAGAAACAAAATTAGTGACAATAGTGCTATATTTGAATAAAACATGTAAGAACTCTGGCTTACTCCGTAGTCCCCAAGGGGCGGCTTAACTAGCATGGTAGAGCCGGTCCTTATTATACTTGAATTAAGTAAAAGACTTGTAAAACAGCAATATGCATTAGCCCCCAAGTGCCAAGTATTTTTGCTTGCAAAGTGCTTGGGACTTACTGTCATGAACCGCCACTTAAGCAAAAAATTCTTTACCATACATTAGCCCTCAAGTGCCAAGTGTTTTGCTTCCAAAAGGCTTGGGACTTAATGTTGTATTATGATAACCCTGACTCTGACCCGGTGTTTGGATAGTCCACCACTGGTCAATTTGAATCAGAAATATCTGATTTGAAGAGCCACCTAGAAGCACAGGAGGCCGAAACCCAAAAAGCCAACTCCAAATTTGAATTCAGTGTATCTGAACAAGAAAAATAGAAAAAAAGACTTTGAAGCTGAAAAGAAGGCCTGAGCGGATGCAAAAATAGCCTTGACTGATCGGGCTAAAAAAACAGAGGCGGCTCATGCAGAGACAGCCGCCGAACTATCCGGCTTAAAGCGCCGTATATCTCAAATGGTCTCAGCAATCTTTGGTAAGTCGCCCTGTAATTGTTAAGTATTTGAATTTATTCAATGAACATATCAATTTTATTAAGTCACCTGATATTGTAACGCAGGCCCCAGGAGTTCAAATCTGAACCAAAGCGTGCTGACAAAATTGAAGGCGTTTTATACCCTGGTGGAACAACTCTACACCGGGTCTCAACATGTGATGGAGTCTTGGATTAGGGGGTCCTCGGACGGCCGGACTATATACTTTGGTCGGACTGTTGGACTATGAAGATACAAGATTGAAGACTTCGTCCCGTGTCCGAATGGGACTCTCCTTGGCGTGGAAGGCAAGCTTGGCAATTCGGATATGTAGATCTGCTCCCTTGTAGCCGACTCTGTGTAACCCTAGCCCCCTCCGGTGTCTATATAAACCGGAGGGTTTAGTCCGTAGGACCACAACAATCATAATCATAGCCTAGCTTCTAGGGTTTAGCCTCTACGATCTCGTGGTAGATCAACTCTTGTAATACTCATATCATCAAGATCAATCAAGCAGGAAGTAGGGTATTACCTCCATCGAGAGGGCGCGAACCTAGGTAAACAACATGTCCCCTGCCTCCTGTTACCATCCGCCTTAGATGCACAGTTCGGGACCCCCTACCCGAGATCCGCCGGTTTTGACACTGACATTGGTGCTTTCATTGAGAGTTCCACTGTGCCATCACAGTAAGGCTTGATGCCCCCTTCAATCATTGGCAACGATGCAATCTAGGGTGAGGTTTTTCTCTCCGAACAGATCTTCGTATTCGGCGGCTTCGTACTGCGAGCCAACTCGCTTGGCCATCTGGAGCAGATCGATAGCTACGCCCCTGGCCATTAGGTTAGGTTCGGAAGCTTGAACTATATGGCCGACATCCGCGGAGACTTGATCTTCGACGGATTCGAGCCTATGACAGGTGCGCTACACAGTCACGATGAGCATGAATTAGCTCTACCGTCGGACGGTGTTCGGGAGATCACACCTGCGGCTACTCCGGCCCTCAAGCCGGAGCAGAGCGCGCCGTCCATGGACGGGTGGATGGACCCCGTCACGGAGGCCGCACACTCAGCGGCGATAGAGCCAAATACTGACTTCACCTCCTATGAGACCTGTGTCACCGGACCCTTGGATTTGTCCCCGGCCACAGGCTCCGAACCACCCGCGTCCGTGCCTATCGAATCTGATTGGGCACCAATCATGGAGTTCACCTCCGCGGATATCTTTCAGCACTCACCCCTGGGCGACGTGCTAAATTCATTAAGGTCTCTCTCTTTGTCAGGAGACCCTTGGCCGAACTGTGTCCGGCTTGAGTGGGAAGAGGACGACGAAGAAATTCGTACCCCACCCACCACCCACTTAATAGCCACTGTCGACGACTTAACCGACAAGCTCGATTTCAGCTCCGAAGACATCTACGGTATGGACGACGATGCAGGAGACGAACAGGAACCACCGCCCATAGGGCGCTGGACCGCCACCTCGTCATATGATATATACATGGTGGACACCCCCAAAGAAGGCGATGGCGACAAGGCAACGGAGGATAATCCCTCCGAGAAGCACCGGCGTCGGCGGCGCCGCTCGCCCGACCATAGCAAAAGCAGCAATACCGGCACAAGAGACAATAACGCTGCAGATAATGCCGAAGACAAAGACAATCCCCTCCAGCCAGGTTTCGAGCAGGAGGACGGGCAAGCTAGCCCAAAGGAGCGGGCAGCTGACGGAGAATTTGAGGATGACAATTACATGCCCCTCTCCGAAGACGAGGTGAGCCTCGGCGACGAAGAATTTATCGTGCCTGAGGATCCCGTCGAACAGGAGCGCTTTAAGCGCCGGCTTATAGCCACAGCAAAAAGCCTGAAGAAGAAACAGCAACAGCTTCAAGCTGAACAAGACCTGCTAGCAGTTAGATGGACTGAGGTCCTGGCACCCGAGGAATACGAACTCGAACGCCCTATTAAGAGTTACCCAAAGCACAGGTTGCTACCCCAACTCGAGGAGGAAGCAGTAAAACCCACACTACCAGCGTACGACGCGGCTGATCGGCCACCTCGTGGCCGAGACAGAGCGGCATACCAGCCCGCACCCCATCGCCTATCGAATAAAAACACCAAGGCCCGGGGCAACACGCAGTACCTACGAAATGTATTGGAAGATAAAGCAGGACATAAAAGATCGATCTACGGATCATGAGGGCGCCCCCCAACGCGTGACAATGACCGTCACGCCGGATATACTAACAAATCCGACCGGGCCGAATACAGCATACAAGACTCGTATGAACTGCGTCGTGATATAGCCCGGCACAGAGGCGCCGCACACCCCCTATGCTTCACCGATGAAGTAATGGATCACGAATTCCCAGAAGGGTTTTAACCCGTGAACATTGAATGATATGATGGCACTACAGACCCTGTGGTATGGATGGAGGATTTCTTCCTCCACATTCATATGACCCGCGGAGATGATCTACACGCCATCAAGTATCTCCCGCTAAAACTCAAAGGGCCGGCTCGACATTGGCTGAATAGCATGCCGGCAAACTCCATTGGAAGTTGGGAGAACCTGGCAGACGAATTCCTGGACAACTTCCAGGGCACTTATGTGCGACCACCGGATGCTGACGATTTAAGTCACATAACACAACAGCCTGGAGAGTCAGCCAGGAAATTCTGGACTCGGTTCCTAACTAAAAAGAACCAAATTGTCAACTGTCCGGATGCCGAAGCCCTAGTGGCCTTTGAACATAACATCCGTGACGAGTGGCTCGCCCGACATCTCTGCCAAGAGAAGCCAAAATCCATGGCAGTCCTCACGACACTTATGACCCGCTTTTGTGCTGGCGAAGATAGCTGGTTGGCCCGTAGCAACAACACAGCAAGCAACCCTGGCACATCAGAGGCCAGAGATGGCAACGGCAAACCCCGACGCAACAAACACAAGCGCCGTAAATATGGTGAAAATGCCGAAGATACGACAATAAATGCTGAATTTAGTGGCTCTAAGTCCGGTCAGCGGAACGGGCCACTCAAAAATAACAGTTCGGGTCCGTCCAGTCTGGACCGCATATTCGACCGCCAATGCCAAATCCATGGCACCCCAGGAATGCCAGCCACCCATACCAACAGAGAATGCTGGGTCTTCAAACAAGCCGGCAGGGCAGGCGCCAAAAACAAAGATGGGGGGTCCCAAAGCGATGATGGCGGCGAAGAGCCCAGATCACCGAAGACAGGAGGGAAAAAGAAATTTCCCCCACAAAACCAAATGGTGAACATGGTAAACAACACCCACATTCCCAACCCGGACCGGATGTGCACCCTTAGGGACGCCGATTTAACAGAACTAGTCGTCCCACAATTTAAACTAGGGCCGGTCACCTTCAACCGCACGGATCATCCGGATAACGCCAATCAGGGCAATCTAGCCGCACTAATCCTCGACCCAATAATTGATGAGTTCCACTTCACATGAGTCCTTATGGACGGAGGCAGTAGTCTAAACCTGCTTTACCAGGACACAGTGCGCAAGATGGGCATCGATCATTCGGCGATCAAACCCACTAAAGCCACTTTCAGAGGCATTATACCAGGTGTGGAAGCCAGTTGTACATGCTCCATCGCCCTTGAGGTAGTCTTCGGAACACCAGACAATTACCGTACCGAAGAGTTAATCTTCGAAATCGTCCCTTTCCGCTGTGACTATCAGGCACTGCTCGGACGAACTGCGTTTGCTCGATTCAACGTGGAACCGCATTATGCCTACTGTAAGCTCAAGATGCCCGGTCCGCGCGGTGTCGTCACGGTCAATGGCAAGGCCGAACCTTCCTTCAGCACCAACAAGTACACCGCTGTCTTAACAGCAGAAGCAACGAGCAACACCTTGCAGCCGAACCTCGAGTCGACGGCCAAGCTATCGGGCTCCGCCAAAGGACTCCGAACTACTTCGCGACAGGATAGCCCGGCTCGTCCAGAGCTCAACTAAACACTCCGGCGAAGGCCAGGACAGGCTGCACACAGCGGCTCAACCGCTCTCCGGCACACAAAACATTTCTTACATTTCCTTCGCAGGTTCACCTTTGCGCCGACCAAGACGGGCGATATGGAGGCAGCGCGAACGCGTAAGAGAATCCTTAGATATTCCCCGCGAGGACCATCCGACTATTTTCTGGATCCGCACACAGCTTCTTCCCCCTGGTCTCAGCAGGTTCCACAGTCATATATCTTTTTTATCACATTACATGTATCCATACGCATAGACGTACTATTCAAATACAACATGTGGATACATATGACGCTTATCTGCTGTTATTTCTTATTAAAATTCTTTTGTCAAGTGGCATGCGTACACCGCGATATGCCTTAAAACACGCCAGGGGCTTCGTTCTACCCATAATACGGCACTAAAGTCCGAACACCTTCACGGAAGTTCGGCACCCGAACATATAGCATTATATGCATCAGCTCTGAATCATGTCTTGGGTCAATAGTTGGGTTTGCCCGGCTCCCATGTTTTGGTACCTTATGTTCCGCTGTATCGGCTAAGGTAGCACTGGGAGAACTAATGCGATTGTGTCCCGGTTCTTCTGGACGAGCACCTCGGTAGAGAAAGCCGAAAACTGACTTTCATGATACGGCGAGAGCTGGTCAACTGTTCGAGAGGTTATAAAATCTTTAAGGATTTCTCCCGCACAATGCCATAACCAATGCAGCGTGTGATGGATCGGTTTTTCTTCCGATCAGGTGCTTATAGAGCCCCTCGTGCGGTCTTCCGAACACCAGGGGTTGCGCCTACCTTCCTAAAGCTCCTATGGCTAAGTGAGAGTGATAAAGCCTTATAGTCTGATTGCCTAGTTCGTTGTGCTGAATACCTCCTTCGAAGGACCCAAAACTGGGATAAAGAGTGATCAGGTTTATCCTGAACACCCCCGTACCTCTTACGTGGGGGCAGAAGCCGACGACTGGCCAACTCTTAGGATTAATATATAAAACGGCCGCGCAGGAGGATAAACTTCTCTATAACAGGCAATAAATAATATAAATGACCTTGTTCAAACATTACAAAGGACAACATGATTTGCATTTTCATGGGAATATAACGTCCTTGGTGCATAGCTCCGCTACAAGGTAGGATCCTTTCAGGACACTCTCATAATATAAATCTGGCTTGCGGTGCTCCTTCCCCTCTGGCGGTCCTTCGGTCATCGGCCTTTCAGCATCCATCTTCCCCCAGTGCACCTTTGCACGGGTGAAGGCCATTCGCGCACCCTCTATACAGACCGACCGCTTGATGACGTCAAGTCGAGGGCAGGCACTCACAAGCCGCTTCACGAGCCCGAAGTAGCTGCTTGGAATCGGCTCGGCGGGCCATAGCCGGATAATCAAATCCTTCATGGCTAGTTTCGCCGCCTTATGTAGTTCGATCAGCTGTTTCAGTTGATCGACAAAAGGCACCGGATAATTCGGTGCCAAATACTGCGACCAGAATAGCTTATCCGCAGTATTCCTTTCTTCAGCTCGGTAGAATTGGGCGGCATCCGATATGCTGCGGGGCAGCTCCGCAACTACCTCTGAGAAATCCGAATTCAAAATTAGAAACATAGTTTTCTCCTCACATACTTGCTTTACATGGGAAAAAGCCATACCCGACGCGATCTTCCTCGCCTCTTGGATCCCCTGCAGGGCGCTTTGGGTTTCCCACCGGGCATCGCTCGTGGCCTGATGAGCCTTGGTGAGTTCAGATTCTTTCTCCGTTAAACTCTGCTCCAAGATCTTGCATTTCTTCACGGCCTTTTGAAGCTCCTGTTCAGCTTCAATAACCCTCGCCTCGTGCTTCTCACGAAGAACCTGCTCTGCGGCTGCCTTCTTCTTGGCCTCGGCCACAGCCTTCTTAAGAGCCTGGACTTCAGCCATCGTCCCTAGCGCAAATCATGAAATACATTTTATCATACTAGAAATTTGTTCGCACTAAACGCGAACGAGGTTGGCGCATACTTTGTTTATCTCCCAACTGCCTTTTCAACTGGCCGAGTTCTTCTTTGGCTAGCTCCAGACTTTGATTTAGTCTGGAGACCTCCGCAGTATGAGAGGCATCAGCCGCTACAGACGCCTGCTCATAGAAGAAGAGAAATAGATGTCATTAAACGAGTCTTCCTGCGAAAATAAATTTGATCCTCTGTCCGGTTCTTTCTTTCACCGAACAGTGTATCACGGGCTACTATACATACTATGACACTCTTCAAAACCTCATGAAACATACCTCAAAACCTTTTATAAGGCTGATACATGCTTCATTCAGTCCACTCTCAGCAGACTGAATCTTCTCAATCACCGCACCCACAAGGGCACGGTGCTCATCGACGATGGATGCGCTTTTCAGCGCCACCAACAAAGCATCTGACACCTCTGGTTGGATAGAGGTTGCTGGTGGAACATGCATGCCCCCCCCCCCAGCTGAGGGAGGCTGCCTGCTTGATTCTAGAGCCGTCTTGGTCTCCGAAATTGCATCCGGCTGGGAGCCGAATTCAAAATGGCCCCTTTCGTCAGCTCCCATGGGAATCTTCTCCCCCATGTGTCCGGCCCCTGAAGTCTGACCTCTAGGCGCCGCCTTCACGGTCTTTTCCTCTCCTGCTTGGCCGGGGTCCTTCTGGGACGAAGCCTCGGTGTTATTCACCTGCTTGGGCGAAGGGGCCTTCGGGGGCATCCCACTCTCCATGGCATCCGAGCTCAGTGAATCCTCTGATGAGGATTGTTTGGTATGGGACCTCGCCGGACTACAAAAATATGGCTTAGGTTAAAATATTACGCCATGATGAGTCTGGACGCATAAACGTATTCGGACTTTATATACTCACGAATTCACCAGGGGCTGGGCCCTGGAATCCCACGCCGGGCCACTGTCAGCGGTGGCAGTGGACTCCTCCGGAAGAGGAGCTTTTCCCCTTTTAGGGGACTCGGCCTCCAAGTGTGCGGAGGCCATCCTCTTCTTTCTTCCCTCCGCAGGGGATTCACCTTCCTCCTCCTCCTCCTCCTCTTCGGAGGCGGAACGGGCATTAGAGCCTTCGGATATTGTGTCCGAAGTGCCACGGCGACGAAGGCTGCCCTGGATATTTATGGCCTCCTTCTCGGCCATCTTCTTCAGGACCTTGTAAGGCGCCGGGACCAGCATCTTCGTCAGAAGTGGGACGGCCGGTTCTTCGGGCAGCGGGGCCGGACAGTAGATCCGCTCCGCCTTCTTCGTCCAGCCCTAGGAGAGTTGTGGAAAAGACATTAAGCTTTTCCTTTGGGTTGTGCGGATTAAATGTATGATGACTTACCGAGCTTGCAGGGCGGGACAGCTGGTACCCGCGGTCCTCGGCTAAGTCCGGCCATGATTTGCCGGACTTGAAAAGCACCTTCCAGATGTCTTTGGGCGAGTAGCCAAAGAGCTCCCGCAGGGTCTGGTGCTTGGCCAGTCAAATTCCCACAGATTGCAAGTCCGGTGTTGACAAGGCAGGATCCGACGAACTAACATCACCTGCACCACATTGACAAGTTCGATGTTCTTGTCTTCCATATCTTTAACGCGCGTCTGGAGCACCGACACTTCGTCGGACGAAGACCAGTTCAGGCCCTTCTTGACCCAGGATGTAAGCCACAGTGGGGCTCCGCATCGGAACTCGGAAGTAGCGGCCTGTTCCATGGCGCGCGGCTCGGTGATGTAAAACCACTGCTGCTACCACTTCTTGATGGAATCATTAAAAGTGCCTGTTGGCCATGTGATGTTGGGCATCTTGCTCACCATGGCACCTCCGCACTCGGCGTGCTCGCCGCCCACAACCTTGGGCTTCACATTAAAAATCTTCAGCCATAAGCCAAAATGTGGCGAGATGCGGAGAAAAGCCTCGCACACGACGATGAATGTCGAGATGTTGAGGAAAGAATTGGGGGACAGATCGTGAAGGTCGATCCCGTAATAATACATGATGTCGCGAACAAATGGGTGGAGGGGAAACCCTAGCCCGCGAACAAAGTGAGGCAGGAATACAACCCTCTCGTGGGGTTCCGGGGTAGGGACGATCTGTCCCGTCATCGGGAGACGGTGGCTGATTTTCTTGGCCAGATAGCCGGCCTCTCGAAGCTTTTTGATATCCTTCTCCCAAACGGTAGAGGCCATCCACTTGCCTCCTTCTCCGGATCCGGACATTTTCGGAAGGCCTTTGTGGGCAGGGAAGGGGAACGCTTGGGTGCTGGAGCTCGAGCAAAGGGGAATGGATCGGGAAGAAGAAGGTGTGGGTGAAAAAGAGGAATCCTTGTCCCTTTATAAGGGCGGTAGAAACTGTGCACCTCCCCACTTGCCTGATAAACTCGCTTATTCCCCAAGCGTCGTGATTGATGACGCGGTTGGGTTACCCACACCCGTATTGATGAGAATCCCATGATAAGGGGACACGATCTCTGCTTCGACAAGACGTGCCAAGAAAACCGCTTCGCTGGTTGGGAAAAATGGTTCGAAAAATGACCGGGCCATGGCGTGATGTCACGCTATGAAACTTGTCAGCAGATTAGATTTGTGGAATATTATACTCTCTACGGTGGTATGTGGAACTTATTTTGCAGAGCCGGACACTATCCTTGTGTTTAAAATCTTCTATGGAGTATTCGGGGGAGGAACCTGCCTTGCAATGTCGAAGACAATCTGCGCGGACTCATCGTCATTGAAGCCTAGTTAGAGGGCTCTTGAGGAGTCTGGATTAGGGGTCCTCGGACGGCGGACTATATACTTTGGCCGGACTGTTGGACTATGAAGATACAAGATTGAAGACTTCGTCCCGTGTCCGGATGGGACTCTCCTTGGCGTGGAAGGCAAGCTTGGCAATTCGGATATGTAGATCTCCTCCCTTGTACACGACTCTGTGTAACCCTAGGCCCCTCCGGTGTCTATATAAACCGGAGGGTTTAGTCCATAGGACCACAACAATCGTAATCATAGGCTAGCTTCTAGGGTTTAGCCTCTACGATCTCGTGGTAGATCAACTCTTTTAATACTCATATCATCAAGATCAATCAAGCAGGAAGTAGGGTATTACCTCCATCGAGAGGGCCCAAACCAGGGTAAACATCGTGTCCCCCACCTCCTGTTACCATCCGCCTTAGACGCACAGTTCGGGACCCCCTACCCGAGATTCGCCGGTTTTGACACCGACAGCGTGCTTTAGCCGCAGTAGCCTTGTTGAATGAAGCTCCCACCCTCCTGGCGGATGTATTAAAACGGCTGGCCGTGCTACCTCAATGGTGCAATGAATTAAGGCGATCTTCTGCGAGAGCCGGAGCCGTGGCTGCATTGAGCCGGGCCAAGGCGTGTCTCCCAGAACTAGACCCGGCCGACATCACCATTGGTTATCCAAGTATGAAAGAGGACGGCACACCCTTTGAATAGGAGGACTTCACCACCTGTGTAAAGGAGATACGTCCTGTGGCCACTCTGATTGGCAACGACACGGATCTTACCAAGTACCATCCGGGTTATGACGCAGAAAACCGGAGGATTCCAACTCCGCATTATGAAGTGATCAGCCTGGTCCCTCCCATCCGTAAGCATACCTTAGCCCCTGAAGTTGACCCGGGCGGATTAATTGACGATGAATCTGAATTTGAAGCTTTGAGTGGCATTGATAGGTCATCGTCAACCTTCCAGGACAAGGAACAAGGAGACGCGGAAAGGGATGACCCGGAAGCTTCAGGCCAACAAAACAATTGATCCGTCAGGTGGCTCATGTTTATGCTTTGCTGAAAAAACAATGTTAATCATTTGGACTCGGGGAGTCATGTAATAGGGTAGAGATAACTTGCTTTTGCCGTGCCATCATGCACATATTTGGCGCTCAACAACGTTAAGTCGCCATCTGATATTCCTCCAGATTATGCTTATCATCTGTTTCCTTATGCCTGAAGAGAGTTTGATTTAACTGTCCTATGATGCTTTGAATGATACCGCCGGTTTATATTACCCGGACAGCAAGGGTGAGAACCCAATTCTCTAAAAAACGACACATATGATGTTTGTTATGTGCTGACAACTTATATTGATCAAGGTTAAGCCGGTGGAAACAAATCTACTCCCTAGATGCTTTCAAATGTGATCAACAAAGCCTCAAGACAAAGTCAAATAACTGCGATTGCAAAAACTGTATAAGAAACAGACAAAATTTTGAGGCTTCTGATTCAAATACAATCAGTAAACCGTTCCAAAGGGGTTAAGCTAAGGTTCGAATACGATCATATAGCCCCTAGTGGCTTTGGCGTTGCCGATCAAGAGGGTATCGACAGCTATGTTCTCTTTGGTTCGAATACGACCTATATTTGAACAGGAAGCCCCTAAATGACCTTGAGAGTTGTTTAACGACGCTGATTCGAATACGATCCACGTCGGACCCAAAGGGGTTGAGCTATGATTCGGATACAACCAAGAAGCCCCCAACTGGGTTTGGCGGTGTGCCAATCAAAAGGGTACCGACAGCTATGTTCTCTTTGGTTCGAATACGACCTATGTTTGAACAGGAATCCCCCAAGTGATCATATAAATTTTAACGGCTAGATTCGAATACAATCATAAGCCGAATCAATCGGGTGAAGCTAGATTCGAATATGATCAACCCCCAAGTGATTATTAAAAAGATAATGACAATGACAATGACATATTACCTTTGAGGATGCAAAAAAGGACAGAGGTCCTGCTTTATTATTTATTATAATATATACATCATCAAAATATGTACATCATGAGAGCCAGCGGCTCAAGTGTAGTAAGGCCGAAGATGAGCGATATACCATCGGCCGGCGGGACTCGACCTCCGACTTACGTGAGTCTTTGTGCTCTTGAACATCGATGAGGTAGTATGACCCGTTGTTCAAGTTCTTGCTGACCACAAAGGGTCCTTCCCAAGGTGGGGATAGCTTGTGCGCGTCGGACTGGTCCTGGACGAGCCAGAGCACCAAGTCACCTTCTTGAAAGGTTCTGGACTTAACCCGGCGGCTGTGGTAGTGGCGTAGGTCCTATTGATAAATCGCCGAACGGGCTGCTGCTAAGTCACGCTTCTCATCCAACAGGTCAAGCGCATCCTGACGGGCTTGTTCATTATCAGCTTCAACATAAGCCACCACGCGGGGCGAGTCATGACGGATGTCACTGGGCAGAACCGCCTCGGCACCATAAACCATAAAGAAAGGCGTGTAACCCGTAGACCTGTTGGGAGTAGTATTGATGCTCCATATCACCGAGGGAAACTCTTCTACCCAACAACCCGGCATCCGTTGCAAAGGGACCATAAGCCGGGGCTTGATGCCTTTTAAGATTTCCTGATTGGCTCTTTCTGCTTGACCATTGGATTGCGGATGATCCACTGAGGAAACATCGAGCCGGATATGCTCACGTTGACAGAACTCCTCCATGGCTCCCTTGGACAGATTAGTGCCATTGTCAGTTATAATGCTGTGTGGAAACCCAAAGCGAAAAATCACCTTTTCATGAATTGAACCGCCGTGGCTGCATCACACTTACTGACCGGCTCTGCCTTAACCCACTTTGTGAATTTATCAACCGCCACCAGGAGGTGGGTCTTTTTATCTTTGGATCTTTTGAAAGGCCCAACCATGTCAAGCCCCTAGACTACAAACGGCCAGGTAATTGGAATCATCCTTAACTCTTGAGCCAGCACATGAGCCTGCCTTGAAAATTTCTGACACCCGTCACATCTACTGACCAGATCTCTGCATCAGCATGAGCCGTCAGCCAATAGAACCCATGACGAAAAGCTTTAGCTACAAGGGATTTTGAGCCGGCATGATTACCGCAGTCTCCTTCATGAATCTCACGAAGAATGTCTTGACCTTCCTCCGGGGAAACACAACGCTGAAACGCCCCAGTAACACTGCGATGATGCAACTCGCCGTTGACAATTGTCATTGACTTAGACCGCCGGGTTATCTGTCTGGCCAGGGTTTCATCTTCCGGCAACTCGCCCTGGGTCATGTAAGCCAAATATGGCACTGTCCAATCTGGAATGACATGAAGAGCCGCCACCAACTACACTTTCGGGTCAGGCACAACCAAGTCTTCCTCTGTAGGTAACTTGACACAAGGGTTATGCAGAATATCCAAGAAAGTATTAGGCGGCACCGGCTTACGCTGAGAGCCCAACGGCTTAAGGCATCAACCGCCTCATTCTTTCTGCGATCAATATGCTCCACCTGGTAACCTTTAAAATGTCCTGCAATGGCATCAACTTCACGGCGATAAGCCGCCATGAGAGGATCTTTGGAGTCCCACTTGCCTGACACTTGTTGAGCCACCAAATCTGAGTCGCCAAAGCATCTTACCCGGCTTAAGCTCATCTCCTTAGCCATCCGTAGACCATGGAGCAAGGCCTCGTACTCAGCTGCATTGTTAGTACAGGGAAACATCAGCCATAGCACGTAACAAAATTTGTCACCTCGAGGGGAAGCTAAAACAACTCCAGCCCCCGAGCCCTCCAATTGCCTTGACCCGTCAAAGTGAATAGTCCAATATGTGTTGTCCGGCTTTTCTTCAGGCATTTGCAATTCTGTCCAATCATTGCTGAAGTCCACCAATGCCTGAGATTTGATAGCAGTGCATGGCACATACTTTAAACCGTGCGGCCCAAGCTCAATGGCCCACTTGGCGACTAGCCCTGTGGCCTCTCTGTTTTGAATGATGTCTCCCAAAGGAGCAGAACTGACCACAGTGATGGGATGACCCAAAAAATATTGCTTAAGCTTCCGGCTTGCCATGAACACCCCATAAACGAGCTTCAGCCAATGTGGATATCTCTGCTTGGACTCAATATTCACCTCACTAATGTAGTAAACCGGTCGTTGAACTGGATGTTCCTTGCCAGCCTCCTTACGCTCAACCACAATGGCAACACTGACAGCATGTGTGTTAGCAGCCACATATAGCAATAGTGGCTCCTTATCAATGGGAGCAGCAAGGACCGGCGGCTCAGATAACTATCTCTTCAAATCTTCAAAGGCAGCATTAGCAGCATCACTCCAGACAAAGTCGTCTGTCTTCCTCATCATCTGATACAGCGGTATGGCCTTCTGACCTAGCCGGCTTATGAACCGGCTTAGGGCAGCAATACGACCCGCCAGAGGCTGAACGTCATTGATACGCGCAGATTTAGCCAAAGAAGTGACTGCCTCGATCTTCTCCGGGTTAGCCTCAATGCCTCTGTTAGAAACCAGAAAACCCAAAAGCTTGCCTGCTGGCACTCCAAAAACGCACTTGTCCGGGTTAAGCATCATCTTGTAAACCCGGAGATTATCAAAGGTTTCCTTCAGATCATCTATCAAGGTTTCCTTCTATCTGGACTTCACCACAATGTCGTCCACATAAGCGTGAACGTTGTGCCCAATCTGATTGTGGAGACAGTTCTGCACACATCGTTGATAAGTCGCCTAAGCAATTTTAAGCCCAAAAGGCATAGACACATAGCAGAAGGCTCCAAACGGAGTAATGAAAACCGTCTTCTCCTGGTCCTTAACTGCCATCTTGATCTGATGATAACCAGAATAAGCATCCAAAAAACTCAAACGCTCACAACCCGCCGTAGCATCAATGATTTGATCAATACATGGGAGAGCAAAAGGATCAGCCGGGCATGCCTTGTTTAAATCCTTGTAATCCACACACATACGCCAGGTGCCATTCTTTTTTAGTACAAGCACCGGGTTAGCCAACCACTCTGGGTGAAAAACTTCAACAATAAACCCGGCCGCCAAGAGCTGAGCCACCTCCTCACCAATAGCCTTGCGCCTCTCCTCATTAAACCGCCGAAGGAACTGCCTGACCGGCTTAAATTTTGGATCAATATTAAGAGTGTGCTCAGCGAGTTCTCTCGATACACCCGGCATGTCAGAAGGTTTCCATGCAAAGATGTCTCGGTACTCACGGATGAACTCGATGAGCGCGCTTTCCTATTTAGGATCCAGATTGGCGCTGATGCTGAACTGCTTAGATGAGTCGCCTGGGAAGAAATCGACAAGCGTGGTGTCATCAGCCGACTTAAATTTCATCACCAGCTCATGTTCCGTGGTTGGCTTCTTCAAAGACGTCATGTCCGCCGGGTCAACATTGTCTTTGTAGTACTTCAACTCCTCTGTCATGCAAACCGACTCAGCATAGGCGGTGTTGCCTTCCTCGCACTCTAAGGCTATCTTCCGACTTCCGTGCACTATAATGGTGCCCTTGTGACCCGGCATCTTGAGCTGTAAATATACATAACACGGCCGTGCCATGAACTTGGCATAAGCCGGCCGTCCAAACAGTGCATGATATGGGCTCCGGATCTTGACCACCTCAAAGGTTAATTTCTCAGCCTTGGAATCGTGCTCATCCCCAAAGGCTACTTCCAACTCAATCTTACCCACTGGATATGCCGACTTACCAGGCACTACTCCATGAAAAACAGTGTTGGACGTCTTGAGATTTTTATCAGTCAATCCCGTGCGACGAAAGGTCTCATAACAGAGGATGTTGATGCTGCTGCCTCCATCCATGAGTACTTTTGTGAATTTATATCCACCAACTTGAGGCCCCACCACCAACGCCAAGTGACCCGGATTGTCAACCCGTGGAGGATGATCCTCTCTGCTCCATAAAATAGGCTGCTCAGACCATCTCCAATAAGAGGGACCGCCGGTTCAACGGTGTTAACAGCCCTCTTATGAAGTTTCTGGTCCCTTTTACACAAACTAGTGGTAAACACGTGATACTGCCCACTATTCAGCTGCTTCGGGTTACTCTCATACCCGGATTGCTGCTGCTGCTGTCCTCCTTGGCTAGATTGTTGATTATAACCACCCGGGTTACCTTGAAAATTAGAGTTTGAGCCGCCACCCGGGCCATGAAAACCGCCACCGCCTGAACCGCCACCAGGCCCATGACCGCCGTCAAACATATTGAAATTTCTGAAAGCCTTCATGATAGCACAGTCTTTCCACACGTGTGTGGCTGGCTTCTCCCGGGTGCCATGTCTTGGACAGGGCTCATTCAACAACTGCTCAAGCGTCGGACCTGACCCGCCAGACCGAGGAGGTGGCCTCCCCTTGCGTCGTTGATTGTTGCCCTGCGCATTGGCCACAAACTCCGAACTGCCGTCAGCCTTACGTTTATTATTACCTCCTTGATTCGCCGGGTTCTGCTGAAGACCCTTAGCGTTCCATTCTTTTTTCCCTTCCCTGTCTTTTCCTCATCAGACGTGGGATCCTTGGTACTATCAGAGTCGGCATATTGAACTAGAGCCGCCGTCAACTGGCCCATGTCATTACAATCGCACTTGAGCCGCCCCATCTTCTGCTTCAGAGGTTCAAAATGGCAATTCTTCTCCAACATTAAAACTGCAGAGCCGACATCCATCTTATCGGATGAATGAATTATCTCCGTCACCCGGCGCACCAAATGGGTTGTGGACTCTCCTTCCTCTTGCCTAAAATTAGTCAAGTCCATAATCGACATAGGCTGCTTGCATGTATCCTTGAAGTTTTGAATAAACCGAGCCTTTAACTCGGCCCAGGAACCAATGGAATTAGGCGGGAGCCCTTTTAACCAAGTGCGGGTTGTTCCATCCAGCACCATAGTGAAGTACTTGGCCATCGCCGCGTCACTGACCTCCAGTAACTCCATGGCCATCTCATAGCTTTCGATCCAAGATCCAGGCTGTAAATCGGCCGTGTAATTAGGCACATTTCGGGGCCCCTTAAAATCCTTAGGCAAACGCTCATTACGCAGCGCGGTACTAAGAAGGGAACGCCTCCGGTTCTCGTGGTTGCACCTGCCTCAATAGAAGTCGTTGGATAAACCGGGAAAGATTGGTAAGCCGCCTGCTGAGCCGCTCGCTCAGCCGCCTGCTGAATCGCCCCTCCGCCTTTTGGCGTATCCTGTCCTGATCCATCAAGTTAGGGGCCCCATCACGCGCCGTATCACGCCTGCATGGTTGGTCATGGCGCCGGGCGTTGCTTGAAACTGACGCCGAGTCTATATGTCTGCTATAACTCAGACTCCGGCTTGTGCGAGGGGTTGAATGAATCCTGTCTCGGCTGTAAGAGTATGCCTCCTGCTGTACCAGAGCCGTCTGAAGAAGTTCTCTGGCCCTTCGTGTCTCGATCGCCGTCGGAGAGTCACCCTCCACTGGGAGAGCCGCCAGCCTAGCCGCCGCCGCAATCATGTTCTCCAAAGGATTGGAATAATGACCCGGCGGTGTTGGCGTGTAACGAGGCGGGGCAGCATTCACACGAGGTTCCATCGCTTGCGGTTGAACCAGCATCCCAGCCTCGGGGGCTACAACTCGCTCTGTGCCCGCTGGGTTACTGGGCCCTGCGCCGGGTGTGTGAAAAAGGTTTCGAGGATCATAAACCGGAGGCAGACGAGATTGATACTTCTGGTGCCTTCTCCTCATGACCTCGTTTGATGCATTCATGTTCATTGTAAGCTGGAATGCTTCAGATTGAATCTGATGAGCTCAAACATCTAAAACCGCCCACTCTGTGGTCAATCTGGCATCTTCGGCCGCTAGGTTTTCCTTGGCTTGTGTTATCTCCTCACGTAGTCGTGCCACTTCTGCATCATGCTCAGCCTGGTCTGCCGGGTTAACCGTGGCGGTTAACAAGGCTGTCAACCTATCCGTGAGATCTATCAACACCTGAGCCGGCAGGCGCACAGGGTCTCCTCCCCTGGCTGCCGCTGACCCAGAGGTTATTGCTGCCGTGGCCGCAGAATTTTGGCCGGGTTGAGTGCCAGCCATGAAGATCCCTACTCTGCTCGGCGGCTCACAGGGGTCTGGAATACTGCTGCCATCAGAACAGCCCCCAAGCCCGCCGTCTTGTAGTTGATACAATGAATCCGTCTCACCCGTGGATGACTCACCGTCAGAATAAACGGCCGTCTCACCACCAGATACGGATCCCTCAGAAAAATCCCCTCCATGGATGCATCCCACGAAGTCACGCTGCATGGCGGTTGGAGCCTGGGTGGGTCTTGCACGCTGAGCCGTCTCGATGATGTCGGTGTAGATGTCCGGCTCAGGGCCCGGCTCACAAATTCGGCCGATGAAGACGTGAATTCCGCCGAAGGGGACCCGGTACCCATACTCGATTGAGCCGGTGTCGGGGCCCCAGCCTGCGTCGTCGATGTAGAGTTTGCCACGACGACTCTTGGTCATCCGGCCCACAGCGTATGCCTTGAGCCCTTCGAAGCTGCCCTTCAAGAACTCAAATCCACCGTGCGCTGGCCCCACGGTGGGCGCCAACTGTCATGGAATTGTCACGACAGATGTCCTAGCAAAAGGACTTAGTCGTGGAGCCATCGCAACTAGGAAGCAAGAAGGGGTTAATCGGGACAAAGGACACAAGGTTTATACTGGTTCGGCCCCTTACGATGAATGTAAAAGCCTACGATCCAGTTTGAGGTGGAATTGCTTATGTCTCGATAACCAGGGAGCGAATCCGCTTAACCTAGCTCTCGGGTTGATGTTACTTGTCCTAAGCCGCCACCGGGTCATCCCCATATATACTCGGGTTGACGCCCTGCGGCCTACAAAGTCCCGGCCGGCTCATAAACAGTGTCCGGCTCGGTGGCTAGTTATTCTTGCCTTATAATACAAGTCATGCCATTATGGCGGTTTATCACTACGGGCCTTAAGTCGCCTTTGGGCTTTGGGCCCTTAACTGAACCGCCATCTTCAAGCTTGATATTGGGCTTCATATAATGACTCGCCATAGATGTAACCCGGCCCCTCCTGGGTGGGTTACACTAATAGTTATATCCCCAACAGCGACCATGGGCTGAGATACATTTCAGGCTGCTAATGACTAGTGGGCTATTTGGCACATTTTAGGTCCAATCATGTTTCAGCCTACTACAAGCCCTGGGTATATTTTGGCCCAACTAAGGCCCAATCTGAGTTTTGGTCTGCTAATGGCCCTTGTTATTTATGGGCCAAATAAGGCATGCGAGATATTTAGACATGTTAACGGCCCGTTATTACTATGGGCCCATATTATGTTTAGGCCAGTTAACGGCCCACTATGGCCATGGGCCTACCAATGGAACGATCAGAAATAAGAAATGCATGCGCTGATTTAGGCCGAGTTATATTTTATGGGCTACATGTCGATTACGGCCCATAATCATTTTTGGCGAAATCAAATTGTGGGCCGGAGGAATATTGGCCCGTTGGGCACCTACGATGCTTTCGGACTAAAGGAGAACGATGGTGCCAAATACATTACTAAGAATAAACCTACACTATACAAAAATAGCTTGCTAATTTCTACGGCCTTTGGTAGCATGATAAATGTTGTATCGCAATAAAATAAATTACATCCATCCAACAAAAGGATGTTGGCATAAAAGTTTAAAGTCCTTGCAGATAAATGCACCATGAGATGTATAAAAGCAGAGATCATTTAATTGACCTGAGTGGTAACGTTTCAGGTTGTAGAATATGATGGGGAAGTGTTGAGGGGATCACCCCTCGGGTACGCATGACAACACTTAGCAATTTTCAAAACATCGGGGCGGCAAGCAACCCTCGAGTCGGCATGCCTTCCTACCGGCCCTCCGGCTCCGGGCCGGCTGGGCGCGGCAACACGACTCGAGCCGGCTGGCCGTAGCCGGCTAGCGGCGGGTCATCGCCCATCCAATCTAATCATACAACAATACAACTCCCCATGATGGGGAGGGCGTGGCAATAGTTCCCACGTCGCCGATAACCAGGAGGAGTGTGGAAACAGTGCCCACAGTACCGCTGGTCGGTGTGGCCAACGTCAGCACGGCCCGTCACTGTGGATGCACAATGCCACCCACTCCATGACGTGGCCCACTACGGTCCATAGTGACGCGCAACCGGCAGGCCCCACAGCCAGCGGGCCCTACTGGAAGACAGATACAAGACACCATGCCCCGCCCTCCTTAACCTGGGAGGTCAGGCTCTAAGACCTCCTAGGAGCCCCCCTTAGAGGGGGGCGACTTATTCTAGACACACACTCACACACACCAAGGAGAAGAGGAGATCTAGATCCTTCTTCCTCCTTCACCCATATAGCTCGAGGAGCACCATTGCAGCTTTTGTGATCCCCATAGTTGATCCGGCAAGATGAGGGGCGTTACCTGATACGTCTCCAATGTATCTATAATTTTTTATTGTTCCATGCTATTGTATTATCTGTTTTGGATGTTTTATATGCATTAATATGCTATTTTATATTTTTTTTGGGACTAACTTATTAACCTAGAGCCCGATGCTAGTTTCTGCTTTTTTTCCTTGTTTTTGAGTTTTACGGAAAAGGAATATCAAACGGAATGAAACTTTACGATGATTTTTCTTGGACCAAAAGGCATCCACGAGACTTGGAGTCCAAGTCAGAAGAGTGTCGAGGGCTCCACAAGCCCTCAGAGCTCGCCCTAGGGGGGACGCCCCCTGGCTTGTGGGCCCCCCGGGAGTCCAGCGACCTCCCTCTAAGTTCTATAAATCCCCAAATATTCCCAAATGACCAGAAGTGTCCATCAAAATACTTTTCCGCTGCTGTAACCTTCTGTACCCGTGAGATCCCATCTTGGGGCCTTTTAGGCATCCTGCGGAGGGTGATTCGATCACAAAGGGCATCTACATCAACTCTATTACCCTTCCGATGAAGCGTGAGTAGTTTACCACAGACCTCGTGTCCATAGCTAGTAGCTAGATGGCTTCTTCTCTCTTTGATTCTCAATACCATGTTCTCCTCGATGTTCTTGGAGATCTATCCGATGTAATCTTCTTTTGCGGTGTGTTTGTCGAGATCCGATGAATTTTGGATTTATGATCAGCTTATCTATGAATATTATTTGAATCTTCTCTGAATTCTTATATGCATGATTTGATATCTTTGTATTTCTCTTCGAATTATCGGTTTGATTTGGCCAACTAGATTGGTTTTTTCTTGCAATGGGAGAGGTGCTTAGTTTTGGGTTCAATCTTGCGTGATTTCACCCAGTGACAAAGTAGGGGTAGCGAGACATGTATTGCCTTGTTGCCATAAAGGATACAAAGATGGGGTTTTCATCATATTTCTTGAGTTTATCCCTCTACATCATGTCATCTTACCTAAGGCGTTACTCCGTTCTTTATGAACTTAATACTCTAGATGCATGCTGGATAGCGGTCGATGTGTGGAGTAATAGTAGTAGATGTAGGTAGGAGTCGGTCTATTGACATGGACGTGATGCCTATATTCATAATCATTGCCTTGGATATCTTCATAACTTTGCGCTTTTCTATCAATTGCTCGACAGTACTTTGTTCACCCACTGTATTATTTGCCTTTAAGAGAGAAGCCTCTAGTGAAACCTATGGCCCCGGGGTATATTTTCCTTATTATATTTTCTGATCTATAGACCAAAAATATGTTGGTGCAATTTATTTACTTTTATTTTGTTTTACATTTTAGTAATCTTTTATATCTATCTCTATCAGATCTCACCTTTGCAAGTGACCGTGAAGGGATTGACAGCCCCTTTATCGCGTTGGGTGCAAGTGTTTGGTTGTTTATGTAGGTGCATATATTCGGGACTCGCGTGTTTCTCCTAGTGGATTGTTACCTTGGTTCTTAACTGAGGGAAATACTTATCTCTACTTTGTTCCATCACCCTTTCTTCTTCATGGGAAAAACCAACGTAAGATCAAGAAGTAGCAGGAAGAATTTCTGGCGCTGTTGCCAGGGAGATCAACATCAAGCCTACCAAGTACACATCATAAACTCTCATCTCTTGCATTACATTATTTGCCATTTTCCTCTCGTTTTCCTCTCCCCCACTTCTAAAATGTTTTCAGAAAAATACAAAAAGATTTGCCTTATTATTCGCCCTTCTTCCGTTCGTCCTTTCATTTATTTTTTGTTTGCTCGTTTGCTAGATCGGTTTGTTGCTGTGGGACATTGAGAAGAGGTGTCTAGAGGGGGGGTGATTAGACACTAAGTACCAAAGTTGCAGTTTTTAAGTTTCTTTAAAGTTTGAGTGTAGTTTAGGCACAAGTTTAACATTCAGAACATATAGCAAGCAAGCATGCAAAGAGTATATGAGCAGCGGAAAATAAAGCATGCAACTTGCAAGAATGTAAAGGGAAGGGATTGGAGGATTCAAATGCAATTGGAGACACGGATGTTTTTGGCGTGGTTCCGATAGGTGGTGCTATCATACATCCAAGTTGATGGAGACTTCAACCCACGAAGGAGTAGCAGTTGCTTGAGTCCACGGAGGCTCCACCCACGAAGGGTCCACGAAGAAGCAACCTTGTCTATCCCACCATGGCCGTCGCCCACGAAGGACTTGCCTCACTAGCGGTAGATCTTCACGAAGTAGGCGATCTCCTTGCCCTTACAAACTCCTTGGTTCAACTCCACGATCTTGTCGGAGGCTCCCAAAGTGACACCTAGCCAATCTAGGAGACACCACTCTCCAAGAAGTAACAAATGGTGCGTTGATGATGAACTCCTTGCTCTTGTGCTTCAAATGATAGTCTCCCCAACACTCAACTCTCTCTCATAGGATTTGGATCTGGTGGAAAGAGGGATTGAGTGGAAAGCAACTTGGGGAAGGCTAGAGATCAAGATTCATATGGTAGGAATGGAATATCTTGGCCTCAAGACATGAGTAGGTAGTTCTCTCTCAGAAATAGCATGCTGGAAGTGTAGGTTCAGTCTGATGGCTCTCTCCACGGATGAAGAGGAGGTGGAGGGGTATATATAGCCTCCACACAAAATCAACCGTTACACACAATTTACCAAACTCGGTGGGACCGAATCGTTAAACTCGGTCAGACCGATTTAGCAGATAATGTGACCGTTAGGGTTTTCAGTGGGACCGGAATGCAACTCGGTGGGACCGATTCGGTTAGGGTTAGGGCATAACGTAATCTCGGTAAGACCGATTACACAAACTCGG
Organism: Aegilops longissima; assembly: GCA_021605205.1. Lineage (NCBI taxonomy): Eukaryota > Viridiplantae > Streptophyta > Magnoliopsida > Poales > Poaceae > Aegilops > Aegilops longissima. The sequence continues at coordinate 106,002,063 of CM038682.1, read as the reverse complement.
TGGGACCAATTTTGGTAATAAGCTTTCCAGAGAGTTGGTCAGGCAAACTCGGTTTGACCGATTATCAAACTCGGTGGGACCGATTTTGATAATAAGTTAACAGAGAGTTTGCATTGTAATCTCGGTAGTACCGATTGCTCAAACTCGGTGAGACCGATTTTGATAATGGACATACACAGAGAGATTACAATCCCATATCGGTGAGACCGAGATCCCTATCGGTGAGACCGATTTGCCTAGGGTTTGTGGCAGTGGCTAAGACATCCAAACTCGGTTGCGCCGGATAGAAAGAATCAGTGGGGCCGAGTTTGACTTTAGGTTTAGGACAAATGTGTGGAAGTGGGAAAGTAGTTGAGGGTATTTGGAGCATATCACTAAGCACATGAAGCAAGAGGATCATTAAGCAACACCTCATCCCTCCTTGATAGTATTGGCTTTTCCTATAGACTCAATGTGATCTTGGATCACTAAAATGTAAAATGAAGAGTCTTGAGCTTGAAGCTTTAGCCAATCCTTTGTCCTTAGCATCTTGAAGGGTTCCCACATCCTTTAGTCCATGCCACTCCATTGTTGAACTTATCTGAAACATACTAGATAAAAGTGTTAGTCCAACAAGAGATATGTTGTCATTAATTACCAAAACCACCTAGGGAGCACTTGTGCTTTCAATCTCCCCCTTTTTGGTAATTGATGGCAACATACATCAACGCTTTAGATATAGATATAAAGAATGGCAAGTAAAGCTTTGGAAAGACATGTAACAAGCATAGGCTCCCCCTACATGTATGCAATCATGTGAATATGAAATATAGAAGCATGTGATAGCATAACCATGATAGAGCAGGCAATGTGTTACATGTATCTTGGCTATATGCATCAGAGCAAAAAGTATTGAAGAGAATACCTTCATGCCCATGAGTCCTTCTTGCAAATAGTATGTACATCAGCAAGAATTCCTCATACACATGATTGTGATGCATATACTTACCTTGTGGTCTTGAGTTGGCTTAGGATGGAATGAACCTGTGAAAACAAGGTTAGATAACACAGATGCATCTACTAGCCAGAGCAAACAGAAGAAACCACAAGAATACCAAAACTGGGATGACATGTAGAAAGTGAGTACTGAGTACCACATTGGATTAGACATGTCCCCAAGAGTAAAGATATGCAATGAATTTAAATGATCTCTTTCCCTTAGATGTCTTGCTCCCCTGAATCTAACATTGGATACTGGGAGAAGATAGGGAACAGAAAATCAGAGCTGAAGGAAAACAGAGCTGAAAGATATGAATGATGATTAGAGCTAAAGTTCAGAGCTAATGATCAGAGCTAAAGTACGCTAATGCAAAATTGAGCACAGCAGATCATATGAACATGTCTCTCCCCTCAAGAAGACATGTGGACATCCCTCCTCTTGAACACCAAGCATCTGGGATCCTTGAGAAATACTTTCTACTAGTATTCTCTCCCCCTGGAGATCTCTCTCTCCCCCTGAAGGATCTCTCTCTCCTTCTCTGATGTGATCTCTCTCTCTAAATGATAATCTTTGATGTGATCTCTCTCTCCCCCTTTGACATCAATTTCCAAGAAGGGCTTGATAAAGATGTAGTCTCTCTCTCCCCCTCTGGAATTTGTCGTGAATGGGTTTGATCCTTGAGTCACAACATAAAGCAATGATAAAAATGTGATACTTGTAGAGGACAAGATTCATTGAGTGGAGCTGGATCGGAAGAAACACAGAATATGTGGCAAGAGTTTTTCTGTTATGAAATCGGTGGCACCGAGTGGTATGCTTGATCGTGCCGAAAAGATTGATTGGACGAAAATAACAAATTGGTTTAACCGAGTTCATCATGAGAAGAACACTTGTCACCTCAGCTCACTAGACTAGTAAGATCTCACAAAGATTTGCAAGGAATTAAGCTGAAAGATATGCAAGGAATTAGATGCAGAAAATGCAGAGAGAACAGAAAGAAATCTAGATGAAGTTTTTTTTTGTTTGAAAGGGGAAACACAAATGCATGAGACAAATGCAAAAACACAGAAAAGAACACAGGAGAACTTCATCTAGAGATGGTCGGCGACAAAGTCACCTATGTTAGAGTATATTGACTTAGGAGTCAAGTGAGATCACTTGATCATAGGCCATTATCATCGTTTAAGCTCAAAATGGGGTTGCCATTTTTTGTTTAAGCATCTTGATGTATTCACATCTTGTCGAGTTGCTTTAACTCATGACTCGGAGTAAAGCTTCTCTAAGATGGAATAACATACCTTGGTTGGTGGTGTTGTCCATGTAGTTGAACTTGCGTGGTTGCTCAAGGTTGATGTAGCTCATCAAGAATTTGGAGCACCACTTGGAATTTGAGTCCATCTACCTACATGGGTTAGTTCTTGCAAGGAAGAGCACTTGTATATCCAAAAATGACAATCATGAAACTCAACATAGAATTTGTCAAAGGATATGTTTGAATGGTTTCGTGCTTCCTTGTCTTCAACCACCTTGTGTAGAGACTTGGTGATGTAGAGATTGCTCAAGATATGAGTAGGTTTCAACCTCATGGATTTTGATTCAACCAAGTCCCTACATGGGTTAGATAACATGCAAGATACAAATATATCCAAGACATAAGTTTTTCATCATAAGAGAAATATCAAGGATTAGTCATAAGCTCATGTCTTGCATGTATCCACTGGAGTTTCTACTCCAAATTTGAAGCATCAATGATGTTCAATTCTCCTCTTAACCTGCAAAACACGTTCTCATCAAGAGGTTTAGTGAATATATCCGCTAATTGCTTTTCGGTGCGAACATGCTTAAGATCAATGTCACCCTTAGCAACATGATCTCGAATGAAATGATGAAGAACTTCAATATGCTTAGTTCGAGAATGTTGCATAGGATTATGACCAATTTTGATAGCACTTTCATTATCACAAAGCAATGGAACATGTCTCACATATATCCCATAATCTTTAAGAGTTTGGGTCATCCAAAGTAATTGAGCACAACATGAACCAGCGGCAATATATTCAGCTTCGGCGGTGGATAAGGATACCGAGTTTTGTTTCTTGGAGGACCAAGACACAAGAGATCTACCAAGA